>BQKN01064565.1:31217-83380 GCA_022839385.1 Asparagus kiusianus
AATTGATCTCAAGTCAATTCTTATCATATTCAAACATATAAATATATATTTTTTTACCATATAACATATTTATCATTATTTATCATAAAATTTTAAATTTTTCGGGGTTTTACAGGGAAGGGGTAGGAGTATATAAGAAAATACAGGTTAGTACATATAGATGTAAAATCATTCATACTATACTAAGTGGAAATTGGTATTTAGAAACCCATAACACGAGAATTAGTACGTCGAGCGAAATAATTCAAACAATGAAACCCTCATATATATATCATGTCTCAAATTGTGAATCGCTAAATATCAATTCCAATCCTATAAATAAAAAATGACACATACTAGAAATACTACAACTCCTAACCTCAACCATGATGAACCAATGTCAAAAACTCGGTCTACCCTCAGGTAGTTGGCACATTCATAAAGAATATCATCCAACATAACCATCTCCATAAAGCATGTCACATATACTAAGTCTCCAAATTATACCCTACACTTGGGTAATATAGCTTGGGAACAATAATACAAACTGTATATATACCTCTACCTGAAACAACGATACTATTGTAAGGCCATCATAATATCCTGTGTCTATCATCTTACTCAATCATTCTGTGGAAATAGGTAAATCACCCTATTCCGTATGATGCATAACAGATGATTGCCAAGCGGAGTATAGACATATCAGCCCAATCTGAAAATACCATGATCATCCTAGAGTGTGGTCCATCCGTGGTCTCATTTGTAGTAAACTAACTAACTCTAAGTGTAGTCCATCCGCGGTCTCATTGTGGTTTTTACCGACTAACCCACTAAGCATCCACAACTAATGTAATATGCATTTCATATGTTATTCCAACACTATCATTTTAAACATGTGTTACGTATCTCAATGACTCATGTAAATTCAACATAAAAAACATGTACCAATGTTCATGCACGAATCTTAGTGTCCGGATCTAAATCTCGTGTTCACAAACACCTCAGGTGTTAAACAAATAACAAGAAACATGTATCAATGTCGTTTGATCGAGAAAATCCCTCGGTTAAACAACTGATGTGCAAAAACATGCACATGCACAAAACTACTGGTCGGTCGACCGACGCCTATGCGGCGGTTGACCGGCCAGAAGCCAAATACCTGTTTTCTACAGGTTTGCTCGGATGTCGTGTTTCCATTTCAAGCTAATCTAACTCACTGTAAAACATGTAAAATACATTATAATTACTTGTTTAACATAACTGAAGTTCATTTAACCACCTGAAACAAGAATTATCATTTTAGATGTCATTTACAAACACTAAACATGTTCAAAATGTTAAAACGTTGTGAAAACCATCAAGGCTCAGTTAAAACTCTTGTTTAAATACTTTCAGATCTTAATCTATCTCAAGGAATTCATTTGTAATCATTTAAACACAAAAAGATCAGATCTTTACATCATATACTATAAAAGAACTATTTTAATATGCCAAATAGTGTTTTAGGCTCAATAGAACCATATCGAAACTCATAAAAACCAATTTAAAAAGGGGTGTAGGGTTGGTAGAGATGAAACTCGCCTAAATTCTCTGTTGAAAAGCCTGAAGGTGCAAATCCAAACCAGATCCCTTAGCCCCACGCTAACGATCTCGCTCTCACGTCAAAATTTGCTTCTCAAAGCACTCGAACTCATAAGGCTTGGATCTAGGGTTTATGAGGGAGATGGTGGCTGCTGGGGTTCAGAAGGAAAAAAGATGTGAAATTTTCATGAAAAAGAGATATATAAACATCCTTGTGAACCTAGGCCTCAAAAGACCCGAAACCAACCGCAACTGGGAACTGGCATTTCGCCCGTCGGACGACCGGGCATGGGTCGCCGGTTGAACGGCCATAGGGTTTTCTTGTTGTGCATGTTTTGCATTCGTGCATGTTTTTAACTCATTTCTCACACGCATACGAGCTTGTTTTTATCTCAAATCACTTGCTATCATACTCATTCATCATTTAATGATATTTATCGTAATAAAATTCACTTATCATAATTAATCACATATTATCTCAATTTTTTGCAGGGTTTTACATAGTCCCATCCTAATTAGTTTTAATTTTTGATGAATTAAACCCTAAATTGATGAATAGAACTTTAGATACAATCCCTAAATAAAGAAAAGACATGACCTGGATGATTAAACTGCTAAAATCACTGTTCATCACCAGAATTATTGTTCACCTTAGGCTGTAACCATGTGTGAAACCAGGGGTGTCATACACACACACACACACACAGTATCATCTCACGTGACGTTCTAATGCCAAAAGCCAATGTGGGAATGTTACTTTCAAGAATAGCAACCATCATATCGACAATAAGCAAATTGATCCTCCCTCTAATTTAAAGGAGTTCCTCTCTCTAAATAGGATGCGACAATGTTAGCATTGCTCAACCCTAAAAGAGATTGTATTGGAGGTATAATCAAATTGCCAATGCAACTCTCTACCAGCCACACCCAAACTTCAGACGTTAGGAACAAGTGGAGATGGGAATCTCACAAGAAAAAGGCTACTTTCAATCTTGACTTCCAATAGCATGTTAGTTCTAGATTATTATCCTGGCATTAGAAGTATACTTCCTGAGGCTGATGGTATTTATCGCCATACTGCAGCAAGACAAGGGGTAGTTGTCCTCTTTAACTACTTCGTTCTGTGGTATCCTATTCAACAAATTCATTCATAGGTGGATTATCCTTTTGCAAGCGATACTAATTCAGCCATACGGTCAAATGCAACTCCTATCTCAAGTCAAGAAGATGCCTTATCCTCGTAGTCTGAGTTGGAGACATCAAGTCTACCAAAGGTGAAGATGTTAGGTCCTTTTGTTTTGATAATGATTAACAAATAATTTACAAATATTGTTTGTCTAGTGTTTGTATTTTGTATTTATTCTAGGCAAACAATATATTGGAGGTTGGATGGAATTGCGCCATAACGATCGTATCAAATAGAGGTTGGCAGAAATAGTGAAGTGAAGCAATTCAATTCAAGTCAAGATCCAAGTTCAAGCATCATCCACAAGTTTACCAAATCGAGCTATATTGAAGACTATCAAGTTTGGACATATAGCTTATAGTGTTTGTAGCATAGGTTTATACTTGTGTGTTAATACTTTAAGCTCATATTATTCACACACACGTATTTGGTGATTTTATCAAAATATAAGTGTTTTCGATAAAATATTATTTTATTAATTTATAGTCTTTAACATCACTTTATACATAATTTATCAAGTCTATAAAAACATTTCACAAAGTTTCAATATTGTGTTTATGTCAAATGATAAAAACATGTATGTTTAGTTTTAATGTTTTTGGACATATTTGAAAAATGATGAGTGTTTACTATTAAGAAGTGCAATTCCAAAAATTATTTTTGTAACATGTTCACTTACATGTTTACAATGATTCTCTAAAGTTTTACATTTTTTGGAATTTATTTGCTACTTTTAAAGGCACTTCAAAAATTAGATTTTCTGTTTCAATCAGGCTGATACAGTGTTATCAATCGACTGATGTAATTTATTAGTCTACTAATGAAAATGCCTAGAATCATCAAAAAGCCTTTGTTTCTTTTCAGTCGACTGATTAGTCGACTGATGAGGTCATCGGTCGACTGATCAGTCGACTGATAAGCTCATAACGGCTAGTTTTGTACTATTTCCAAATTTTTAGTTTTTAACTAGTTTACTAAATAATTTATTTCTCTCAAATGGGAAGTTATATTCGTAAAATTATTTCTCTAACATTTTCATATATATGTCTAGAAACTTTCCTTAAAATTTCATGATTTTTGGAGTTGATTTACTATTTTTAATTAATTTTATAAAATCAGATATGTAAAATTCTAGAATCTGCCAAATCTGGATCTGTCGACTTCATCAATCGACCGACGCAGTGCAGTCAGTCGACTGATGACCTATTTTTAGCCTATAATAGCTAGTTTTCTAGGTTTTGTCTTTTTGTGATTTTTCTTGGGTTTTTACTAGTTTTTGGGGTTATTTCATGAGCCTATATATACCCCTTGCCCTCTAACATTCTGAAGTAATTAAGAAAGTTTTTAAACAAGTTTAAAGAGTGTTTCAAGTTTGTTTAGTGTTTGTTTCAAGTTTGTGAAGATATTTTCACAAGAGGAAGAAGAGATCATTCTTTGGTGTTTGAGCTTCATTTTATCTCTCTCTCTCTTGATCTATAGAGAAGTTTTTCTAGACTCTATTTCTAGTTATTTATTGTTTTGTTCATAATTTTCGTAAGCTAGAATTTTATTTGAGTATAGTTTGATTTTGATTTATTGAATCTCATTGTTACAAACACCCACTTGAGCTTATAGTATTTCATACATAGTATAATTGGGGTTGTGAGAGATTATAACTTTGAGTTGTGATTAATTGAGTTCTCACCTTGTTTCAAGAACAATTATTTGATTAGTGAGCTATTATTATGAGGTTCACTTTGTATTACACTAGTACTCTAAGAGGAGTGTGTGGTGAGAGACGGGGTCATCCTAAGAGGAGTAGGGTAGGTGGTAATGCCTAGAGAGAGGTTATAATTCCTAGGACTTGAGGGAGACACGGGCTAGAGATCAACACTTAAGGTGGTAGTTAGTGTGTTTACATTGTGAGTGATTGTAAAGTTTTCGCTGAACTAGAAAATCGAGTGTGATGTGTAAACATTATTCAAGTGAGCATAGAAAACCTGGTTGTGATAGTAGAGATCTCCTCGAGGTGAGGAACGGAGACGTAGGTCGTGGGGACCAAACTTCGTGATCATATCCTTTGTTTGTGATTGCATTGGGGTACTTATTTTTGTGTTCATATCTTATATCGCCTTTGTCTATTACTTATTGTTCATATTCCCACTACCTTGTTTGTGTTCATATTGCCCTTGGTTTATTATCCTTGCATATATATTGTTCATATCTTATTTGCTAGGATAATTTGTTAATAAGTTTTAAATTAGCATAAATCAGATTAGATTGGCATAAACCCTATTCACCCTCCTCTAGGGTTCTTTCTTAGTGGCACTAGGTTACTTTCAATTGGTCTCAGAGCTTGGTACTCTTTGATTTAAGGTTTAGTCACCTGGAGTTAAATATCCAAGTTATCTTTTTGTGCTAAACTAGTTTTGAGATTTGTTGTTATCTTGCTTGCATACATTTAGATATTATGGACATACATTGTGCACCTTGTTTAAGCTATGATCCTAATGTTTCACCTAGAATAGATAATTTCCCCTATGACCAATGGTGTTCTAGATTTAATATTTTTGTTAGATCTAGATATTTTGATTTATCAGAAATAATTGATCATGCTTATATTGTACCCACTTCGGAGAAATTCAAGTGGAGTAAAAATGATAAAAGAATGTTTATAATGAACAATATTTTGCTAGAATATTTGCTAAACGCTTTTGATTCATCGTTCTCTAACAAGTTTGTTCTTTTTGATAGTGCTTACACTTTATGAAAATTCATTGAAGCACATCAAGGGAACTTGGAGGCAATCCGATAAGCTTTAGAGGCTTCCTCTTCTAGTTCCATTGGAGCATTATGCACACGGGCACTAGGCGATAGCCCTAGTAAGGTTTGCAAGTTCGAATCCATTAATGATTTATCTAGTGATGAACTTGCTTGTGCTTCTGAAAAATTATTGCATGCCTACAATAAATTACGTAAAAAATTTTATTGATCTTAAAAGCAAACATGTTAATTTAGAATCCGATCATGAGTTGCTAGGTTCTAAATTTGATGTCATTGCAAAAGAAAATACATTGCTTAAAGAAAACAATGACTTATTAAATTTGGAAAATAAAAAATTGACCTCATCCATTTATAGCTTAACTCATGAAAGAGATAATGTCATGTTAGAAGTAGAGAACATAAAAAATAATACTGTTTCTTTTATAAATGACTATATATGTTTTACTTCTAATAAAAATGCATATGTGCCTAATAATAAAGATTTGAATCTTGTGAATAAACGTATTTTATCTTTAGATTTAACTTTGAAAACATGCATTAATAATCATAAGAAACTTGTGAAGAATTGTGCTAAAGCTAGTGCTACAAAATCACCTACATACTATGCACACTTGTATAGCAAAGTTTACAAATGCTAAACTCGCCTCAAAACGCTGCTGAGAATCCCAAGAATGCAAGAAAATAAGTTCTCCCTTGCCAAACGCTTACGATCTCGCCCTCTCTCGGTAATTGCTTCACAAAGCTCTCAAAATTCACCAAAATATGTTCTAGGATTTTTGAGGGGAGAGGGTGGTTGCTAGGGTTCAAAAATATGAACTAAAAGAGAGATTATCATAAATTATATCCATATATATACTAACAAACCCGAACCAACTCAAACAGACCCGAATCCAATACAAACTGGGAAAGCAACCCATCGTGGTATAGTGCGTACCATACCCGGGTGTGGCAGATTAAACTCAAACAAATTAAAATCAACATTTTAGTGTTAATTATAACTGCAGCTATACATATGATATAAACTCAAACAAATTAAAATCAACATTTTACCTACTAGACCAGGTGTGGATAGTCACGACGTAGATCCTCCTCGAGTTCCCGAGAATCCTCCTCAGCTCCTCTCCGTTTGCACTGGACTTTCACAAAAGGGATCGCCTTATTTCTAAACTTCTTGTCCTTTCTAGCAAGAATGTGAACTGGGATCTCAATGGTAGACAAATCTGACTGAAGCTCAATCTCTGGCGCGTCTAGCACTCTTTGCTGCTCCTCTTCGCGTAAATGCTTCCTGAGCATCAAAACATGAAATACATCGTGTATACTCAACATCAATGCTGGAAGATCTAGCTGATACGAAACGGCTCCAACATGTTCCACAATTCAGAACGGACCAATATATCTCGGGGCAAGCTTCCCCTGTCTGCTAAAACACTGAACACTCTTCATAGGTGACACCTTCAACAAAACATGATCTCTAACATGGAACTCTAAAGGTCATCGCCTCTGATCTGCGTAGCTCTTTTGCCGACTCTGTACCGCAAGGATACATTCCCGAATCAAAGTCACTTTCTCAATAGTCTGTCTCACGAGCTCTGGCCCAAGTAATAAGCTATCCTCCGGCTCTACCCAACAAATCAGGGATCTATAAGGCCTCCTATACAACATCTCATATGGTGACATACCTATCGTCGCTTGATAACTAGTATTGTAGGCAAACTCAATCAACAGGATGTGATCCTCCCAACTACCTTGGAAATTAATAACACATGCCCACAACATATCTTCTAACACTTGGTTAACCCTCTCTGTTTGCTTATCTGTCTGCGGGTGAAAAACAATGCTATATGATAACTAGGTGCCAAATGAATTTTGGAAGCATTTTCAGAAATAAGATGTGAAAACCGAGCCACGATCTGACACAATCATCTCCGGAACTCCATGCAATCGAACTATCTCTTAGATGAAAATATTCACATAAGTCTCTGTCGTGTAGGTCGTCTTCACCGGTATGAAATGAGCCGACTTTGTCAATCGATCAACTACCACCCAAATAGAATCATTCCCCTTATTGGACCTTGGCAAACCTACAATAAAATCCATCGAGATATCTGCCCACTTCCACTCTGGAATGGGTAAAGGCTGTAGGGTTTCTGCAGGTCTCTGATGTTCTATCTTTACTTGCTAATAAGTAAAGCACTTATCCACATACTCCATGATACCCATACGTATGCCGCTCCACCAAAAATGTCTCTTTAGGTCCTTGTATATTTTGGTTGTGCCTAGATACACTGTATACCTGGTGTGATGTGCCTCATCAAACAATTCCTTATTCAGCTGCGAATTATCTGGCATCACTAAACGACCCTTCATTCAAAGGTCTCCATCTGCTCCAATGGTTCATTTAGCTTTGGGCTCTTTGGAAAACTCCCCCTTTCGAGTTTGAATCCAAAAGTCTTCTAGCTGACCTCTGACCACTCTATCATTGCAAGATGGCTGTATGGCTAAAGCTCGCAAAAATGAACTACTCTCGCCAATTTCTGGCCTAAAATCAAACTAGCTAAGTGTGAGTAGGTCTTGGTATAATGAGCATCTCAAAGCGGAAATCTGATGGTGACGCTTCCTACTCAACGTTTCTACAATAACATTCGCCTTTCCCGGATGATATTGAAGTGCAAACGCATCGCCACTGTCTCTGTTGAGTTCCTTCTGGGAGAAAAGATACTTCAGACTCTGATGGTCTGTAAACAACTTAAATTGTACCCCATACAAGTAGTGCCTCCACGTCTTTAGTGCCAAGATAACTACTGCTAACTCCAAGTCATATGTGGGATAGTTCTGCTCATGAGTCCTAAACTATCGCGAGATGTAAGCCACTACTCTCTAGGTCTACATCAAAATGCCTCCTAGACCCGATAACGATGCATCCGTGTAGACGACAAAGGTCTTATCACTGCTCAGAATAATCAACACCGATGCTATAGTCAACTTAGTCTTCATAGTCTCAAAAGCCTGCTGGCACTCTAGTCCGCAAAAAAACTATACACCCTTCTTCATAAGGTGTGTTAGCGGGGTAGCAATCTTAGAGAAGTCCTGAATAAACTTCCTATAATAGCGGATGAGACCCAAAAAACTACGAATCTTTGTAGCGGTCTTTGGTGGCTCCCAATCAAGTACTGCTTCCACTTTGGCTAGATCTGTTGCTATGCCTTCCTTGCTAATGACATGGCCCAAAAATCTGACCTCAGATACCCAAAACTCACATTTGCTAAACTTTGTGTACAACTAGTGTTCCCACAATGTCTGCAATGCCAATCGAAGATGCTGCTCATGCTCTACCTTTAATCTCTAATAGATAAGGTTATCGTCAATAAACACGATCATGAACTAGTCCAAGTATGGACTAAAAATCAGGTTCATCAAACCCATAAATACCGTGGGTGCATTAATTAGCCCAAATGGCATAAAAAAATCTCGAAAGACCTATATCAAGTCAGAAAGGCGGTCTTCGGAATATCCATCTCTCAAACCCACAACTGATGATAGCCAGATCAAAGATCAATCTTCGAGAAACACTACGCTTCTTGTAACTAGTCGAATAAGTCATCAATTCTTGGTAGTGGATACCTATTCCGGATGATGACCTTATTCAACTCATGATAATTATAGGCGTAAAAAATTGTCTATAGGTTCTTGCACGTAGCTCGAGATAGAGAGAAGGTGATAAACATCATCATCCAAATCAAGGAGGATTATATAATATCATATGAAAGCTAACGAGCGCATAAAGTGAGTTGACATAGCATACGAATCAACGGGACGACGAAATAACGAAGAAACGACTTGATCGGGAGCTATGTTTCACCCACAAAAGATGGAGAACCACTCGTGTCTCACTCACTCCATGTGTGTTTCATCCATGGGAAGTTGTAGGTCTCTTCTCCGGCTTTCCAATGCATTTTAAATCACATCATTCCTAGATCGGACGGGAGAATTAGAGGTCAAATAGTCAAAACATGCCAAAAGTCGTCTCGGCCCATAGCTAAGACACCAATCGTGTCTCGGCCCATGGCCGAGACACCAATGGTGTCTCACACCCAGAAAACCTGTTTTCGCCCATATAACTTCCCAAAAACCTATTTTTCAATAAAATTTCAGGATTCCTTCAGCCCAGAGCCTCTCCAACTAATTTGAGGTTATCTTTGAACATAGTTAAGTGGTTACATCTGAGGATAAGATCAAATTGTTCGTTCTTATTCAAAAATAGAGTTTCTAAAGCCTATAAATACAACCATAGGGCCTTCATTCACACGGATCTAGAATTCTGAGCAAAGGATGAAGCCCTGTCAAATTAGAGAGTGTAGGAGCATGAATTTTAGCAAGGGGGAAGCAAGTTCTTGGCAAGTTCTTCGACATAAAGTAGGAGAGTTCAATAGATCAACAGCTCTTTTAGCCTCATTCATCTGCTTCCCTTGAGATCACACCATTGCTATGATCTCAAGAAGAGGGTTTATCTCACCATTGCTGAGTTAATCACTTCAATTTCTTGTCTCCTTTGCAAGGCAACAAAATTAATCAGATCTGATCATTTGGTGGTCCACGGATAAACCCGGCATCGGTAAAGATCCTGCGCAAGCAGAAGACCGATAAACAATCTCGATACATGTGTTTTTAAGAAAGTTGTAATATTTTTATTATGTAAGGAGACTTATAAAAAGTCTTTTTTTTTTGAACTTATTGTAACGACTGAAGTTGTAATGAGTCCTGCAATAAATAAACTAATTTTTTACACGAACACGCTGGCAACCACAGTGAAAGCCAAGAGCCTCACTGCCGAGGCTGTTGTACCACAACCGATGATCAAGATCCCTATGGATGAAGAGGTCGAATACGAGTTTGATCAGCAAAAGTTCAAGGAGTACGTATCCTCCTCCTCCAGATCTTTCTCTCCTTGCAAGCGTAGGAAGACCACTTCCCTGAAAAAGGTTCATTGGTCTTCGAATCTAAAGGCCCAGTGTGTCGATCTTCACCCAATTGTTATTGAAAACTCCTCTCCAGAAGTCAGATCCGATGCTCATGACAACTCCTAACAAGTGAAGTAGTTGCCCATCGAAAGAGCACTAATTCTGACGAAGAGGGCTTGTCAAAGGCGGCACCAACGTCTTGCCCATTAGTTTGCTAAAGCGCTAGAGCAGGTGGATAGACTCTGCTATCAAGCAGACTTAGAATTCAGAATGCGTCAAACCACTAAGTCGTCGCCACAGCAAGCAATGAGTTCCTCCTCCCAACCGTCAACAAACAAATGAGTTCATATCAAACGAACTCGTTCTACTCATGAGGAGCGCATCTAGAAACGCCACGCACTTCTTGCACATGTATGGATCCTTGTGCAAAGGGCACAAGAGTTTCAAAAGGAAGAGGTGGTTAAAGAATCACACAAATCTAAGCAAGTTTGGGTACCAAAGGCCAAAACAGCGCCAAAAACGGCACCGAAAATAGCCAAGACGCCTCCACTTGGAGAGAGACACCAGCCGTATCTCTCATCTAATTCCAGCTCTAAGGCTACTTCCCAACCGCCATCAACTTCCGATCACGCTCCTATTGCTCCGGTGAAGCCCTACGATAGTGTGGATCTATCCAAATTCAGAATTCCATTAAAGGATCGCCTGGGTCCTCTACACGAAGTTCGAGGCAAGACTCCTATCAAAGAACACTTGGGTCCGCTAAATAAATCCCTATAAACTATTCAGACTGGGGGTCATACGTACACTCTTAACAAATTGATTCTTGGAACCACCCGCTTGGGGGTGTGTGTCAAGAATTAGGAGCCTGTTAGGGTTTCACCCTCACGAGGGTATGATTCCAAACGTGTGAGTCCTGCAAACGCCTGCAAGGTGTTACCTATTCAGAAGAAAACATGTACTATCGGACTACGGGTATGCACAAATCTCAAAAGAGAAGTAATATAGTATCAGACTCTCACTGTCCTTGTGAGAGGTTAATCAGGACAGTATTATCAGAATATAGCTGCTCGAAGACCATTCCACGAAGGGTCTCAGTACTCGAAAGGATCTCCACTGAAGCGTCCAAACCCATGCCAAGGCGCTTCCGCAAAAGAAGATCAACCAGTCAAGATGATGAATTCCTGGGGGTCACTATCAATATGACCGACAAGGGGAAGTCAACCTGGCGTTCAAGTCCCGATCCTTTGCCCGGGGCATCTCAGCGTCTCACTTGGCTGCGGTCCGGGACTATCAGACCTAGATCGAGGAGAGGGCATTTCTCAGATGATGTAGCATCAGATGCAAATTTTTGTAATTGCTTCAGATAATATAGTATCTAGTGTGAGATAAAATCAAGAATTATTCATGATCACTACTGAGCAGATGGCCCAACTCCTTCAAGATGCCTTGGCCAAATAAAAGGAAGAATTTAAAATTAAGATGGAAATGGTCGTACAACGGGTCAAGGATTTACATGCCCAACAACTTCAAGAGTTATCAAATCAGTGTAGTGAATTCAGTCATCACAATACTACCAGTCAGACAGATAGTAACCCAGAAGTAGAGGAGAATATCAATGCCGATCTCCCTCCCGACGACAAAGATGTTTAGGGTGTTCCCAACAGTAATACCAATACTGGGGGTGGCCTCATCAACAACACCAACACTAGGGGTGGTCCCATTGGTCTTCCCTAAAATTGCCAAAAGAGAGATGTAGGTGAAGATGTGAAGATGAAAGACCTTGAGAGCAAGATCAATACTTTGATGTCGGCTCAAGAGGTGAAGAAGACAGGCATCCCATGTCCTTATCCGAGAGAGTAGGAGTCAATTTCGTATCCGGCAAAGTTTAACTTAATCAACTTTATGCCATTTAATGGAAGAGGTTCGCCCACTCAGCACTTGATTTACTTCAAGTCTCACCTGGGTTTGATCTCCGGCAATGAACCCTTGATGGTTCGGTCATTCGTCGGCACCCTACACGGAGCTGCCTTCGATTGGTACCGTCGTCTCAAGCAAGGAATTATCAATAGTTGGGACGACATGACATACTCACCAACTTATTCAATGATGATACTGAGGTGTCAATCAGAACATTGTTTGATGAGAAGCAAAAGGATAGAGAATCGATCATGAACTTTGTTAAGCATTTTTGGAATAAGGCAATGAACTGCCGAGATCCGGTCATGAAGGAATTCATCCTCCAAACGTGTCACAACAATCTTTCCATAGACGTGCTGGAAGCTATGGGCATAGCACCATCCAAGACGTAGAACGAATTGAAGGTGTGCAGGGAGCATGCCAAACAATTCCTTAAAAGGAAGAAGTGTGAAAGAGGTCAACCAATGGCTAATGCCCCAAAGTAGACCTTCGTTCCTTGTGGTAAAGGGAAGGTGCAAGAAAATGCAATAGATGCCAACCAGACCTTCCAGCTATAACCTTAATAGCAACAGCAGTCACAACAACAGGCGCCAAAGCAGCAATCACCTCAGTGGAAGCAACGACCTCAAAGGCAACAGAATGCTTCTGAGCCAAAATTCCTAGAGGAATACTCCTTCAAGGAAGATGAGGTCCCTGGTATCTTCAAGTACCTGTTGGAGAACAATAATATCAAGCTACCCCCAATCACCGATCACGAGGGTGCCAAGAAGACTACCGATCCACGATACTGCGCATTCCATAGGGTAGTTCATCATCACACTAAAACATATTATGACGTCAAAGACAAGATTCAAGTTATGATTGATGTTGGTATTATCACTACAAAGCAACCCAGGAGAAAAAGGTGGGTGCAAACGTAGTGAGTATTAGCTTCAGCTCTATTCCCCTCACGTGGTTTCGTCCAGAACCCGTGACGAAAGTAGAGATAAAGATTATTAATGAAGACCCTCACGGGCAATGCCAGAAAGGCCTAGTGCCACACACGGCCTCCAACAACGAAATCCTTTAGGTTCATCCTGATCTACTTCAAGATGAGCAATGGATAGGGTCTTCTTCCAAGAAGAAATCTAAATCCAAGGGCAAAGGGAAATCTTGTTGTGCTACTACAGCAATTCTGGAGGAAAATGACGAAGGGATCCCCACCTTCCCACTTTCCGACGATGAGCATGAAGATTTTGCCACTTGAAGTGGGAACGAGTATCGGTTCAACTATCCTAAGGTGGCCAATCAAGCTGAGCAGGGGGTGGTTACCACCACTACAAAACCTTCTGAAGAAACTCCTCAATGAACAGAGGTTGTAGCTAAATAGAAGGATAAAGAGCCCCAACACCAAGAGGTTTTGAACCCGAAGCAGTCTCGATTCAATCGTCCGATTTGAAGAGACAAATCGGGAAGTTCGAACGTTCCATACCGCTTCAATGTTATGGCCCAACTGGCTAACATCTCAGCAAGGATAACTCTATATGAGTTACTATGTCTATTTAAAGACACCCGAGAGGCTTTGCAAGAAGCTTTAGCCGATTCTGATGTGTTCCTCACTCAGATCAAGCTGATCCCTAAAGAACCGGAGTCGTCAGCTCAACATTACAACCTCGCGGCCAAACAATTCCCGTGCATCACTTTCACCAAGGAGGATATGCAAGTAAGGAATTTGAAGCACGACAAACCATTGTATTTCACCGGATACATCGGTTCCAGCGTTGTCAACCGAATCCAAATCGATCCGGGTTCCACTGTCAGCATTATGCCACTCCGATTGATGTACAATCTCGGAATTCCTGCTAGCAAGTTAGCATCCACAGACACTGTTATCTATGAATTTAACACCAGTGGATCTAGGCTATTGGGTAGAGTCTGGGTGAAGTGCCAGCTCAGAGATTTAAAATCGAAGGTCACGTACTATGTGATCGATGTTGAGACCTCTTATAACTTATTATTGGGTCGACCCTGGATCCATAGTAATATTATATTCCCCTCCACCCTCCATCAATGTCTTAAATATGTAGACACTAATAGTGAGGTTAAGATGGTGGTCACGGATAAACAACCATTTAAGGGATTGGAAAATTATTTTACCGACTCCTTTCTTTACAGTACTGAATCTGATACTGAACCATCTGCCCAAGGTACAGACAGCGGAGAAGAAGCTGATACCGAAGCTATGCTTGATTACAATGATGGTTTTATATTAAATAACATTATACGCTTTGTAATCAATCTTGACGGTGGAGAATCCTCAGTCAGTAGTTGTAATTGGCAACTTGTCTAAACTAAAATAAATGACGATTTAGAGTACTCGTCTTCTCTTAATAAGGTAATGAAGGGGTTATACGATGATCCCGACTTATACATGCCACTTCATTCATCTTGCATGACAAAGAAGCATATACAAGACTCATTCGGGATGACCCTGGTCATTCCTGCCAAGAAAAAGGGTCAAAAGGAGATAATTTAAGGTAAAAGGGAGATGTCTCGGTACCAGACTATTTTTTAAGGGATAGTAGTGATGATGAAAAGACTGGTCCTCACTTGTCTAAATATAGCTCAAAAGCGCGTAACCTCATGAAAAAATAGGGATACAATCTCGCACTTGGGGAAGGACTTTGCTTCGATTGAGGTCCTCGAGTTCCGACTAAGGCTACTTATGTACCAAAGGGGAAACCTGATAATTACTACTCGTACAGAAGAGGTCTAGGCTATGTATCTTCATCTGACGACGAATGCTGCTAGCAAGTCATTGACCAGTTAGCGAATAAAGACAGGCACTCATCTGATTCTTCAAATTAGGATTCTGACGTTAACATTGGAAAGATGTTCAAAGGCCTGATGTCGAACATGGACACTATTGACCCCACCATAATGGGGGAAGATGATCAACTACCAACTTGGGAAGACCCATGGATCCACCACCTAAATATCCAATATGGTGACCGGTTCGAACAAAGAGAACCTCCCACTTAGGATAAACTGGTCCAGGTAAATATGGGCGATGAAGCCAACCCAAAGCCCATATTCGTCAATAACAGCCTCCCACCAGAAGAGAAGGAGGAGTTGATTGCCCTCATCAAGGAGTACATTGACGTCTATGCCTGGAACTATGAAGATATGCCAAGACTTGATCTAAACATGGCGATGCATCGCCTTAACATCAAACCGGATGTCAAACCTGTCAAGCAACAGCAAAGACGGTTTCATCCATAAATTATGGAGGTAATCAAAACTAAAGTCAAAAAGTTAATTGATTCAGGCTTCATCCGAGAAGAGCAACATCCCGATTTGCTTGCAAGCATCATTCTGGTTCTGAAGAAGAATGGAAAAATTATGATCTGCATCTATTTCAGAGACCTGAACACCGCATGCCTGAAAGAAAACTATCCTCTCCCTATTACAGATGTCATCATTGACAACACGTGTGGATTTGAGAGAATTTCCTTCATGGATGGATTCTTAGGATACAATCAAATCATGATGTATCCAGATGACAAAAAGCATATTATGTTCAGAATGCCCCTTGGCATCTTCTGCTACACAGTCATGCCCTTCAGCTTGAAGAACGCAGGCGCTACGTACCAACGAGCAGTGACAAAGATTTTCTAAGAACACCTCCGAAAGACCGTCGAGTGCTACGTTGACAATTTTGTCATTAAAAGCTATAACAAAATTGACCACATTAAAGACTTGAGGATAATGTTCGATCTCATGCGGAGTCACTAATTGGAGATGAACCCTATCAAGTCTTTCCTCAGAATGTCCAATGGCAAATTCCTCCGATTCGTTGTCATCACGAAGGACATCTATATTAATCCCGACTAAGTGAAGGCGATACATGACTTGCAACCCCCGAGAAACCCCAAAGAACTCAGGGGACTACAAGGGCGACTCTCTTACATTCGGCGATTCATATCGAACCTATCTGAGATATGCCAACTATATATTCTCAAAGCTCACAAAGAAGGGCGTATCTTTTGTGAATCTTTTATCTTGGATGACGCCTATCAAAAGGCATTTGAAGATATCAAAATATATCTCTCAAATCCTCATGTTCTCATAGCACCAAAGTCGGGTAAACCATTCTTGATTTACATCAAAGCGATGAACCATTCGTTAAGTGCTTTACTCGCATAAGATGACGACAATGGTCACAAGTAGGCGATATATTACCTAAGTCAAACTTTAGTGGGTGCCGAATCTCGGTACCTAATGATCAAGAAGGAATGCCTCGCTTTAGTGTTCGCAATCCAAAAGATAAGGCACTACCTCATTGGGCAGACGATTCATGTCATCTCCAATGTTAACCCAATCTGGGTATTCATGATGCAATTAGCCTCCATGAATTGATGTTTAGCAAAATTTGCCTTACTCTTATCCTAATACGACCTGCACTTCAAGCAATAGAAGTCAGTTAAAGGATAGGTGATTTGTGATCTTCTAGCTGGTAACCCTACAACGGACAAAGCCAAATTATATGAAGATTTACCAGATAAAACCCATGAAGTCAACACTACCTTGCATCGCCAAGTGTGGCAATTATACTTTGACGGTGCTTCTCGAGCGACCAATGTGGTGAGTGGTCCTGGTAATTATAATATCTCTGTGGGAGTCGGAGTTATCCTAGTTTCCTTAGAGAAGCATGTGATACCCCGAGCCTACTCATTAATTGGGAAATGCTCCAACAATATAGCTAAGTACAATGCACTGCTCATTGGATTCAGTTTCGCCAAAGAGTTGGGGGTCGAGTATCTCGAAGATTTTAGTGATTCTCAACTAATAGTCAACCAAATGCGTGGAGAGTACGAAGTCAGAAACCAGAGCCTGATTCTGTACCACAAGGTGGCCGTTGAGATGGCAGACTCGTTTGAAGGATTTTTCATCGAGTACATTCCGCGTCTCCAAAATGCATATGCAGATGCACTGGCAACATTAGCTGTATCTCTGGCATAGCCTCCCAAAACGGAATAATTGGTCACCATGAGAACTCATCAACTCTTCATACCAGAGTGCGCCTTGGGTGCCAAAGAAGCGCAAGTGAACAAAATTAAACTCGAACCCCGAGACTGGCGATTCCCTATTATTGATTATGTCTTACATGGTATTTTACAAGAAGACATAAAAGAAATAGACTCGGTCCGACGAAGAGCACCGAGATTTTATTATAATACGGCGACCTAGACGCTGTATCGTCACGCATATGACGGTCTACTACTCCGATGTCTTTCAACTAAAGAGGTGGAGGAATCTCTTAGGAAGGTTATTCATTGGTGTAAATTAGGGCAAATTAGGTTAAATTGTTCCAATGGGATAATTTTACCCAATGAGATAATTTGAGTGGGATAAAGTAGGGTAAAATGGGATAATGAGACAATTTGAGTGGGACAATTGGTATGACATCTTTTTATAATATGATATTATAAATCAATTAAGTTCAAGTTTAACTTGATATAACATCAAATGATTAAATAAATAATAGTTATAATATATAATAATATTATTTTTAAGATTATTTTAATATAAAATATTAAAAATAATATATAGATATTAATAATATTAATATTAATCAATCTTTGAATATTTTGATGTTTATTTTAACTATTATGCTATATTAACAAAATTTTCAATTGCAATAATTATTTAATCATTCCTACATCTATTACAATGATGATGATAAAGTCTCAATTATTACAAAAAAAAAGTCTTTAGTCAGTAACTTAAATCTTAATTATTACAAATATAATCTACTGACATATGACTTTGCTCTAAACTCCTTGGGCTACGTTTATCCCATCCTCCCACGTTGTGTTTGCCATTTGTTCTCTCCAACGTGATGCAGTTGTTCGCTGTGCTTGTTGAGTTTGTAGGTCATCGTCCTCATCTGAATCACCATCAATCGGAGCAGCATTGCGTGGTGCCTTTGGAAGAAGATCAAAAACATCAAAGTTATCGTTAGAGCTCTCCATCTTTAAAAAATTATGCAACTGATACATGCCTAGATCATACTTTTTTGAGTATCATATGGAAAACCTGGAGGTTCAGACTTAAAAATAGTAAACCTCGACTTGAAAACGCCAAAAATACGTTTAATATAATTTCTAAGAGATGCATGTCGATAGTTGAATAACTCATGAGCATTGCGTTGTCGCTGACAGTTGTTAGCTGGGCCAAACTCTTTAAGGTGGTACCCCGTACCCCGATAGGGAGCCAAGAATTGTAACCTATTTGGGTAACCACAATCAACTAGATAAATTTACTTGCATTAACATTTCTTTAGAATTATAATCAATAAATATAAAATCTAACAATTTGACAAAAAATATTTACCATTTGGAAGTGGAAGACTAAAGAAGTCCCGGAACGAAAGAACTCTGATAAAACATCGAAAATCGTGTTTTTAGGAATTTCGACTGGTTGGGACTGTCCGCGGTGGCGCAGAGGTGCGAGCCACCATTTGGTGGCTCGCGTGGATGCGAGCCACCATTTGGTGGCTCACACTCGTGCGAGCCCCGTGGCTTCCGTTTACCCATCTTTTTAATTTTTCGACGGTTTTCTATTTCATCTGTTCGCTTTCTCTGTAGTTATTTTCTACTTTATGTGTGTTCGTTGATTCATCTCCTCATGTGCGATTCATTTCATGCGTTTCGTGAACGATTTATCAAACTTATGATTCACATCATGTGTTTTGTCGACTTCCGGACGATTTATCGAACTTACGATTCATTTCATACGTTTCGCTAGCTCACAAACGATTTACCAAGCATGTTATTTGCTTTATACGTCTCGCTGACTCGCAAATGTTTTATCGAGCTTGTGGTTCACTTCATGCATTTTGTTGATTCACAAGCGAACGTTCATCGAACGCACAAACCTTTTAGAGCTGGTTGGCGAGCGTGTGAGCCCGTGGTCTTGTTCCGAACATTTCGTGACTTTGTTGCATCAATGATTCATTGTTACATCGCCTTGAAATGTATTTGGGGCCGATAGGTAGTTTTTGACGCCTACAGATACCCCCTCCAAAGTGTTTCATCCTCGTTTCTTTTATAGAAGGGGTTGTGATACTTTGGACATGATACGTATGGTCCGTAATCCCTCAATTCCTCTTAGTCTATTCAATTTTCTTTGTAGAATAGCTAAGATTCGTCTGGTTCTGCGTTTATCATCTGACCGTTGTTAAAATTTTGGGTTTAGACAGGTGTGTTTGATGTCTGGATTAGTCCGTGTTTGTTGAATTGACCTAGAGCCCTGCTTCGATGAGACAGTAGACGCATTGATTAGTGTTGAGTTCTCATCGCCGTTCGTTCGGATGACGTTGAATTATGTTGACAGACGCCTACGTTTGCTCCTCCCCATGTTGAAATATAGTGGAAAGCTGATTTATAATTGTATTCCTTCGTGAATTGCCTTAATCGGTTTGAGTTTGAATATCTCCAGGGAGGCCGCAGGTTATCCTTAAGAATACGGTGTACGATACTCTCCAGGAACTTCCCGTTGAAGATCCGAATCAGTTCAGACTTGTGAACCCATCGGAGTATAAATACGAAAATCCGGTCCAAGATAGGTCAGAATTTATCTATAAATTGACCGAATCACTCATTTGTAGAGAATCTTAGCTTCATTTGGGTGGTAATCGGTGAACCGCGGCTTCACGCATGTGCGAATCGGCGAATCGTGGCTTTGTGCGCGTGCAAACCACTGAAAAACTCTCTTGGGGCTGTTTCGGTTTGGTTTGGTCTGGTTTGGTTTGGTTTAAGATGGTTCAGACCATGGTTTGGTTTGGTTGGATCAGGTTTGGTTCGACTGAACCGGACCCAAACCAAACCCTCTAATTTTTTTGAGTGACTGTGACCATTGTATTTGAACATTTGATATTATCAATGATATACATATCTTTTGTTCGGTGTACTTCTTATCTTTATTGAGATTTATCATTTCGTTTAGAATAATTAACCGCAATACTTATAGGATTTTTGGCAAACCCTCAGCTTTCAACGGGTTTGATGAGCCTTTACTGACTACAGTTTAAGTCGGGCTAGTATGTGAATTGTCTAAGTCCGTTTCACATGTAACGTTGTGCTAAAGGAATGAACTCCCTTAGACTTAGTGCTATGATATCGAATACATAGGCTTTGTCTCTTTCACGAAGAAAGACTAACCGGCAACACGTGTTAGGCGCTGCTGACTTATCCTTGCTTAGGATTCAGGATAAAATTCCTCATGCGTGTAAGGCATGGATTATAGCGTTATTAATAAAAATCTACCATAATATCAAATATGTGAGCTTTTATCCTTTTTACAGTCAAGGACTAACCGGCAACGCGTATTAGGCGCTGACTTATCCCTTCTTATGCTTCGGGATAAAATTCCCCAGACTTAAATTCTAGTGTCTTCTTCAATCGGTGAAAGACTAAACTGGCAACACGTGTTAGGTATTGACTTATCCCTACTTAGGCTTTGGGATAAAATTCCCCATGCTTGTGAAGCACGGACTTTAGGAGTTATGAAAAAAAGCTGTGTCTTCTCTTGGAGCAAAGACGAACCCGATGCTGCAGAAGAAGAATTTTATATTGTCTCTCTAGTTGCAAAGGACACTTAAAGTGGGATCTCCACATCAAGAATCCGGGAAGGTGAAACTAAAAGTGGGATCTCCACTCCGAGAATCGAAAAGATTCGAATAATCCTAACTGTCTGAAGGTTTGATTACCGAACTAAAGGTGGGTTTCTCATTTATCTAGAGTGAATTATGGTTTTGGCCCTAACTGTAGGAAGGTTTGACCAAGTAGGAGGTTTGAGACGACCCTAACTGTAGGAAGGTTTGATCACTCGATTTGGAAGTGGACCTCTCGTTCGTGGAAGGAATCGAGAGGAGATTTCGATTATGGTTCTAACTATAGGAAGGTTTGACCAAGTAGGAATGGAGGAACAACCCTAACTGTTTTAAAGGTATAGTCGCTCGATTTGGAAGTGCACCTCTTGTTCGTGGAAGGAATCGAGAAGAGATTTTTGTTGTGGTCCTAACTGTAGGAAGGTTTGACCAAGTTAAATCAATGGGAGTGAGAGTGCAAATCACAGTGGGAGTGTTGATTTGTAAAAGTCACTCAGCAAAATTTTTTAATGTTAAGTGATAAGAATATAACATGAAAGAGGTCTGCCACTTGCCATGAATTGGCAGCTAAACTTTGAGAACACTACATTAGGACTTAACCTTGGCGTGCTAAGTGCACAAATGCAGTGGGAGTTTGAACGGATTTGACCGAAAGAACTCTGATAGGCTCATTGTCAATTGATCTGATTAGTGAGGGAGAGTGGGAGTTTCATATTTATCCCCATTTATAGTAACTGGGTTATCCACCCCCAGCTTTCCTTACGAAACTGGGTCTAATGAGGAATACTTTGTATTCAGATGAATGGTCGGGTTATCCTTAAGAATATCACATATGATATTCTTCCAGGAACTTCCCATTAAAATTAGAAAATAGTTTAGACTAGTATGGTTGTTAGAGTATGCATGGAGCACTTTATTCTCATACAACTATTAGAGGATTGAGAAGCAGTTTATACTCGTATACTCTTCGGAGTGTGTCGTTCTCATTCGGTTCATTTCGGCGTTATGATGCCAGCATCGACCAAGGCTTGAATGTTGTTCTTAAGAGTGAAGCAATTCATGGTGGGATGAATGATCCTCCCGTGGTACTCACAGTACTTTGGATCCGAAGTGTTATTAACTTCCTCCTGATTCGTAATAGGTGGCAGCTTTATTTTGTTGTTTTCAAAGATTGCTTTGATTATCTAGTAATATTCCATACATGACATAATCAATGATTAGGAAATGCCAACCATTAGTCTCAAAGTGAGTTGGCATGGCATACACTTCGTTAGCTTCCAAAATTTGTTCTGAGGGCATAATTGATGGCTAGCCACTATGGTACACCTAGTAGACTTAAGAGTCAAGGGGAGGTTGGCTGCTAGGGACACCAAAGTGTCTGCTTGAGTGTTTTCAAGGTGACCTACAAAACTAATATACAAGCCTTCGAATGACTGAGCGAGCTACATTGAAGTGATTGATAATCAATGTAGAATCACCATAACCTTCAAGGTATTTGACACCCATATTTTGAGAGAGTTACAGGCTAATCATGAGGACATTATATTAAGCCACATTGTTAGAGTAGGGCTTGGTCACCGAATGAGCTCGAGGAAGGATAAGTCCATGGGGATCGATCAGTACTACCCCCACTCTTACGACAATTGCTCACTTATGATTGCGTCTTGATGCACCATCAAAGTAAAGTTACCATACCTGATAGTCCAAGGTAATATTTGACTTGAAGACTTTATCTAGTAAGTCTTCAAATAGTTAAGAAGATTCAGGGACAGAGTGGTCTGCTAAAAACATCGCCTATTGCTTAGCCTTTAACTGCTTTCTTTGGCTCGAATGTCATGTCATATTGTGAAAATAGTATCGCTCATTTGGCTAACCTAGAATTCAGCGATCTAGGTTTTGTTATATGTATCTGTAGAGGATTAACTCTTGAAATGATGTGGATGGATTCACTAGTGAGGTAGTATCGCATCTTCTGAATTGCGAAGACCAATGCTAGACATTCCTTTTTAACTAAATTGTATCAATGCTCGACACAAATCATGGTCCAGTTGAGGTAATAAATAGCTTGATTATGGCCATTATCATTTTTTAGGCAAGAAGTGCTCCAAGGGAGTGATCCATTGCTCTGACGTAGATCAGAAATGGTTTACCTAATATTGGTTCGCCTAGAACATGTGGCTTCATGAGATAGCCCTTGGTCTTGTTGAAAGCTTCTTGAAAAGTATTGTCCCAAATGAACGAGACACCTTTCTTCATCAACCTTTGAAATGGTTGATATTTCCTAAATTAGCGTTGAACTTGTGAATGTATGTTAATCATCCTTGTACACCTCAAAGTTCTTTGAGATTTCTTAGAGGTGGCATCTCTCAGATAGCTTTCACTTTTTCAGGATTAACATGTATTCCTTTGGATTTTAAAATAAATTCCAAGAATTTTCCTAACAATAGTCTCAAGAAGGGCTTTGTTGGATTCATCTTGAGTTGATGTTTCCTCAAGATTTCGATTACCGTTCTTAGGTCATTAACATGGTCTTGTTTGTGACGACTCTTGATTGCTAGGTCGTCAATATAGCATCCACTATCTTATGCAAATGTTCATAGAAAATTATGTTCATAGCACTCTGGTTAGTTGCTCCAGCATTTTTTAGGCTAAAAAGCATTATTGCATAACAGAATACCCCCAAACGTTTTCTTGGAAGTTGTATGCTTCTAGTCATCTGGGTGTATCTTGATGTGGTTGTATCTAGAAAACACATCCACAAGAGACATCCCCTCAAATTCACACATATTATCAACCATGATGTCCGTAATAGAGGGAGGGAATTCGTCCTTTGGACAAGCAAGATTAAGATCTTTAAAATCAATACAGATTTGGATCATGCCGTTCTTTTTTCATCACCACCACGATGTTGGCTAGCTGATTGAGATGTTGTTCTTCATGAATGAACCTGCACTCAATGAGTTTGTAGATTTCTTTCTAAATCTGCTCCATCAACTCAGGACGGAAGTGTTATTGTTGTTTACTTGATTTAACATTAGGTCAATGTTAAGGTGATGTATGATCATGTTTAGATCTAAGATAGGCATGTCTTCGTAATTCCAGGCAAAGATGTCAATGTACTCTTGAAGGAGAGCTATGAGCTCTTCTTTTTCTATGGATGATAAACTTTCACTGATGAAGATGGGTTTAGGATTGATTTCGTCACCTATGTTGATTTGAATCACTTTGTCTTCTGTGGGTGGTTTGCGGACTTCAAAACATGACTTCCATTGCTTTCCAAGATGCTCTGCCCATGAATCATATTCAGAATCTTCAATCGCTTCAGCTTCATCGAGATCTATAATTAGATTGTATGAAGCCATGTTAGCCATGAGCTCGCCAAGCATGGTTCTAAGGTTGATGTTAGAATTCCAGTTGGATGTATCTGAAGAACTACTTAGAAAATCATCAGATCCTAGTCCTATCTGTGATTTGGCCTTAGGAAATATGTAACCGAAATGTTTGGTCTAATTATTGTAGGCATCTAAAAATACCTATAGGTTCCCGCATGCGGCTCAAGATAGAGAGAAGGTGATGAACATCACTATCAAAGTCACGAAAGATTATTTGATGTTGACAAGTGCATGAAGTGAGTCGATGAACCATGTGAAGCAACAAAACTTTAGAATAACGAAAACACGAACTGATCAGGAGCTACGCGTCGCTTACAAAACACAAAGCACCTTTTGTATCCCACATGTCATTCAACCATAGGAGCTTGTAAATCTTCTTGTCACCTTTCTAACGCATATTGAATTGCATAATTTTGAGTTCGGATGACGAAAATAGACGGGACGCGCAGAACGGTGCCCAAGAGCCAAACTGACCCGTGTGGCGGTGGGTCGGCGTAATCTAACCCGCGTGGCAGTGGGTCGGCGCCAACTGACCCACGTGGTGGCGGGTCGGTGCCATCCGACCCGCATGGCGGCGGGTCGGCGCCTACCAACCTGTACGACGGCGGGTTGGCGCCATCCGACCCGCGCCTACATGGGTCACATCGGTCCGTCTCATGCCCAGAACTACCTGTAACCTCCATAACGCATTTTTAGGCTGTTTGATCGGATTCTTCTATTCCAGGGATTCCCAACTGACTTCATATCATCGACAAACATGGTTAGGCTGTTATTAACTGAAGATAAGACCAAATCACTCATTCTTATCCAAATACCCCCCAACCGAAGCCTATAAATACAGGCCTAGGGGCTCATTTCACAGGGACGGAATATTATTAAGACGAGGAGGTGCTGCCGGATTGAGGAGTCGAAGAAGCACGAATTTCAGAGTAGGCTAACTGATCTTAATGAAGTTCTTCAGCATAAAGAGGGAGAGTTCGAGAGATCTGAAGCCATGTCCGTCCGTTCCTCGAGATTAGGCTTTGTCTTAATCTCGAGAAGAGCCACTGATTTCGCTTGGTCGATTTCAGAGCTTCAAGTGAATACTTTCTTGGTGAAGTAAGAGCTTTGTTAATTTTCTGTCAACCGGAGCCGATCCGTATGCGGTCCATGGATAAACCCCGATATAGGTAAGGATTCCACACAAAATAGAGACTAATAAATAGGATATGTGTGTAGTTTGACAAGAGTTGTAATCTTTCGTTTTTATTGTAAAAGAGATCTTATAAAAAGATCAATTTTTTTATTCATTTGAGTTTATTGTACCGATTAAAGTTGTAATAGATTCAAGGCAATGAAAACATTAACTTTTGATCTAAACAAACTAGCGACCATAGTGGGAGCCGATAGCCTTTCTGCGAAGGCTAAAGTGTCACAACCTCGATATGGATCCTGACTGAAGAAGAGGTCGAGTACGAGTTTGACCAACAGAAGTTTAAGGAGTATCTGTCGTCGTCCTTCTCTAGATCTTCCTCCCCTCACAAGTGCAGAAAGATCAACACCCCTATTGCTACAATAGCTATACCTTGCACAGTCTCTCCGGTCTCCAACGAGGCCGGATCTACATATCTGAACTCCTTTTCAATCAGGGAGTTGAGTACTGAAGGCGCGTCAATCCTATCAAAGAGGGCACGTCAAAGGTAATGTCAACGTCTCACTCGCCAACTCGCTAAGGCTTTGGAGCTAGTGGACGGGATCTGTTACAGGGCAAATCTGAAATTCAGGAAACACCAAGTGTCCCAACAGTGAGCAAATGCCCCCTCCTCCAAATCATCAGCAAGTGAATGGATCCAAGTCAAAAGGACCTATTCAACTCTTGAGGAGCGAATTCAGAAACGCCACGCATTGCTTGCACATGTAAGAATTCTTATGTGAAAAGCCAAAAAATTACAGAAGGAAGAAGTGGAAAAGAAGCAACTAAGGCTGCATCAAACTTGAAGGCCAAAGTCCGAAACAGCGGCCGAAAAGATCAAAACCGCTAGTCACTTCAATCTGACCCTCCAAGCCACGGGTCATTTCAATCTGACCCTATAAGGCTCGGGTCACTTCAATCTGACCCTCCAAGGTGCGGGTCACATCAATCTGACCCTCCAAGCCATCGGTCACTTCAATCTGACCTTCTAAGGCGCAGGTCACTTCAATCTGACCCATGGTCTGACCCTGCAAGCCGTGAGTCACTTCAATCTAACCCTCCAAGCCGCGGGTCACTCAAATCTGACCCTCCAAGCCACGGGTCACTCAAGTCCGACCCGCACTAGGACAAAGATAAAAGATGTTTTGCATGTGTTTCTCCGATTCCATCGAGCTCTGCACCTCCGGTGGAGCCCCACGGTAGCATGGACTTGTCCTGTTTCAAGATGAGGATGGCGGATCGCCTAGGTCCTTTGCACAAGGATCAAGGCAAAGTTCCGATCAAAGAACGCTTGGGTCCGGTGACTAAACCCCGAGCAACTACTCGAGCTGGGGGTCGCACACGGAAAACTCCTATAACTAACCACCTCGGACTGCAAGTCAGTATCTAAGAGCCCGTTAAGGTCCCACGCTCACGAAAGCGTAGCTCCAAACGTGTGACTCTTGAGAGCGCCATCAAGGCAGCAAGTCCTCAGAAGGAAACGTATTCGTCAGACGATGACGTTATGCCTGAGGAGTCGTGCCAACACAAAATAGGTTGCTCTGATTTTCAGACCGATGAGTTGTACTATCAGGCTGGGGGTACGAACAGATCTCAAAAGAGAGGTACCTAAGAAACGGACTCTCACTATCCGTGCACCAACATTATCAGGATAGTATTATCAGCGTGTAGCTGCCTCAAGACTACTCCGCAGAGGGTCTCGGTATTCAAGAGGATCTCCAATAGAACGACTAAGTCCAAGCCAAAGCATTTCCATAAGAAACGATTGGTCGTTCAAGGTGACGAATTTCCGAAAGTTACGGTAAATATGGTTGATAAGGGAAAGTCGGCTCGACCTTCTAACTCCGACCCCCTTGTATTGCATCGTCTGACTTGGCTACACGTATGGGCCACTAGACGTAGGGATTATTAGAGAATGCAGAGGGGATTATCCTCGGATGATGAAGCATCAGATGCTAACTCTGCAGTCGCTTCTGACAAAACAGTATCCAACCGAGGACAATCCTCTGAAGTGTTTATGATTAACATCGAGGAAGTAGCCAAAATGGTTGAGGATGCTCTAGCCAAGCAGAAGCAAGCATTCAAGTTTGAAATGGAAATGGTTATGCTGTGGATGAGGGAAGAGCATGACCAACAAATCCGAGTTTTGTCGAATCAGATAGGTGAATCCAGTCGTCACAACGATATTAGCCAAGCGGTTAGCGATTCAGATAGGGATGAACACCTTAATACTGATAACCCTCTCGTTGATCAAAACACTGGTGGTAGCCCCACTAAGAATAACGACATCAAGGATGGTCCCACCAATGATGACAACACTGGGGATGGCCCCGTTGCTCCTCCTCAAAATCGACCAAGGAAAGATACAAGCGAGGATGAAAAGATGAAGGATTTCGATAGAAAAATCAATACTCCGATGTCTGCTCGAGAGGTGAAAAGGACTGGCATTCCATGTTCCTATCAAAGAGAGTAGGAGTTGATTTCGTATCCAGTGAAGTTCAACCTGATCAACTTCATACCGTTTGACAAGAAGGTCTCTCCCACTCAGCATCTGATCTATTTCAAGTCCCACTTGGGAGTAATCTTTGGCAACGAACCTTTGATGATTCGGTCATTCGTTGGCACCCTTCATGGGGCTGCCTTCGATTGGTAGCACCGTCTCAAGCATGGGAGCATCAATAGCTGGGATGATATGGAATGCCCGTTCCTCACTCACTTCTTTAATGATGACGCCGAGGTATCCATCAGGACACTCTTCGATGAGAAACAAGAAGATGATGAGACGGTCGACGACTTCGTCAAGCGCTTCCAGAATAAGGCGATGAACTGCCGAGATCCGATCACAGAGGATTTCATCCTCCAAACCTGTCACAACAACCTTTCTTTGGACGTGTTGGAAGTTATGAGAGTAGCACCCTCCAATACTTGGAAAGAGTTGAAGATGCGCGGAGAATGCGCCAAACACTTCCTCAGAAGGAAGAAGGTCGAGAGGAGCCAACCGACGGCTAATCCTTCAAACTTAAACTTTGCCTCCCGTGGTAAGGGGAAGGCACCTGCAGTAGTTATTGATATTAATTAGACATCGCAACAACAACCCCAAATATTGCAAAAGACTTCGGACCTGAGACTCCAAAAAGAGTATTCCTTCAAGGACGAAGACGTTCCACCCATTTTTGAGTCCCTCCTTGAAAATAACAAGATCAAGCTACTACCTATTGCAGATCAGGAGGAAGCTGATAATACTACGGATCCGAAGTACTGTGCGTATCACAGGAGGATCCTTCATCCTACCAAGGCTTGCTTCGCTCTCAAGAATAGCATCCAAGCCTTGGTTGAAGCCGACATCATAACGCTTAATTAAGTCGAATGAAGACTCCGACAAGTATAAGAGTATAAACTGCTCCTTCCTACACTCCGAAGAGTATACGAGTATAAACTGCTTCTCAATACTCCAATAGGTATATGAGTCTAAACTATTTCCTAATTTTAACGGAAAGTTTCTGGAAGAATATCATATGTGATATTCTTAAGGATAACCTGACCATTCAGCTGAGTACAATGTCAGACCCAGTTTCACAAAGGAAGCTGGGGTGGAAGTAACGGGAATTTCTTGAAAGAATTCTATATAGTGTATTCTTAGGAATAACCCGGTCATTACAAGAAGGTGATGAATAAGAAACTCCCATTCAAACTCCCGCTCAAACTCCCGCTACGTCTGTGCACACAACACTCTCATTGTCAGAGTCCAGACATAGTACTCGGAATTTTAATCTCCTGATCATTAATAATTGTCAAACCCCTTCGTGTTAAGTACGTGTCACTTAACACCAGGAACTCCCTTCGAGTGATTTGTACGAATCAACACTCCCATGGTAATTTGTACTCCTACTTAGTCAAACCTTCCTACAGTTAGGACCATAACTAAAATCTCCTCTCGATTTCTTTCATGAACGAGAGGTCCACTTTCAGATCGAGCGATCAAACCTTCCTACGGTTAGGGTCGTCTCAAACCTCCCACCTGGTCAAACCTTCATAGAGTTAGGTACACAACCAAAATCTCCTCTCGATTCCTACCATGAACGAGAGGTCCACTTTCAGATCAAGCGATCAAATCTTCCTACAGTTAGGGTCATCTCAAACCTCCCACTTGGTCAAACTTTTCTATAGTTAGGACCATAACCAAAATCTCCTCTCGATTCCTTCCATGAACGAGAGGCCCACTTTCAAATTGAGCGATCAAACCTTCCTACAGTTAGGATCATCTCAAACCTCCCATTTGATTAAACCTTCCTATAGTTAGAGCCAAAACCACAATTCACTCTCGCTAAACGAGAAACTTACCTTTAGTTCGGTAATCAAACCTTCCGACAATTAGGATTATCCGAATCTTTTTGATTCTCGGAGTGGAGGTCCCACTCTTAGTTTCACCTTCTCGGATTCTGGAAGTGGAGATCCCACTTTGAGTTTTCTTTGGCAACTGGAGATAGAATATAAAATTCTTTCTCTTCAGCTTTAGGAATAGAATATAAAATTTTTTCTCTCCCGCATCGGGTTCGTCTTTGCCCTAAGAAAAGACACAATATTTCAACATTAAACTCTAAAATCCGTGCCTCACACGCGCGGTGAATTTTATCGCGAATCCTAAGTAGGGATAAGTCAACGCCTAACATGCGTTGCCGGTTTAGTCTTTCATCGATTAAAGAAGATACCAGAATCTGAGTCTGAGGACTTTTATCCTGAAGCCTAAGTAGGGATAAGTCAGCGCCTAACACGCGTTGCCGGTCAATCTTTTACCGTAAAAAGGACAAAAGCTCATATATTCAATATTGTGGTAGGTTGTTATTCATAATGCCAAAATCTGTGCCTTACACGCGCGGGGGATTTTATCCCAAATCCTAAATATGGATAAGTCAACGCCTAACACATATTGCCGGTTTAGTCTTTCACCGATTAAAAAAGACACCAGAATCCAAGTCTAGGGAATTTTGTCCCAAAGCCTAAGTAGGGATAAGCCAGCGCCTATCACGCATTACCGGTTAGTCTTTAACCATAAAAAGGTTAAAAGCCTACATATTCGACATTGTGGCAGGTTGTTATTAATAACACCATAATCCGTGCCTCACACGTACGGGGAATTTTATCCCAAATCCTAAGTAGGGATAAGTCAGCGCCTAACACGCGTTGCCGGGTAGTCTATTCCCGTATAAAAGACGAAGTCTACATATTTAATATCATCGCACTAATAGAGTTAACTCTCTTAACATAATGTTATATGCGGAACAGACTTAAACAACCCATATGCTAGCCCGACTCGAACGGTAGTCGGTAAATGCACGTCAAATCCGTTAAAGGATGAGGGTTTGCTAAAAATCCTAAGTCTACGTCTAACACATGTCACCGGGTAGTCTATTCCCGTGAGAAAGATGAAGTCTATATATTCAATATCGTAACGCTATGGGAGTTAACTCTCTTAGCATAACGTTACATGCAAAATAGACTTAAACAATCCGCATGCTAGCCCGACTCAAACAGTAGTCGGTTAAGGCTCATCAAAACCATTAATGGCTGAGGGTTTGCCAAAAATCCTATAAGTGTGAGAGTCATTAACACACCAGCTTTATTAGTTGGTCTCGTGGCTTGAGGATCCAACAATTTCAGAATAAGAGCCCTATATGCAGATGAATCAGCTTTAACTGTTGGTCCTACAGCCTCAACATTTGGGACTGCCACGCTCTAATGTCTTAAGAGCTTAAACTATGTATACTCCAATAAACGTATGAGTATAAATTGTATCAATGCCGATCGACGCATAATCCTAGGTCAACGCCGGTCAAACCATTACAAGGAAAGTCAACACCGGGCGATCCGAAACCCTAAGGTCAATGTTAGTCAACGCGTAACCCTAGGTCAACGCCAGTCAACGCGTTGTGATTAAAGTCAATGCCTAGCGACCCGAAACCCTAAGGTTAACGCCGGTCAACGCGTAACCCTAGGTCAATGCCAGTCAATGCGTTACGATGAAAGTCAACGCCTAGCGACCCAAAACCCTAAGGTTAATGCCAGTCAACGTGTAACCCTAGGTCAACGCTAGTCAACGCGTTGTGATAAAAGTCAACACCGGGCGATTCAAAATGATGCCGTGCAACGCGTAGCCTTAAGTTAATATATTGTGACAGAGATAGTCAGTTCTAAGTCAACTCAATGACACGAGCCAAAACCAACTTACCAAGTTCGATTCGAAACTTCAACGACGGCCAGACGATAAACGCAACGCAAGAAGAACTTCAGCTATTAATCAAAATAGACTGAAAATCAAAGAAGTTAAGAATTAAAGCTAACTACAAGTCCTTTCACACCGATTAAAGGTTGGACTGATCACATCCAAAGTATTTCAGCCTCCTCTATAAAAGAAATTAAACTGAAATACTTTGGAGGGGGTATCTATAGGCGTCTAAAAATGCCTATAGGTTCCCGAATGTGGCCCGAGACAGAGAAAAGGTAATGAACATCACTATCCAAGTCACAAAAGCTTATTTGATGTCGACAAGTGCATGAAGTGAGTCAATGAACCGTGTGAAGCAACAAAACTTTAGAATAACAAAAACACGAATTGATCGGGAGCTACGCGTCGCTTACGTAACACGAAGCACCATTCGTATCCCACATGTCATTCAACCATGGAAGCTTGTAGATCTTCTTGTTAGATTTTCAACGCATATTGAATCGCACAATTCCGAGTTCGGACGACAAAAATACGACGAAAACGGACGGGACGCACACAACGGCGCCCAAGTGCCAAACTGACCCGCGTGGCGGCGGGTCGGCGCAATCCGACCCGCACGGCTACGGGTCGGCACCAACTGACTAGCACGACGGCGGGTCGGCGCCATCTGACCCGCGCAGCAGCGGGTCGGGGCCATCCGACCCGCGTGGTGGGTGGTTGGCACTTGCCGACCCACGCCTACGCGGGTCACATCGGTCCGTCTTACTCCCAGAACTGCCTGTAACCTCCAAAATATATTTTTAGGCTGTTCGATTGGTTTTTTCTATTTCTGGGGTTCCCAACTGACTTGATATCATGCACAAACATGGTTAGGCTGTAATTAACTGAAGATAAGGCCAAATCACTCATTCTTATCCAAATATCCCCTAATCGAAGCCTATAAATACAGGCCTAGGGGCTCACTTCACAGGGGCAGAATTTTATCAAGATGAGGAGGTGCTGCCGGATTGAGGAGTCGAAGAAGCACAAATTTTAGAGGAGGTTAACTGATCTCAATGAAGCTCTTCAACATAAAGAGGAAGAGTTCGAGTGATCTAAAGCCCTGTATGTCCGTTCCTCGAGATTAGGCTTGGTCTTAATCTCGAGAAGAGCTACTGATTTTGCTTGGTTGATTTTAGAGCTTCAAACAAATACTTTCTTAGTGAAGTAGGAGCTCTGTCAATTTTCTGTTAACCGGATCTGATCTGTAGGCGGTCCACGGATAAACCTCGGTATAGGCAAAGATCCCACGTAAAACAGTGACTAATAAATAGGATCTGTGTATAGTTTGACAAGAGTTGTAATCTTTTATTTTCATTGTAAAAGAGATCTTATAAAAATATCAAAATTTTTATTCATTTGAGTTTATTGTACCGATTAAAGTTGTAATAGATTCAAGGCAATAAAAACATTAACTTTCTACCCAAACAATTATAGTAATTGAAAACCTCTCCGTCTGGTATAAAAGGGATAAGAGGAACTCTTAGTCCTTGATTGAAATTCATTACTTATTTTGTAGTGAGGATATATCCCATTTTTGCCATTATGTGTTGCGATTTTTGGCTATAACAGGAAAATTTTGAAACTTCTTCGGCTTCTTCATCTGAGCTTGGTAAGTGTGAGTCGTGGCTCAACTTTTCTAAAGATAATCAGATTTGGGGCACTTCTTTTAGGTTGGTTTGTGAAAGTGGCATCCCCTGAGTTACCTAGCTATTTATAAGCCTGGTATGACTTGCTTATTAGCATGTACAATGCTGGTTCTAATGCTAGCCTAGACATCAAAGTTTTGACTCTTGAGTTTTTAGACTCGGAGTCTAAAGAGTAATCGTAAGCAAACTCTTCTTCATTGAAGACCCAGTCACCCTATTTTCTAGCTGACTAATCAATACATAGGTCCTCAAGGGTAATTACAAGCAAATCTATTTTGTAGATTGGATCATCAATGGGATCTAGTTCATTGTCTACTTCATTACCGTTGTCTTCATTATTAGGAAGGACATTCTTAATTGTATGAATTTTATTGTATAAGAGAGAGGTGGTAAAGTAATTCTCCACTTCCTTAAAATGATACTTTTTAGCTTCAACTCTTTATTGGACCCCTTGCTTATCGACGTACTTAAAATATTGATGAAGCATTGATGGGACGATCATGTTGGAATGGATTCAAGGCCGTCTGAAGAGAAGGTTGTAAGGTATTTCGATGTCAATGACATAACAAGTCACCGTGGTCTTTAAATCACTGATCTAACATTTAAGTCGGATCTTTCTAAGAGATCAGCTACTGCTAGAGTTGAAGCCGAATATGGTAGAAAAAGTCCTTGAGAGCTTGTTGTAACGCCCCCAAAGGTACATAAAAATTGGGCATCACTTGTCTGTAATAAGAAGGGTCGACCTGCTCAATTTTTACATACACTCTAATATATGTACAAATATACTGAAGAGTGAAAATAAAGCAGCAAAAATATATACAACACTCAGAATCATAAGGTTGTCAGCAGAGTCCATAGAATACAAGAATCATAGAAAACTAAAGGGAAAAATAATATATTACAAGTCTGGTAATAGCTACAATACACATTAGTACATGTTCCATTAGTCCAAAGAACTACAAAAGTAAATAAAATTTAACTCCCACTATGATTTCCTCTGGAGCTAATCTTCTAAGTCAGGATCTATAATCCCCTTATCCTTCTAACTGTATGACGTGTGAATGGATATAGGAATAATAGCATTGAGCCTAAGGCCCAATAGACAACCATAAAAATCTCGGATACAACATAAAAAGATGAATGAAAGGAACAATCGTAGACATTTAAACTTGAACGAAGGGATCTTAACATTAAGTTACCATACTTATATCAAAAGCATTGATTGAAATGAAATAACATGTCAACATAAGTAATCAAGATCTAATATTCAGGATTCCAACTTCCTAATCATAGGATAATCAATAAACTACCATGCTTTTATGCACCCACCGGTGAGCGTCCTCACGCAGGGCATTGTCCCCACTGAGACCTTTTTTCTAGTACCACCCATCTATGAAGCTTACTTGACATAGGGCATAATCCATGAATATAGAGTATCAACCATCAACAAAGAAAAAGAATATTATTATTCTCAATAATAAAATCATCAAAGCAAGTCGAATTGCCAGAATATGAACATTCAAAGAATATTGATGATATAAAACTAAAATAAACAATATTGGGATAGAAATGTTAAGAAATCAACAATGAGCTCAAGCATGAAGTGATTCAAATAGGAATATTATGAAAGTGATATGATATATACAACTGTGCATGGGAAAATAACTCATAGGAGTTTCAAGAAAATAATCAATTGAACTCTCAGGAAACAATAAAAGGATATATATCGTTTGTGCCAGGTTCCTCTAGACCAACATACGAATCCAAGATTCTTTGTCCTATAGATATATGCATGTATTATATGAGATTCTAAATAACAATGTCTTTTATTATTTTTCTAACTTATAACTTGTATCAGGTCTATACTACCCTCTAGATGGCTACATCTAATACCTATAATATGCACATTAGCAATTGCAGTGTACATGCAGCAACTTGAAATGGATGGATGGCGGAGCAATAAATGTTTGAAACGCATGAAACTAGTTCTATATAACTCTAATATATGTCGCTTTTCAGAACAATAAGTTATATTTAAGACTTATGTGCACGGGTCAAGTTATACACATAATATGCATGATATACAAACAATAAGTGCAAGCTATGTAACATATTTAAGTGCACATATAAGGGGCCAAATGACATCCAAAATCTATGAAACAATATTCACAATATTTCTATACAAAGTCTAGTTTCAGAATATCTAAATAGATCTAAATTATGACAAATAATCATGGAGATATGGATGAGATAGTGCATGGGTGTCACATAGAACTATCACACTGATTTTAGTGCACATAAGCATAATTGATCATAGATTAGAAATAGCAAATGATATTGAAAATGAACCAAAACAATTTTAAAAGATATTCACATGAGTCTTATTTCTAGATTAGCAAGAAGTTAATTCATGCATGATATGCATGTGGAGTTATGCTCTTTGCAGTTAACCTATGTCACGCAGTCTATTTTGGACACATGCATCTATTTTTTCTAAGAATTCGAGATAGCAAATAATATCCAAAATTAACTAAACTAATTTCAAATAAAGGCTTCGTAAGTGTAGATTTTAAAATAGAAAGTTTTACATAAAACGTTTATCCCTAGTGGAAGTTAGGATCAAAACACAAATAGGATGTCCTGCAAGAATTTTCTGCATGAGAATAAGCCATAGAGATCGAAATGTAACCCATTCAATCACCCATACATTGCATGCAACTCATAACTAGATCCAAAGATCATCTTTTTCCTAAATTGAACCTAATATTCATGCAAGATCAAATTTTTATTGAAAAATAAGAGCAAAGGTGGTGTCTTTTATACTTTCTAATGCCATGCATGAACCAATATCCTGCATGCAAGCTTAAATTCAACTAAAAAGTATATTGTATGATCAAAGTAGCTATTAACCATACAAATTTAAATTTTTTACTTGTTTGAATTATTAGAAAATAAAAGAGTGAAATTTCACCTAGCTATATCTCCTCTCTTTCCAAGCCTAAATGCTCTTTCTAGGCTACTTCAAGATTCTTTTGTTCTTCTTCTTCTACTTCTTCTTTTTTTTTTTTTTTGAAAGAAGGTGAAAGATGGAAAATGAGGAGAGTGGCTGCTGGATGACCTAGGTTAGTGGAGGGGAGAGGGTTTGGGGGGAAATGTAAATAAGAGAGAGAGAGAGAGAGAGAGAGAGAGAGAGAGAGAGAGAGAGAGAGAGAGAGAGAGAGAGAGAGAACTTGGGGTTTATAATGACATGGCATGTGAGCTTTGGGAATGAGAATATAGGTAATAAAAGGGTTTATTTGCAAAATTCCCTTCCACTCATGGCTGATCAAATTATTTAAATGAGTTAACTAGAGAATTTTAAAATAGGTATTTATCAATTTGGGTTATCTCTAATTAAAGTTTAAAACATGGTTGGTTTAGGTTTACATGCTAGGTTTATATGCATGCTATGACTTAGTTAACTTGATTATATAATGAGGATTTAGCTAAGTTATAATCCTCATACATAGAAGATTATATGAAACATAAGGAAGAAAAGGAATTACTGATTCATAGACATGTATTAGTAATGATATCCGATTACCGGAAGGAAAAGAAAAAAAATTTACACTACTACATACTTCCTCCCTTAAAGAAATTTCTTCCTTGAAATTCTACGTACCCTCAAAATAGATGCGGAAACGCTCTTCGCATCTCTGATTCTGGTTCCCATGTTGCCTCTTCAACCCTCAATTTTTCCATAATACTTTAACTAGCAATATGAACTTGTTTCTCACCAATTTCTCCTTGAAGTCTGCACTTGTACCGGTCGTTCTTCATAAAATTGATCCTCCCATAGGGGAAAGACTTGGTGAGAAATGATATGTCCTACGTCTGAAACATAGTTTTTTAGGTTGGAGACGTAAAACACATTATGAATCTTCTCTAATTCTGGGACAAGGCTAGTCAGTAAGCCACAAGTCCGATGCTCTCCAAAATCTCAAATGGCCCAAGGTATCTCAGACGGAGTTTGCTTTTCTTACCACCTCTAGATATTCCTTTCATTGGTGTAGTCTTTAGAAATACATGATCGCTAGCCTGGAATTCTAGATTCATGTGTCGTCAATCTGCATAACTCATTTGTCGACATTATGAATCTGAGTTTTGCTTCCAAACACATTACCTCCATGCATAGTCATGCATAGTTCAAGATCACTTTAGAAGTAAAGTACGTAAAGATCAAGCATACAAAGATGGACAATTTTAAGAAACAAAAAGTTTATTTTTATTGATCGAAGACTCTACTACATGAATGCGATATTCAAATGATCCAATTACAAGAGTGATGGGTATCTGTTGCTATTTGCTACTACCCCATATTTCTAAAATATGGGTAATGTGATGGCAAAGGAGCATAATCGAGCTGCATCAAGCTATAGCATGTACTCTCCTGATCTCACAAGACTGGAAAAACAAGAATTTCCCTACAGCAGGAAAAATAGCTCAAACTTACTCCTCCCAAGGCTATGTTAAGGGATGAGAGGAAGCTTTTGAACAAGAAGTCCTCTCTTGCATGGGACTGAAGCATATCATCAGCAAGAAGTACTTCTTGCAACCAAAATCTGATGTCAAGCTCGAGTTAGCTATATGATGTCTAATTATGATCTAAGTTCATGTTTGAGATAACTAGTTACCGTCGGAGTCCTCGTTCGTGGAGATCCAAGTATCCTTCTTCAAGTGCCATTTCAGTTGCTGAATGGTCTTGTGAAGAGTGTGGCACTCGAAACTCCATGCATCTCTATCGCAATTCAACTCGCCCCATGCGATCGACTGATTCATGATGATTTGTTCGAGTTTCATCTTCTAAGCCGACATCAAATCTGACAAACGATGTAGTATGCGGGGCTCATCCGCTTGATTGCACTTCACTTGGCCAAGCTCCTATTGGAGCTGTTTTATTTCAACTCCTTTGTCGAAGAGCATCTCCGATCTAAGCGATGGAGACTTAGACATGGGGGAGAAGAAGAAAATGAAGGCGGTGAGAATGGAAGAAGAAGGCTACTATTTATAGCCTCTGTCAAATCTTATCTCCTAAGAAATCACATCTTTTGGGATTTGATTGGACCGGACAAAGTGGCTAAAACTTAGCCTAAAACTCGGTCAAATTCATAGCGGATCTCATAAAATCTTCAATCAAGAGATCTCAGCCACAAATCATGGAGCAAATCCAAAGGCGAATCTCAACAAATTTCACCAACAAGCGAACATCGCCAATCGACGAGATTCGCCAACACAGCTTGGAATAAAATAAGTCTTGCCAGCTAGCAAATATTGCTAATTGACGAACTTCGCCTAGCAGCCCAAAATTGGGTGAGCTTCGGTCATACCCAAAATCAATCAAAATTCACTGATTTCCCAACATTGCCTCAAAAATAGAAAAGGTGAACTTCGCTCCAAGCATGGATTTGGATGATTACAAACATCATTGAACCTTCAATACAAGTCTACAACCAAAGAAGCTACGTTCAACAGTACACCTCTAGCAACCAAGTAGGCAAATGAAGACAAGTTTCATGAGACAATTCAAGCCACATTTAACAGTACACCTCTAGCTATTTGCCTAAAGAATTTCAATCCTAGCTATAAATTGAAGCATACAATCTTGAAAACTTGGGGGGGGGGGTTCTTTAGATGGTCAAAATATATTTTTACTTAGGTTAATGATCAGCTTAGATCCAAGAAGTGAATGTCCATGGGCTAAATACTTCAAATGAGGCCAAAGTGAAGTCCACAACAAGCTGCAGCGAAGATTGCCTGATGATTGAAGCGAACAAACAGCCCATATTGACTCGATTTGACCAAATCAAAAGCGAGTCCACTCCTAAAACATGGTTGAGGCTGAGTCGAAAGGTGTCATCAGTTGGCCAAACCTAGAGCCGAATTCTGCGTTAAATTCAAACTCATGGGTGAAGTTCGCTAAATAATAAACTCCGCCCACATCAACTCAAGTGGACCAAGTCATCCACTTCTGAAGAAGACTCGCCCACGTCCACAGCGACCCTTGCTCATGACTTTAGTGACATCCATCAACGTCTTCAGCGAACTTCAATAAGCCCATGAAGCTTGCCAGATAGCTGTTTTAGGAGCCATTTTTGAGAAATAACTGCTCCTCATTATCTCCTACTTTAATGGCCATTTAACTCACAATTAAGGGGCCATTAACTCTCTCTTTTAGCCTATAAAAGGAGGAAAGATCATCTATTCAAGGGGAATCCAAGAATTTGGAAAATTCTAAGAAGGTCTATCCATCTAAGAGATCAAACCGAATCCTAGAGAGATCAACTCACACGCAGGGAGAGATTCTTATCATCACATTAGTGTTTTAATCAAGTGAAAGTGTTAAGAGAAGAATGGGCTATCTTCCAAATTACTAAACTTGCACCCACAACAAAAGACCCTAAGTCTTAATCGGTGCGTTAATGGGGGTACAAGATCGATGCTCTATCAGCACACAAAAAAGAACCACCAAGGAAAAATAAAATTTTCCTTCATTTTATCTTTATTCTTTCTACTGTAATATGAGATAATTACAATATTAAAAGAACCCGAAACATCTATATTTGTAAACTTATTACATTAACTCCTTAACTAAGCCTAGTCCCAAATCTATCCTTCTTTACTACTCTCCCTCTCCTCTCTAAACTCTTGTCCCCCCGCTCTAACACCTATGTTCCCCCTCCACTGCACATAATCCCTTTACAATCCCTATCATCTCTAAGCTATATTCATCAAATGTCTCTGTTCTCCTTCAAATAAAAACCACCTATCTCTGAACTCCCATCGCTCGGCAATCCCCATCGCCCAAACAACCACCATTTAAATAAAGACCCAAATCTAGATAGAAATCTCTTTAGTAACAAGTTTTACATTGTTATGCGTGCTGATAAATGGTGAAAGACAATCTTGGTCATTCAACTAATCAACCCACTTATGTGCCTCATTCCATCAATCACATCGCTGATGTAGGCCAAATCCTGCATGCTTCATCATCATCTTCTCCATCAAGCTTCTCCTCTCCTTCAAATCCTTAATTTTTTAATGAGATGCTGCTCTAATACCAAATGAAATCAACCTTAGTGCTAGTATTTAGCAAACCGCTTAGCGAAATTTGGAAAAATTAGTTTAGTTTTTGATATCCAAGTAGGCTGCTCTATGAAGTAGTAAACTTACCATCTTTTGCAACCTTGCAATAGAGTGCTTAGAGACTAGCACTAACATAGGTGTTGTAGGTCTGGGCAGTATGGGTTTACTGAAGCAAAGATGTTTGGTCGGAAGAGAGAAGAGAGAGAATAACAAAGGAGAATGGTAGATCTAAATTAAACTTAAGATAAGGGGTTAATCTAACATGTTTATCTATTACTATTTATTAAGAGAAGCCAACCTTTTGGACCATTTTTTTGGTGTTATACCTTTACTTGGTCACATTTGTTGTAAACACAATGACGTCATTGCGCTTAAATGTTTAAAAACATTTATAAAGGGGCAAAACTAGAAACCAAAAAAATAATTACATGTCCCACATATTCTCTTGGGGGGGGGGGGGGAAGGGTTATTGGTTGGGACATTTTGGTGGATAATGGGATAATTTTGGGGATTCTATTTCAAAGTGTTATTCATTGGGACAATGGAACATGGATAATATCTTTTTGTGTTATTGGTTTTTTGGAACACTAGTGAGATAATTACACCACTTGGGATAAAATTACCCCACTCATATACAAAAATTTTATCCCAATAGTAAAAATTTACCCCATCCTCTATATTGGAACAATGTTGTTCCACTTTGAAGGCAATTGGGATAATTTTAAAATATTTTTGTATTACTTAACTAATACATGCTAATTATATTATAAATATATGACATGATATATAAAATATAACATATATTAATATTTTGATAACATAATTTAATAACATATATTAATAATATTATATAATGGTAATTATAGTATAATGTATTTATTATAATAATATATAATATTTTAATAACATATATTAATAATATTATATAATAACATATACTAATATTTTAATAACATATATATAATATTTTATTAACATATATTAATAATATTATGTAATATATTATTATATAATATTAATTAGTACATTATATCCTATGATACTATATTATAATATATTAAATTAAATAATATATTATTAAAGTATTATATTAAATATATTATTCATATATTATATCAATTATTATATAATGTAGCATACTAATATGTTAATTAGTAATTATTGTATAACATATTATATTTTTGTATAAATAAAATAACGTATTATATTAAATATTATATTATTAAAATTTTATATTAAATATATTGATATTATATTATATTAATTATTATATATAGTATAGCATGCTAATATAATATAATATAATACAATATAATAATTAATAATAGTAATTTGTAAGTATAGTACAATATATTATATTTTAATATAAAGTAAAATAATATTTATATTATAATAATATACTAAATAATATACTAAACCAATTGGATAAGTTAATTTAGAAGTAATTAATAGATAAAATTATTTTTTAATAAGGTGCCACATCATCAATTATCCCACATGAATTGTCAAATCAAAGGCTCAAATTATCTCATTATCCCACTTTATCCTATTTTACCCCACTCAAAATATCCTAAAGGGGTAAAATTGTTCCATTGGAACAATTTTCTCACTTGGCCCCAATTTGTCCCAACCAATAACCCCCCCTTAACTTCCCACTTACCCGTGTTTTAAATCCTCCATCAACATCCCTACTTACCCACATTTAAAATCTAAAGAGAAAAAAAAATTCAAAACCAATCTCTTTGTTCTCCATTCTACATCCATCTCCATTCTACAAGATTCAGCAGAAGCTCTGCCTCTAATAATTGGGCTTTTTAAGGCAAGTATCATACATTTTCCAAAGTTTTTGTTTTATTGTATTACTATGTACATTACAAATTTCTCATTCAAATGTATATAACATAATGCTTTCAAGTATTTCCTATATAATATTCAATCCCTCACGGTCAATAAAATTTGAGATTCGAAATTAGTTATTTTAGTACTTTTCAATCTGAATATTGCATATAACTTAAAGGGTAAATTACACTTAACGTTTATGAACTTTTAGTGTTTTGCAGTAGACCCATATGAACTTTCCACTAAACCCATAATATCTTTCTACATTTTGTAAATAACCCCCACAAATTATAATAAAAAAACAAAGGCATTTTGAAAGTTATTGTGGGTTTAGTGTAATTTACCTAAGAGATATTAGGATTTTTTGCAAACATTCTTGGCGGTTTAGTGTGATTTTGAAAGTTCATAGGGGATAGGTGCAATATGCTGAAAATTCATGGGGGTTTAGTGTGATTTTGAAAGTTCAAAGGGGTTTGCTGCAGTATGCTTAAACTTCATGGGGGGTTTAGTGTAGCTTACCATAACTTAATTTTTTTTCATTATAATGTTAATCAAAGCATAGTATTGACAATTTCTTATTGTCTACTCTACAGAATAATGCTAACGATTTTTTTTGCACAAATGTGTTGTTTATGCACGCACCGCGTGCACTAGACATACTAGTAAAATATAGAGGGTTCTTCACCCTTTGACCCGGTCAAAAGGGGTAACACATTCCTGAAAATTATTAGGGGCTTAGAAAAAAATTCCCCTAATTAATTAATAATAAAATCACAACACATGACAGCTAGCTATAAATCCCCTTATCAAGAGAACTTGGGAAGCTTAATTCCAAAATTCTAACAATGTTTTCAAATATACGATCAACAGATTTAAAAATTCACATTCCAAACTTACTCTCTTGATTCATACATCATGTTGTTTGATCACCAATTATATACATCATGAAAAGTACATTATATAACATTTCAAAACTTTCTAATGTATAATAGAACTCATAGTCAAACATGTACAAGATATTGAGCGCATGGTAAGCTCGCCTAAAATATAAACCATATTTCAAACGAGCATGTGTAGTGAAATATCTAGATACAATATACTTATGGATACAGATATATCGTGAAGTATCTAGATCGTTATCTGAAATCTCCGAACATACGTTGGGCACAAATTATACCGGATTAAACATTAGATTAACGACTTGAGGTTAATTTTGATGATCAAGAGATCTAATATTTGCCTTTTTTAGACATGACAAAATATATTAATGAACCCCCTTGTATCATGTAAACCATTTTTAATAATATCTAGTTCATATGTATCAATTTTTTATCCGAATGTATATCTACTTGTGTACCGTAATGTACATTCCTATTAAATATCGGATTAGCGATCATGGATATAAGTTTTCGTATCCGAGCCGGATGCACCCCTGCACCAAGACCCCCGCACCCGCCTGCAAACAAAACCACCATCCTCCCCTTCACGTGCCGTCCAGTTTCTCCATGGCCACGCTCCCATCCTCCTCCTCCTCCTCCTCCACCTCCACCAAAATCCTAACCCTAAATTCCTCCTCATTATTCCTTTCCTCCTTCAATTCCCTCCTCAATTCATCCCCTCAAGTCCTAATCCCCCATTCCTTCAGACTCCTCTCTCAAAACTACCCTCTGCCCCCTATTCCGTCCGATCTCCCCCAAACTAAACTCATCCCCGCCACCAAATTCATCATTGACGGCTTTAAATCTGCCGGCGATTTCTCCGTTTCTTACTTCCTCTCCCACTTCCATTCCGATCACTACACTGGGTTAACCCCTAACTGGTCGAAAGGCATCATATTTTGCTCTGAGGTAACTTCTAAGCTCTTGATTCGAACCCTAAACATCTCCCCCTTGTTCGTCGTTTCGCTTGCCCTTAATGCGACGGTGGAGATTGACGGATGCGAGGTTGCGGTTGTTGATGCCAATCACTGCCCAGGTGCTGTACAGTTCTTGTTCAATGTTCGTGGTGAAGATGGACGGAAATTGGAGAGGTATGTTCATACTGGGGACTTCCGATTTTGTGATTCGATGAAGAAAGATCCGATTTTGAGCCAGTTTGTTGGTTCTGATGCTGTTTTCTTGGACACTACTTATTGTAACCCCAAGTTTGTTTTCCCGTCGCAAGAGGAGTCGATAGATTATATTGTGAGGCTGATCAAGAGAATTAGGGAGGAAAGTGAGGCGTTGAAGGAGCCTGTGCTGATTCTTATTGCTACTTACGTGATCGGGAAGGAGAGAATATTGCTAGAGATTTCACGGCAGTTGAAATGTCTACTGCATGTGGATAGAAGAAAGATGTCAATATTGTCTGTTTTAGGACTTGGGGATAGTAATGTTTTTACCGAGGATGCGTCGGCTAGTAGTATTCATGTGATCGGTTGGAATTTGTTGGGTGAAACTTGGCCGTATTTCCGCCCTAATTTTGTTAAAATGAAGGAGATAATGTTGGAGAGAGGATATTCGAAGGCGGTTGGTTTTGTTTCAACTGGATGGCTGTACGAAACAAAGAAAGATGTCTTTGCAGTGAGGGTTAAGGATGAACTTGAGATCCATCTTGTACCTTATAGTGAACATTCGAGCTATGATGAACTCAGAGAGTTTGTGAGGTTCTTGAGGCCAAAGCGTGTGATTCCAACTGTTGGAGATGATGCTGACAAAATTGATGGCAAGAGTGCGATGGCTTTGCAGAAACATTTTCAGGGGTTAGTTGATGAAACTGCAAATAAGCAAGAATTTTTGATGGCTTTCAATAAGAAGGCAGTAAATGCTGATGTGATGGCTGGATATGATAACCCCGTTAATGTATGTCAGTCAGAGGATGTGGCGGAGGAGGATAGTTTAAGCCAGAAAGAAGCCCTTTCTGAAGACTTCAACTCTGAGGACATGGAGGAAGAAATACAGGAGATCCGTGACAACTTGCCATCATGGGTTACTCAAGATCAGATTATTAGTCTGTTAAGAAGCTCCAACGGAGAAGTTGTGGAAGCTGTTTCAGAGTTCTTTGAACATGAGATTGAGTTCTATGCGAAAGCAAATGTTTGCATCCTTGCAGCTACTGATCCTGTCTCTCAGACAACCTCCCTTCCACCTACTGCTCCTGGCTCTCAGGCAATCTCACACAATGATTTTACTTCTTTTCCTGAAACAAAATGTTTCCCAGGGAGCCAGGAGAATGGTAGTAAGTTTGTAAAGTTAGGTAAGAAACCAATAAGCAAAAATCTTGCAGCGCCAAAATCTGTTTTGCCTAAGAAAAGGGGTTCATGCATCGGAAACAAACCGAAGAAAAAAGGAAAAACTTCTTCAGCTTTAGAGTTGAGTGGATCAAAGCAACCTACAATCACAAAGTTCTTTGGAAAAGTTATATCCAATTCCACAGTTATTGCAGCTCAGGAGTCGATTGGTGGGACTTCTTTGATAGTTGACACTGTTGAAAAGCACAAAAAAGAGTTGAATCAGTTTCTTCAGATAATAGATAATGGTATTGAAAGGAGCACTGCGGCCTCTTTAATGGAGAAGGTGAAGGGAAATGTTGGTGAAGCAGTTGATGTATACTATAGTATTTGTAGCAGTGTGTTCGGAGATGAGGAGATATTAATGCCTTGCAATCACAAAGATCATATGACTGCTGCTGTTAGTAATAATTGTACTGAAGAAGCAAGTTGTTCTCCTCATGGAACAGACAACATACCGAGTTTATTTGTACATGTAACTTCAGGAGATGACTCAAGTGTGATTAATATATCATTACCAATTGATAAGTACTCTCCCGTTGAACATGGTTTGTATTGTATATTGTTGATGTTTGTTGAGGCAGACTGGTATTCTATATACATGAAAATGAAATTTCTTGCAGCATGTTGGGTGGCTGGAAAACCTGCTCCCTATTTGCACCTTGCACGGACGTTTGATTTGGTAGAGAGAGAAAAAGGCAAGATAAAAACCACTGCCATGCTTTGCAACATGTTCAGAAGGTTTGCAGCAACTTCTGCTTTTATTCAATGCTTGTTTTTGTTTCTCTTATTTCTTTCCTTTTCCTTATATGTCTTTTTTTGTCATACATAGGTATATAGTTTTTACTTGCAATGCCTTCCCTTTTGTGCAGTTTGCTTGCCTTGTCACCTAATGACGTGTTGCCTGCTGTTTATCTTTGCACAAACAAAATTGCTCCTGATCATGAAAATGTGGTTAGTACTTTTTCTTACTGAAATAAAAAAATTTCCAAACTACTTGAACAGATGATATTTTCCCTTAATATAGGTCTTTCTATGATTGATGTAGCAAATATTTTGTCTAAACAACTGCTTATATGTTGAGCTTATCAGTTTTTGTAGCATATAACTTAGATTAGAATTTTGTCATATGAAATGCATGTGAAAAGGAAAGAAAGCCACATTATGGTCAACCAAAATTCTTTTTTTCTAGGTCACATATAGGCAATCTAGCCACGAAGCAAATATGTACATAAGTCTACTCTTAAGAACTAGCGAGGAACAATATTTTAAAAGTCTTGCTCATAATAGTGCGTAATACAGAATATAAGAGATGCTCAAAATCTCATTTCATTGTGTAGAAATAAACATAAGGCAACTTGCTCAAGACCCAAAGGCTAGGCTTTAAACGAGGGCATGCATTGCTTAGTGTTTCTTCAAGTTGTGCAGATCTTAAAAATGATCGAGTTATATAAGATGCATGCATTGAAATGAATATATGTGTTGCTATTTTCCAACATCGATTACTTACCCATAATCCCTATGAAACATTCCTTTTCTTCATGAACTCTTAGTATGAAGTCAGATATTCACAACATGGAGAACAAATTTATAAAATTATAATTTTGTCACTCTGCAACATTACAACAAGATGGAGTTCTGGCGCAGTGATCGACTTGCTCTTCTTGAAGAACGTATTTGCATGCTTTCTTAATATATGATTGGTCCACTTTATGCATGTCACAAAAAATATCACTTTGATGCAGAGCAAGAAGAATGCGTACTGTTTACTAGAACAACTATATCTATTTTCGTGCAGTTCAGTTCTGTTAGGATTTTCAGGTATTTTGCATTCCCATCCCATATCATAGATTAAGTCCTGTACATCACCATGAACAAGAAAGGAAAGAAAAGAGGAGTCAATGAAGATGAAGAGGGTAAATTTGTGGGGGTATGAGTGCAGAAATCATCTTTCTCAGTCCATATCAGGACCTTGTGTCTGAAGAGTAGAAAGAGTACATATAAGTCAGTTCAACCTCCTACCGAGCCCATAAGTATTGATATAAAATGATGTAATGAGGAAATATCAGCTCCGTGTTGAAAAAGAATGAATATTGTTTTGTATTTGTTGGAAATCTCAGATCGACTATATGAAATTTTGAATTAGTAGTGTAGTTCTTTGCTGATAAAGAAAGAAGGAAATTGTATTTAGTATGTGAAGATGATTCAATACATCATTGATCACACAAAGACCCAAAACTTGCAAAGCCCTAGAACTCTTTGATGCACGTCCACTTCCATTAGAATATCCATCTGAAATTTGAAGAGTCACCTTAGCATCCAGAGTTGAACACTTTAAGGAATTTAGGACTATCCTTAGTTGTTAGTTCGAATCTGTGGGGTAGGATTGGGAGTTTGTATACATGTTTATCTTTATATTAAGCAGTGTTATCTCGGATGCATTGAGATCGCCTCGGGCACCATGCGCTTCGGGGTGCTGAAAATGCACCTGGCATGAGCTGTGGGCTCATTGCGTAAGCGGGGCTCATGCCTCATTGCACCTCATTGCGCCTTGCGCTTCGATGTGCCTCAATGTGCCTCACTAATACTCACTATTCTTCAATTATTTTTGCTTTTTGATACATCTTGTTATTCCTTTTCTCGCCCTCTCTTTTACCTTTATTTCTTCATTATTTTTCTTCTTTCCCCCCTATTATTGTCTACTCCATCTTTTTGCTCAATTTTCCCTTTTTTCTCGCTGCTGTTGTTACTACTTCTTTATTTAGAAGATTAGAACACTGATTAAGAAATCACAAACTATTATTCTAGCTATCATGACATAAGTTAATAATGTTAGTAATTATGAATGTATGATTTCATACCAAATATATTTTTCAACGCGACTAATTACTGAAAATATGGAAGGGTAGAGTTAAATTTGACGTTAGCACTCTTTTAACTAGTGCTAAGATTATGAAATAAGACCATATTTTGAGATTTTATAGGTGATTATTATCTTTACGTATTTTTCTTACCAAAAATCATAAACATGTTGCTTATTTAATTTGATACATCTATCAAATAGATTTGTTTGTGGTATGTGCCTCACTTTACTGAGGTGTGCACATCGCTTTATGCAAGATACGCGTAAGGGGACTTTGCGCCCCGCATTATGCCTTGCGTCTAACACCTGTATTAAGAGTTAAGAGTTTGAACAAGACTTGAATTTTCAATTTGATAACTATTTTATCTTTACGGAAGCTTCAGTTTGATTAGAAATATACATTTTTTTGAGTTAGGACTCTTTCACCTACAATATGCTTATTTATAGATAAAAAATTCATGTTTGATTAATGAATGTTGATTAGTGAGATTTGATATGTGTTCATTGATTATTTGAGGACCGATTCTCCTGTGTTCACATTTCTCTGGTTTCTCCTTTCTACAAAAAGTTTCTATTGGAAGCTATCTCATTGCTCTTGTAATCTAAGAAAGATGTGAAACCCAAGAAATACCACAAAGCTATTAGAAACTTTCAAACAAAAGAACCCATAAAAGGAAATAATTGCAACAAAAGGAGTCTAGAAGTCTAGTATGACATGCTATCTATTGCTTGTTACCATTCATATGAACGGTACTTGTCCCTCTTTTCTATTTGATCAGTCAAAAATTGTTCAAACGAGCTTTTAGTATAGCTTGTTGTAATATAGCTCTGTTGCGTTAAAACACATGTATAAAATCCTTAAATTAACACAATTTATTTGCAATGGTTTAAACTCAGTCTAGTGGTTAATTTTTATTTGCAACATTTTAATTTATAGTTTTTTTACTGTGCAACGTAAAATAGGAATTGAATGTTGGCAGCGGTTTGGTCATAGCTGCATTGGAAGAGGCATGTGGCATTAACAGGTCGAGAATCAAAGAAATGTATACTTCTTTTGGTGATCTTGGTAAGATTTTATATTATTATTATCACAAATGAATTATGTGTCATATGAGAAAAATGTATGTCTTTGTCATATGAGGGGATTCCTTCATATGGTAGTGGTGTAGCTCAATCTTCACCAAGTGAATAAATAAGGAAAGAGAATTCATAGCAACATTTGGTTGAGATTGAGCCACATCACTGCATATGAAGGACTTCCCTCATATAACATATGATAGCCACTAACCTCTCTATACACACATTCATACACACACATATTTATGAGATTATTGGGTATCATTGATATATAAGGAAGTTTTCTTATATGTCATGATGTGGCTTAATATGAGCCGCTGATCTGAGTTGAATTAAAGGAATAAAGAAAAGTAACATTTTTATAGAAAAACCTCTATTTTAAAAACTTGCTGACATTAATTGTCATTATGACTATAAAAACAGAGTTCTGGGTACTCTCTTCCATTCACAAAGGCATATGCCTCTTATCGCCCTCCCTTCCACCTCGTCCAATTCACTCCAATGAGCACCTCCCCTTGCGCCTTCCTCTTTCTTTGCCGAGCAACTCGGATCTCGCATCCCCTTCCCTATGCAAAGCATCTCCACACCATCCTCTCTCCCCTTCCAACCCCAAAATGGTAGCTCCCCTATCCTCTCCATCAACAACAACCTCTTTAAGTTCATTTATTCAATTGAACTATATAGACATCAGATGGACAAACCTTGGAATTTTTTTAGTGTCGTTCGTTGAAGATCTCGAGGTTTCACATTTGGCAAGTTAAGCATTCTTTTAATGAGAACTATAATGACAGAATAAATGACTGTATTTGTGTTATCGGAATAGAAGATAAATGTGTTTCCTTGCTATTTCTCTTATATTATTCTTCCATCCAATAGCAAACTATCAGTCAATGTTACATTAAACGCTGGGCGTTTCTAGGCGTCGGACTTGACGCCCAGCGCTTAGTCGCCTAGGCCGGCGCCTAAGCGGTTTCTGGATGTTTTTTTTTTCTTCATTTAAGTGGTGGTCGATGAGGTTTTGCTGAAGGTTGGAGGAGGTAGTGAAGATGTTCATATTTGGAGGTTAATGGAGTTTGGAGGACGTGTAGGTTATGATACATAAAATCACAATTAAGGCCTACATGGTGCAATCCACATAAGCAGACAATGCTCCCCTAAACGCTCGTAAAATCTAGATGGGCAACCTAAATACCGCCTAGGTGTTAGGCGCTAGTTAGGCGGCCTAAGTACTGTCTAGGCCTAGACGTACGCCTAAACAGACTAGGCGGAGGTTTTTTAAAACAGTGTTATCAGTACATCACTTTCTAACTTGTAGGTATAGAGAGTTGCACATTTGCTTCTCTTGTCATGGTTGTAATTGGGAAGCTTTGATAGGTTGAAGGAAAATGTATGCAAAAATTGGTGCTTAGTACATGGGTTCTAAGGCTGAGAATGAATTTTGTTGTCGTCTACCAAACACAACTGGCTAAAGAGGTCAAAACAACCTAACATTGTTGCTTAAAAGCCATTGATGATTTATTTAGAACCTCTTTGAATCTAGATTAAGAATGATAAATTTTAATAAGACAAAGTTCTCTATGCAATAAGATCAAACACCTTATATGTCATATGATAGAGATAAAATAGGAGGCCTACATATGTGATATGTTAGTCACTTCAAGAACAAAAAGTCTCCTTCACAATGATCTAATCACAATTAAACCATCTAAAACACATGTACCATATTGAAGAACAAATTCTAATCACAATAAGCATAAGAATCATTTGATTCCATATATCGCTGGAGAGTACAAATTCAACACTAATAATCATACTTGATAAAAGAAATAACTGCTACAACAATAAGAAAAGAACAAAAAATAAATCTTTAAATAAGTATCTTAATAATTTTGACACTACCACTGGCTTCCTTATCAAGAGAGCATTTCGTCGAACAACTAGCGCTCACTAGGAGGAAGGTCATTGGCAGAGACGCTGAAAGCTTGCTGATGATGATGAAATGATGGCATTCCGAGATAGAGAAATAGAGATAGGCGAGATCAGTGACCTGCGACGGTTGGTGACAGCTATGAGGATGCAGCTATTGATGGTGGGCACAGAACCCAAGTTGCTCGTTAGTGATCAAAGCTGTCGAGAGAGGAGAGTGCAAAATCTGAGCTGCTCGAGGGAGAAATGAGAATTTTAGATCTTATGCTCGTTGGAATGAGGAAGGCGTAGGGGACTCGAGGCCCTAGAGAGGGGTTGTCGGCTCTATTGGTAAAAGTGGAGGGTAAATTTTACAAAAGTCTCTTTTATAATGTCTGAATAACAATTAATGTTAGCCATTTTAGAAGGTTTTTTATAATTACAAAAATATCATTTTCTATTTATCACTTAACTCACTTAGATAGATGGCTGAGATTAAGCCACGTCATGACATCTAAGGAAATTCCCTTATATGTCAATGATACCCATATATATATATATATATTTACTTATATAAT
>BQKN01064565.1:88380-98837 GCA_022839385.1 Asparagus kiusianus
AGTGAGGTGGAGGAATCTCAACCAATAAATGTGAGTGAGATTAGTTGGATGGAAAGTAAATCTCCATGTGACACTTTTTTTTTCTGTACTTTACAACCTTAGATGTGAAGTTGAGATGCATCCATCTCACTACCAAGCACCAATTTTGTGATTGCTACCAAGCATACCGATCTTTCTCTCTCTCTCTCTCTCTCTATATATATATATATATATATATATATATATATATATATATATATATAATGTGTTTGTGTGTATTGCTCTACTGATGCCATGGTGTCTTTTAAAGGTGATGCTGCACAAGAATGCCGACAGACACAAACATTGCTTGCTCCTCCTCGACCACTGTCTATTCGTAATTTATTTTGCACCCTTAAGAAGATAAGGTATTGAAGAATCTCAAGTTTTTAGCTACGCTTCTACATTTCAATGATTTCAAATCATTAAATCTGACAACCGTCTATGATTGAACTATTGATGTTAAATTCATTTCTGTGTTCCCTTTCATGTCATGTATAGTAATATTTATCCCACCTTTTGTAATTGGGTTGTCAAAGCATCATGTTTTATTTGTTAGTATCAATGTTTAAAAGAATGCGTATGGTAACTTGCTATTTCACGTTATGTGACCGCAAACTTTAAACATTAAATAACATTTTGAATTTACTCAAGATACATGATAACGTTACGCTATTACGAATTTAGTGTACGTTATTTCAATACAATGTGCATTATTTCAATATAACATGTATTGTTTTGGTATAACATATTTTGTTTTAATATATCGTATAGTAGGGAACTATGAGTATTTTCTTTGTTTTTTACGTAGAACTTGAAGTACTTTTGGATTGGTTGTTTAGCAGTTGTGGCTTATTTTGTTGAGAATTGGGATAATACTTTTTATAATTGTGATTTAACATTTAAAAATTGTGATGATTTTATTTATTAATTAAATCATTGTGAATATTTTGTGTTTATGAAATTTTAATTAAATAATAAGAACAAGTAACCTACATTATGCATTGTGTTGCATTTTGCATTCTTGGGGACCGAGAGTTTTGTTGTGCATTATCGTTATTTTCAACCTTGGTAATATGGTGGACCTTGATGGTAGCCCATCGTTAGCCATTATTAGTTGACATGTTGAAATATTGTATGTGCTATTTGGACTGCCCTCTTTTTATTCTATGTGATTCAGTTTAGCTTATTGGCTTGTTCCATTTAGTCTTTGTTTAGATGATTATTCATTCTTAAGGGATGTCGTCCTTTGTTGCTTTACCATAAAATATAGGTGTATGTACTGGACAACTTAGCCAGGTCCATTTGGATTAGAGAATGCTTAGATACCATTGTGGATGAGGCCCACACTTGCGTTTCTAACCAGGGATCTTTCTAGCTAGGGTTGCATCCGTTAATTTACAAGTTGTGAAAGTTGGCTGGTTGCTGTGAAAATTTTAAGTATGCTCCTCACTTTATCCCTTTTGACGTGGAAAGAAGGTATGAGCATATGTGCAATGAATATCTATAGTTATGACACAAATAATACTAGTAATAACCTTCTTCTTTCCCCCTATTTTAAGTCTTGATTCTGTCTGCATGCTTGAATAGTTTGTCATAGGATCAGAACTTAGCTATATTGAATGCTCATTTACTTTTTAACTTTTTGTTGATCAGAGATTAATTTGAAGTTAATGGATGATATTCAACCCTGATCCTTGCGCGTTTGAATTTTACCTGGTACCCATAGCGTGAAGTTGTTGTGCGTATTACCAAAACTCTTTAGGTTGGGGTACACAAACTAAATAAGTGATGGTTTAAACTTTTAAGTCTGTTGTCTACCAAATTAGAATTTATACACCACATCCAATTTGAATATATGAATACTGACTTGCATTGTAAGAGGTGGATTACTTGCGGTTTAATTAACGGCAAGAATTTGCTAATGGTTACTTGTGGCCATTTTATGATGGTATTGCTTGATTTACTAAAAGTGTTTGCTAAAATACTTCTTATATATCGACAATAACTTCAAGAAATAAGCGTGCTTGATCTTGATGTCTTCTTTATAATATAGTTTGCTTCTCTTTTAGCAGTCTAGTCACATATTTTTTCCCTTCTTTTTTTGTGTACTTCATCATTACATCATTGGTATCATCATTATGTTAGTTGTTTTAGTTTTCAGTTGTCTTCTTTTTCCTCTAGTTATTTTTTTGGGTTGGGGTTGGGGTTGGGGGGGGGGGGGTATCAACAATGTGAACAAGAGTATTTCTTCTTTAGTGGTAACATAGTGGTAACATCAAGCAATTAAATACCACCATTTAAGCTTTAAATGTTCGATTTTCTGAAATCGATCTCTAGAAAGGAGCTCTATATTCTCCATTAATCAAGCAAAACAGCCTACCTAGGATAGAGCTGTATATAATGATTATTTAGTTATGGTAGTTGGATGCTACTATATTCATGATGAGATCCTTTAAATTTCGGAAATTTAGGATTCACTATCATGACTATCTACTTGTACTTTTATATGAATGGCACATAGGAAACTGCTAGAATGGCCTGTATAATTGGCTAGACACGTCATTCATTCATGTCCATCCCCATTTAATACTTGCAAACGTATAAACACATTTAAATATATGTAAGATGAAGCATGTTATTCTTTCTTTTGCTTAAAAACTGTTTGTTTGGTCGATCATCTCATTTTAGGTTCTTTTGTATTTATTGGATAATGAATAACGTAATACATATATCTATATGAGTAGATATACATTGTCCAATGAAACTCATATATAGCCGTATCGCTTGTTTGGAGTTTGGAGGATTGCTGGATGACATCCCCTATCCATGTCTACTAATCATAGAATATAATGTACGCATGGCAATAACTTCAAAACTTGAGAGAATAAAGTCAGTTTCTTGCCATATGTAAAAGAATAAAGTCATATTTTGAAATTTGTAAACATTACACACACACACACACACACACATACATATATGTCCAGCACGAACATCTACTCTCGCTATGGAGCTATAGGTCTAATGGGGAACTTTGATGACTAAAGTAGGTAGATTCATAGTACATCTTCACATTTACACCCGAGTGTTGCATATTTTGCCTTCTTAAATACTTTTATTGAGTATATCCTGTTTGTTGGAATGCTATCTTTCATTCAGATTGAACCTTCTTCCATGTTTGGTTGACATGTGTGTCTTTTTGTTAGTCTTGAAACAGGTCATGGAAGTGCTGTAAGAAAGAAAAATCTTGTTGTACGTATTATGCGTTCTTGCAGAGAAATGGAAATGAAGTTTGTTGTTCGCACTTTGGTAAGACGTTTAGTCCTTTTCTTGAGAATACCTTCTTTTGGTGTTCTTCTGTTTATTCAATTTAGATTAATTTATTAGCTAGCATTATATGGTTTATCAGGGTCATGACAGCTAGCATCTCATTCCTTCTCAAATTCATGTTAATCTAGATCATGACCCAAGAACATGTCAGTCGTTGTATATGTATGAGATGGAGCCTCATGCATATACATGGCTTACATAAATAAGCTAAAATTCACATATTCACATGATACCAAATAATAATCCAGAGCCGAATCATATTGACTAAATCAAACATGGTTGGAACAAAAAATGAAAACCAAGACTTTCTATGATTTCAATGGAGAAACAGAAGTCCTTGGTCTTATAATTGTATTATCAAATAAAATAAACATCATGTAAACCTTGAAGCTTATACATGCAATAACTACTATACATGTAATAACTACCATATACTAATGTTGAAAATAACGATAACATGTGATGACAACTTAGACCTCTAGATACCTTAAAGCACATATACATAATACATTGCATAAATTACATGTTTTCTTGTTTTTAATTTAAAATAGACCTAAAACCTCCTAATCTTATTAAATATGACTATAAATTACAGGAAAAGTGAACCATAAACAGTTTGTATATCTACAACATTTGAGTAGTAGCTTTTCCATGCTCAAGCTAATTTGAGATGCATCAATACTCAGCCTGCTTTTTCCCTCTCAATGATGACTATATATGTATATATAGGGTGTGAAAGCTGAGCTTTATTCATAACCAAAGTAAGAAGTTAATTACGAACACATATCTAAACTGTGTATCACTATAGTTAGAGCTTTACATGAAGCTACTAACTAAACAAAACTCCTACTCCATCCAAGCAAGAAACAAACAAAAGGCCTATTTTTTTTATACAATTCATAAAAGAAGAAACAAAAAGCAAAATACCTCCTTAAGCTACTACTTATCCCAGTTTAACAAACTTAGGCCGAATGCCAAAATTTGCACACCAATGTCTTCTTTTCAGTATCAATCATAACCTTTACCTTGCTCAGTTGGTAAGGAAGAAAATAATCTGCTTCACAACTTCATCCATATTAGGCTTTAAATTTCTAAAATTAGCCTATTTCTACATTGCTATATAGCATAGATACAAGCAACTAATGCTGCTACCTTTAGCTTTACATGCACACCTTTGCCACCCTTTTTTCTTTTGTTGCCCAAAGTATGAGTACATTCTACTACAAGGGAGTCTGGTTATCTTGAAAAAATATCAATACAACAATCCAGACTTCCCTACTAAATGAAAAACTGTGTTTTATTAGTCTCATCATGTCCTTCACAAAACGGACATAAGGGATTATATCCATTCCTCTTCTTCTCAAGAACATTTAGTCATAATTCTATTATGGCAACCCAACCGAAACAAAGGAATGTCTAGGTAGATTCATAGTACTTCATACAAGTTTTCTCCATGGCATTGTGCAGTCGGAATCAAAGCTTTATAAGCACCTCTTGAACTAAAAGACAGATCATGTCCTATCCATTGAATATCTCCTAGAAGATTTGTAACTATTGTATTGACCTCTTGCCTTGGTTTCAAAATTTTCTTCTTTCCTTAGCTTCAAAATTTTCTGCAACATTCATGACTAAGATTGTTTACATTGCGAACTCCATATCGCATTCCGTTATACTTGTACCATGAAGCCATCTAAACCACAAGCTATCACTCTTCAAAGTTAAAGCCTACAAATGTTTCGTCATTATTTTATTTGTAATTTTAGCATCATGAAAATCTACACCTCCATAAGTATTAGGTAAGCATAACATTTTTTCAAGCAATTAAGGTCATTTTGTGATTATTATCATCCCCACTTCATAAAAATCTCATGCATAAAGCTTCCACCCTCCTTTATAACTTTCTTGGGTAGAGTATGGATGACCATTACGTATGTAGACTAAGCGATATAGAATTTACCAACTGAACTTTTCCAGTACAAGCAAGGAATTTATTACACCCACCCTTAATCCTTATAAGAAGGTGATTTTGATGTTAAAGGGTCATCTAGATACCGTATTGACAATACTCCTGAACGATGTCTAATGTTAGAATATAACGTTATAACCTTCAACTTTAATCATAACTTCCTAGTTTGGTGTAGTGAAAGAGACCTTTAATATGGTATCAATTTATTAAAACAATTTAGATTGAAATCCCACTTGTAGGGAAAACAAATTTTAAATAGAAGTTGCCGCTACATGAACCCAACTTTTGGTCTATAAAAATGGCATTTAACTTAGGAGAGGGCATGCTAGGATTTACAATTATAATCCAGATCTCAACTTTGGAGCTTCAGTGAGGATTTGATCTATGTAGACATAGCAAAAGCTATGTCTAAACATTGGACTATGCTGGACTATGCTTAAAAGATGCCTCTTTATTGACGCTCTGGGTCCAATTAAGCTCTACTTTGAGAGACTAAAAGAAGTGGAGATTTGGGTGGATAACATTGCTTTGCACTTTGTTTGCTTGGGTGTAGATCAATGAAGGGGAAGCTGATACAAGGATTAGATTCAAGACACATATTAGAGTGTAAAATTCTAACCCTCAACCATCGCTATGACTTTGGAGTTTTGATATACTAGCATAATCTGAACAACTTAACATTGCATCAATGCACTTCAAATTTAAGTCCCACTAGCCACATATTTAAAGTGGATTTTAAAATAGTAGATATGCTATATGAATCGAGGTTTCGGCCCCATGAAATGGATGCTTAACATGCGAGGCCACACTAGAGTATAAAGTTACATCCCTCAACTAGAAATCTTTCTCAGTGACTGCTTTGGGCAAAGTCTTTCTTTTGATAGTCATTCATGAAGATGGATCCAACTTGACGATTGATAGAGTGAATAGATTTGTCCTCTCTCTTGAAACTCAAAATTCATGTGTAACAGGCATCTCATCACCACAACTTCAGAGTTCCCGTTTAGTGGAAGAGACCTTTAGGATCTATAATTTGTGATTATCTAGGACACCCTGATATGGCTGCTAGGGCTCCATACTTGTGTTTGACGCGTTTCAGGTATGGATGCGTACCCAAGCACTGAGACATGGCCATGATTTTTTTTGGATTCAAAGGAAGATGAAGAGGGGTGAATACTAGGAAGAAAATAATAAAAAGGGGCTCTTGGGTATTTGAGAGAGTTTTTTAATATTTCTTTAGAGGAGTGGGGATCACTTGGTGACCTTTTGCTTGAACTGTTGGCTATTTGTAATTTTTTTACTGCTAATATGTCATCCTCCTATGTGATCAAGCATATGGGACCAGAGGCCATTTAATGTTTGAGAGGATTTGACTGTTTATCTTTAGTGGAAGAGAGGGAAGATGCTGTGCTTTCTTATAGATGGGAAGACATCTCAAACCCCTATAGAGTGTTTGGAAATACGCTAAAACTCTATGAACGAAAAAAATTGATAAAAAAGCATAAATTTTTTATACTATTAAAGTTATAAATATAGAGTATCTCCTAAATAATTTGTATATTCAGCCGTGTCCATGTTGCCTACTTTTTTTAAGTTTGCTATGTCCCGTACCCATACTCACATCTATGTAGCTTAGGTGATTATTTTTGTACAATTACGTTGAGTACCGAATCATTCACAAAGCTAGCTAAATTATGTCTATTTTACTCGACACATCCATTGGATTGTGTTGCTAGTATCTTTGAAGAATTTGTATTAAAACAATTGTGTACTCCAGGCTAAGGCAGGACAAGTTGTGGATTAGATTTTAGTTTTGATTTTTTATTTTTATTTTAGTTGAGATATTTACTTAGAATTGAATTTGTTATGTAGTTAGGAGACATTACAATATTTTATTTGATGCTATCTATAAGTTCAGGTTAGGATTTAGCTTTACTCTTATAAAGAAGGTTGTACTTCTTCATTTTATGAGAGAAGAATGTTATGTAAGATATCTTGCATGTGAATTACAGCTAATAAGAGGCATATGAGTTACCTGCCATGTGAAGTTGGTCGCGGAAACTGAGGAAACTACCTTCCATAGCTTTAATTGGATTGAAGTTCATGAATTTAACTGCGGGGATACAGTTTGTGTAACTAAAGAGAGTTTGTGTACTTTTCTCATAATATAGTGAATTTTGGGGGAAACCTATATGAAATATCTTACGCTATTGGGGACCAATACCTCAAAAACCCATGTGCATGTGTTTGTTATATATGTATTTGGACCTAATCTCCTCCCACTTTTTATCATTAGATGTGGTCAAATTATGACACAAAAAATTGGATAATATCATCTCCACTCTTTGAAGGACGATGTCATGCTTCTTTGTTTACTTCCTAGATGTGGTTATTTTTAGAATCAAATCAAATGATTATAAAAGTGGGAGAGAGAATGTAAGAGAATATAATATTTTCCAATTAGAGAAGGATTGACTAGTCCATGTATATGTCTGTGTACATACGTGCACATGCAGGCATGTATATGAGTGTGGGTACATCCACATGCATGTATTTTATGTGTATGCATATGTGCATGCATGTGTACATGTTATGTTGAGTGGGGATGTGTTGTGTGCATATGGGTGCGTTGTATGCAGCATGTGGAATGCTTTCTTGTCATTAGATCAACAATTATTTATTTGTATATCGATTATATACACATGCACATACATATATACATACATACATACATACATATGTATATATATATACATATATGTATGTATGTACATGCATGTATTATAACAGTGATCTAAACACTTGATCATGTAGCAGATGGTTTCATCTTTCCTTTTGTAACTTTTATTCTTTATCCGTGATGCTGATATTTATGTCATTTACATTAATAGGTCCAGAATCTGCGTATTGGGGCCATGATGAAGACCATTCTACCAGCACTGGGGCAAGCTGTGGTGTTGAACAGCTACTCTACTGCTCATCATATTGGATCTTCTCGAAGTCTAAAGTCAGGGCTTCAGGTTTCGTCTATCATGGAGTGTGTGATGTTCATTATTGTATTTACTGTGTGCTTGATGGTTTACTTGCAATCTGGTAACTTGTGTGTGTTTTAATTTATTGTAAAACTAGTTCTGCTTTTAGTCATTATTAGTTTTGCAAATTACTTTGCTAATTGTGGAGGGGATGAGTATAATAAGAGCATTTTAAATTTTATTTTAATACTTTCCTGTGTGCCCCATGCGTTCTTTTTATATTGTTTGGAGCTTTGCTATGGTAATTTAATAAAATATATTAATTTCTGTGGTCGAGCAAGTGTATGTCAAATCAATTGCCTTATATTTAGTATACTGACACAAAAAATATCTCTTTCTTTGCTAGGTCATTTCAGAAGAAGTTACTGAGGCTTATAATGTAATTCCAAATTTGGTACATGATCTTCATTTTCCCCTAATTTTTCTTCTACTATTTATCATTACCAAGGTTAATTCTTTTGGAGGAACTATTAAGTATAAACCTGTATCATGATGTGAATCTTTTTTCTGTATTATCTGAGTCTGGTGGAGCTGCGCCCAAGTTTCTATAAAGCTTTATAACGTTGACTATTCTTCTTTCATGTTTGCTGCGCCCAAGTTTCTATAAAGCTTTGTAACGTTGACTATTCTTCTTTCGTGTTTGCTTAAGTGAACTATCAAACAACATGTCATGCAATTTTAAAAGACACGAACCCCCAACTATGTGAGAGTTAGAGACTGGTAGAATATCAGTCTCATCTTCCTAGGCTTCTCAGCAAATTGGGATCACTGTTCAGTATGATTCAAATTCAAGAATGTTCGACTAAATAATTAAGGTACTTTTATTATAAATTTAGAAGTTTGTAGCCCTTTGTAAGTTATTGCTAAATACCTTACCATGTTGGTTATAAGCACAAGTTGGAAAGCTTAGGCAGATTACTGGGTAGGGAAAGTGGAAAATCTACCTTTTCAGTCATGCAGTTTAGGTTTGTAAAACTGATGGGAGCCCTCCAAATTCTGAGGAGAAGGTAAGATTGTTTTTCATGGGGTTAAGATGACAAGATGAATCTCATCCATATCTATTGCACAACGTAGATCCAAAGAGCTAAAATGCTCATACATATGTAAACATACATGCGTATGAACATTTGTACATATATTCACTCATGTACAAGAAAACTTGCACATGTATTATTTATGTGTAAATATATACTACTGGAATGTTTCTATTGTTCTTGTGGCAAACTAATTTGAATGTTCCTCCTATTGAGTGCATCCCAATAGATGTTCCCACTTACTCTTCACCAATCACCATATTCTTCTTGCCCTCAATCTCTTCATCTAAAAGAGTGGCTTTGAGAACACACTTCTGTAGGAGTATCTAGTTAAGAACATTCATTTTTGCAACCAACAAAAACCACGGAGCTTTCATTTAGAGATGACTACGATGATCATGATGAATGATGAGGACCATCTAATATGGATGATCGTCAACTTCAGTATCGTGGAGCGTCCAAGTCGGGTTATGCCTAGGAGACAACAAGGCCTTATATATGTATATTTGTATGTGTATATGCATTCATATGCATTCATATATGATGTATTCATGTATGTGTGTGCACGGATGTATGTTTATAGATACAAATACACACACAGTGCTGCAAGGTGTGTTAACGACTTGGTTTGTATTCAAGCCACTATAGGGCTGATTATCAAAAACCCTGTAAAATAGCTGGCGGTATGGATGTGTGCCACATCAACAGTCACCAGCCAACATCGTGGAGGACACATCACCAGTTTACTCGTTTGTGTATATCTCATATAAATGTTTATGCTTATGTGTCAGAAACCTTCCTTACATGTATAAACATCATGCACTTTGGTTGCAGTGAAGCATCCAAGCTGGCTATATCCATGAAACAACAAAACTGTCGTTACTTAGCACCTATATATATAGGGTGGATTTTATTTTGGTTGGGGCTGGTTAGGTAGGGAGGCAAAGTGGCTTTGTTGAAGCCATGCTACTATAGAAAGGTTAAGGAAAGGATAGATGGTTGGGGCTGATTAGGCAGGGAGGCAAAGTTGCTCTGTGAAGCCATGCTACTGTAGAAAGATTGGGGGAAGGATTATAT
>BQKN01064565.1:99237-110994 GCA_022839385.1 Asparagus kiusianus
ATTTTAGAAAAATGTAGATTAATCTAAGAAAATCTAGAAATTTCCAAATTCATGGATCTTCTATGAAATCATTGAATTCAAAAACTTGTTTGTCTCAGATTGGTAGACTATTTTGAGATTAGTTGCATTCCTGTGTTTTAATAGCATACTAAAAGTTCTAGGAGGTCCCTTTAGCTTTCTTCTTGTAATGATTTCTTGGTTTTATACGCACTAATGCCATGTCATATATGTGAACAGGACCTACTTATTCCTTCTCTTATGAGTAAAGGCATCAACTTTTCTGGATCAAGTTTAGAAATGGTTCCAGGAACACCTATTCCACCAATGCTTGCTAGGTAAGCTTTTATATCTAATATATTGTTGAGTTTTGTTCGATTTTTTACATAAATGTTACTCTTACCTGTTCCTTTTTGCAGAATTACAAATGGGACCCTCCACGTACTAACATCATTTCAAAACAGAGCTTTTACTTGTGAATATAAGTACGTATTGTTCTTCATTTGTAAGTAGATCTTAGTATTTCTTTTCATCATAACAACCAGGACTATGAGCATCAGATTGACACAACTTCAGTGACAGAATGAAGCCAGATTAGTATACGTGGCTTTGAAAAAACAAAATGTTTCTTACACTTCAGTATTGGATGAGGTTGCAATGTTCTTGTTGACATATCACTTGTGGCCACAACGAGAAAGAATAAAAGGTTTAGTTATAAAATATTGTTTCATCCTTATGCTAATTTATTTTAAGAATATATAGTGTTGTATTTAGAAGTTTTATCTTATATAAGTCTGTCTTTAGCATGTTTAAAGGTTTCTTGCCTCTTCTGAATGACAATTATTGTTCCTCAACCAATTCTTTCTTCACAAAACTTTCTGTGCTTGGTGTTATTTGCCATGTTTCAGTTTGTCTCTAATTTTAGATGATATTCTTCGCATTGTCAAAAGGCTTGAGACTTATTGTTAACGTTCACTGACAGATGCTAAGAGGTATTTTGTGTCCATTAATGCCCAAATATCAAGCATGTTCGGAGAAACCATGGGCTAAATGAAGCAGAAGTTAGAAATTTACTTCTTAAAGGGCAATTAATCTTATATGACTAATAGCTAATTCTATTATGCGTTAAGTGCTTTCTTGAAATTGCTAGGTACTTTTGTGTGGTTATAGTTGTCATGCCTGGATGCCAGGCACCTGGATCACATTGCCAGCTATGTGCTTATGTTGGAAACCTGAAAGCCTAATCTGCTATTTGTTTGCCTACTGATGTAGGAGGATTACAATGTAGGCCTACTTTCCAAATATAACTGCAAAAGTAACATGTATTTGGCATTACAGTAATGTACACTCCTGTCTTTAGCCAGTATACATGTGTGAATGCATGCATATGTATGTGTGTATACGTTACTTTTATGAATCTCTCTCTCTCTCTCTGTGTGTGTGTGTGTGTGTGTGTATATATGTGTGTGTGTGTGTGTGTGTGTGTGTGTGTGTGTGTGCGTGCGTGCGCGTCTCTGTGTGCGTGTTTTTGTGTTTGTTTGTATATTTATGTATGTGTATGTGTGTCCAAGTATGTATGTATTGTCGTTTTCTTTGCGATTAGTGTAGGATACATCTGAGGCGATGTGCATTTTGAATTTGAACAGGTTCTTTTGTAAAGGTATCTGAAGCATCTAGGTTCTGAATGTTCTTTCTTCAAGTTACACGTACTAACCTACCAAATTGATAGATGGACTACCTTTTTTACGGCATAGGATTTGCTTGTACATATAATTCCTAGATATGGAAACTGAATAAGTTCATTGTGCTTTACATGTATGTCAAGTCTCTATATATTGAATAATTATGTGAAAAGTTTAAAATTGTGACTTTGTAATCATTTGATACATTGGTAAACATGTCAAAAATGTTTGAGTTATATATTTGTTTCTAGATAGTTTACATACTTCACATCAAACAATGTGAATTTTCATTTTGGAAGAAAGTGTATTTTCAATTGGAAGATTCCATCATGTAATCTAGACTGATAAATTTTCTTTTAAACTTATTAGATGGCCACTCGTTTTGATACTGCAACACCAACAACAACAACAATAACAAGCATGTATCCCAAACATTTGTGTTCAGCTACATAAATTTTATTCTTTCATTCATTTTTATTATCTTCTTCGTTAAGTTGCTTGTGCATATTCTTCTTAATTACTTCCAATCAAGTTCTTTTAGATCTATCTACCCCTCTTTGTCTATAATCGTATCACTTCTTCTAACCAGGTGCATCCAATGGCCTCCTTTGTTTTTGACCAAACCATCTCTATAGATTATCTCTCATTTTATTCTTGATATGAGCAATCTTTAATCTCCTAAGAATGCGTTCATTTCTTATCTTATTTTTTATTGTATATTCATAGTTTTAATATCTCTGATATAGATGATATATCCTTTTATAAGGCTTTCTACAAAATGATATGGCCTCAATATCCTTTACCTTTTTTTGACTATTTTTTTGTGATATGTACCAACATGGTCGATACATCAGCCGATACGTTGACTGATATGCCCTTTTATATGGTTTGTCACAAAACAATATAGTTCTACAAAATTTCTTCAACGTTCTTTTAGCAAAAATTCCAGCTTTATGAAAGTTTTAGGCAAATTGAAGTAGGCTCTCTTCAGTAAATAAGTTTCTACAATATATTAGTGATCCTAAATATACATTATTCATAATTTGTATGCTTAGATTTCATTGAGTATATGTCGATTACATTTTAGGAAACTATATTATATATGCACATCATTCTACATGACACTCTTATATTTATCATTAGGTATGGATTTTGGCCATCCAATATTTCCTCAATATTCAATAGTGTGTATATGCACAAGACCATTGCAATATCTCTTTTACTGTGCACATTTTTTTAATTGCCCAACATTTTAATTCATAAATTGTTGTTAGTCTTATTATTGCCTTACAGAATTTTTTCTTCAATCTAGTAGGTATTCTACGGTCACATAAGACCCTGGAAGTACTCCTCCATTTTAACTGTCTAGACATTAATGAACCATAGCATCCTCAATGTCATCGTCATGGTCAATAATTGACCCTAAATAAAGAAATTGACTACGTTTAGGTATTTGTTAACTATCGATATGCATTATACGCTCCCCTCTCTTCATAGTTTTTGCTAAAATTACATTACATGTATACCGTTTTGTTGTACTATTTGTAAATTTTTTGAGAGCTTCTCACGGAATTTCCACCTTAGAAATTATGTTGTCACTATCTCATTAGTAACATTGAACTATCAGCAAATGACATATACTATGGGAATTTCTCTTGAATATGTCTAGTAAGTTGACCCAGAACTAATGCAAAAAAGATAAGGGAAAATTGATCCTTGGTGTAAACAAATGGTGATAGGAAATGGTTTTGTATCTCCTTATTTATTGCCACTCTAAAAATTATGTAAGTTGAGCATATATTACTTATGCATCATGTTATTACGAACTTAATGATTTTTTTGATAATTCATTTATAGATTTTTTGACACTTTATTAGAGGGATCAATATGTAAGATAGGGTACTCTAGTATATGTTCCATTCCATTCACTATAAACTTGATATTTTAAAACATCTATAAATGAAAAATCTTGATGTGTGAGGTCTTATACCTCTTGTTTCATGCCCGTCTCTTTGAGTGTTGTAAACCATTAATCTTGCAACCACTTGATGCATGAGTAAATTCAAACTCAATACACCTAGTTTTTGTTTGTAGACCTGTGAAGACATATAGATCAAAATGAAAGGAGTGGATCATGCAAATTGATGTTATATCATGTAATTTTAAAAAGGGTATAACCAACTTAGTTATGTCTTACGAGTATTAAACTTTCCCCCACACGCGTGCACACTGGGAGACAGATTGTGTACATGAGAGGGGGGGGGGGGGGCTTCTCAGGAGATATCTAGATATCTGAATATGCTGCCTCCAAGTTACAAGTATTAACCTTCCAAATTGAGAGATGAGCTACTCTTTCTACATTGTTGGATGAATTATGTACAATTGTGTCATAAATTAAATAATTATGCGTAAAGTTTAAAATGTTGAACTTTGGGATCACTTAATACATGGGTAAAAGCATGTCGGGAATGTTTTGATTTGTTTTTTCCCCCCAGACACTTGCTTACTGTAGATAACATCAAAGGGTGTAGATTTTCAATTTGGAATTTATAAATTTTTTATTTGGGAGAATTTTCATCTTGTAAACTTATGAGAGATGGCCAAACTTGATTTGTAAGATAAATTTTTATGCATATATTTATCTCGACATATTGGTTCCATTTAGGTTATCATTTTTGTTATCTTTTCTTTCTAGTTGCTTCTTCTATGTTTATAAGATGTTTTATGGATACCGAGTAAAGTTGTTTCTTGTAGTTGCAGTCTATTTAGCACGGACACGGATCCAACACGGCCATCCGACACGCCGACACGAGACAAATCCTAAAAAATACATAGGATACGTGTGTTCGACACGTGTGTCCGACACAGACACGACACGACACGGCTTCATGTTATGTGTGTCCGTGCTTCATAGGTTGCAGTTCCATACCTAAACAAAATAAGATTTTTGATAAACTCTTGGATGTCAAGTGAACGTCATACTAATGTATTTGGGTTGGAAAAATCAATGGTTTTATTTGCCGTGTCCCTTTTAGTAGTTTGATTTCTAAACATAATATGTTTTACTTTTATAATTAATAACTTTGATAATATACCACAATAACAACAACAACTTAATATACTTATCATTGTACTTGGGTGGCATCGATTCAGCACATCACATCGGGGCTGCATCAACTAGAAGGAAAATTAAAATTGCAATATTTATATAAAAAATCAGCAAAAAAAAAAAAACATTAAATGACAACCTACTTGTATAATCATTGAGCTTATATCATCTAAGGTGTTGCAGGCTTGAAACTGCTCAAGTGTTTCAAAATATTTGTCTGACCAACATAAAATGATGACATTAGATAGCAGCAGAACTCTGCAGCTGCTTTGTGTGTCTGGACAATGGCTTAGTATACTCTGTATTACCAACACTTACTAATTCCTATGAATAATGTTGTCAAGTGGACAAGAGCCACATCACAATTATGTTGTGATTTTGGTCATAGCTTTAACCACTTCACTTTGTTGCTACCAAATCAATACCACAGATTGCTAGTGGTGCCCTGTAGTTACTTGATGTCTGGCAGCCTGCCACTAGAAGTCATAGTTATGGTCACAGCAGGAGCCGGAGTAAGATCTTGCATGACATCTGTGGGTGTGTGGGGGCTTGAATCCTTGTTGTTTGGCTTGATATCCTCTTAGAGTAGGTTTATTAAAGTTTTATCAAAGGTTGAGAACTCTAAACCGAATAATCCGGCCTCTACATTAATAACTGCTGGATGTATTTACATGTTGTTATTGGCTGATTTGGAGGAACCAAACAGAAATATATTAATTAATTCCATGAACTAAGTAGGATTGCTGGGGTAGTTGATAGGCATAGCTTAAAGCCTTAAACTGAAACTACTGATTAATGGAGGAAAGATTTTACGAATAAATTACATGTTAGTAAGGTAATTACATCTTATGTGTTATGTATGCTAACATTTTAAAGTGATACATTGCTAAATACACGAGCATAATCTGTTATATTTATTTCAGATAATTTTATCTACTTTGCAACACATTCCAATAAGCCTTTTTATTTCTACAAATTTAGCTTGTCTTTTTGCTATCTCTTAATTTTATGCAGTCTTTTTTCCTTACATGTGGAAAAAGGAAAGGATACAAACAAATATTTACTTCATGTTATGTATGCCATCAATAAGTTTGTTTTGGACACACGGCTGAGTGATTATATGTTTCTTTACTTTAGATATGATGGTCAGCGTGCTCAAATCCACAAACTTGCTGATGGGTCTATACGAATTTTTTCACGGCAAATGAAAGATTCAACGTCTAGATTTCCAGATTTGATAAACATTATTAAAGAATTATCTAACCCTGCATTTACAACATTCATATTGGATACAGAGGTGTGTTTCCTTTGCTAGTAACTTTTAAACATATATAAGTCTTTCTTGTTTGATTTTTAACGGGTTGTTTATGAAGAAAGTATTCCGCTTGTGTATGGTTAATTTGCAGTATGTTTGTAGGTCGTAGCAGTTGACAGGAAGGGTGGAGTCAAGCTTTTGTCTTTCCAAGATCTATCTTCTCGGGAGAGAGGAAGGAAAGATTCGTCAATCACAATGGAAAGCATAAAGGTACCTCACCAACCCCACCCCCACCCCCCACCCCCCCAAAAAAAAAAACACCCCGCAAAAGAAAAAAAACCCCAACAGTAGAAAAAGGGTTAATTGCACATAGCCCATATAGTATCACCATTTTGAGCTTACCACCCTTTAGTTTCATTTTTGCAGATAAACCGCTTGACCTTTTTTTTTTAACTCTTTTAAGATGGCTGAAATCTTTGCAGATATTGCCATGAGTGAAATCAGTGAGTCTAAGGGTAAAACAGTAGAAATCAACCCGGGGGTGCTTACATGAAATTATAGGGGTAGTAAGTACAACACAGTGATATTGTAGGGAGTCTAAGTGCAACTAACCCTCTAATAAAAGAAGGAAAAGAAAGAGGCCGCCTCCCACCCACAAAGCCCCCCACCCTCCCCCCACCCTCTCCCTGATAGCCACCACCAGTGATGCACTTCAACCAAAAAACAAAAGAACAACAGAAATGGAAAAATCTGTCCTCTTAGATCAGTGATACCTATAGCTCTTTAATCCCTGATTAATTTCTCTTTTCCTTCAATAGCATCCTAGTAACTTCTTGAGAATTTTATTTCATGAAAGGCTGAAAGCTCATTCGAAATCAATTTACTATCTTGCCATTATTGGCCCTCTCATTTGTCCATGGGTCCAGATTTAAACATGTTGGACACAGGGATCTCGTAACAGATTTTGGCATAGGACATGGCTATATCAGCCACATGCGCGTATACTTATATAATCAGATGTACATGCGACTGACTAGTTTGATAAAAACTATTTAAAGCTTTAATTGATATGTTTATGACTTGAATAATCATATGAATCATATTTATTGAAGTTAGATGGTAATCTTTTTTTCATTTGTTATGATTTGACATGTTGATAATGAGTATCCTAGAGTATCATCAAAACTTCCATGTGTCTAATACACAAAAAACTAAACAACAATTTTCAAACTAGTAATTAAAAAAAGGTTTTTATGAGAGTCGTTCCATTTTGTTTCTTTGAGCTGTCAATTTAAGGCAATACGCGTGATCTTGCAGGTTGACATTTGTGTCTTCATCTTTGATGTCATGTTTTCAAATGGAAAGAGGTACCTATTCAGAAATTTTACTTAAATAGATTTTATCCCTTTATGATCCTAACTTTCACTGAGTTTTAGCTTCAATTTATGCCTGCAAATCTTGGTTTGTTACTGACTGCAATGAGATCTTTCCACTGTGCTTTCTTTTATATTTGAAGAAATGCTTTTCCTTATTTCTGTTGGGTCAACCATAGCATTTCAATTTGAAATTTCGTAGGGGCATGGGATTTTAACCATTCTCAACATGTAAATGTTATATGGTATGCATAAACCATGCCTTACACTATGTTACCTGAGTACTTGTAGAATGGAGCCGTACCCATACCTGACACATGTTATACTCATACCCGACACTTCGTGGACACTGCTTAAATATATGCATATATTTATTCGGATCTGTACAAAATTTTACAATGCATGTTTAATTTAAGTATATGCATATATTTATTCAGATCTGTACAAGGGTCGAGTTTGTTTCAGCCTTAAGAGCTACAATTTAAAAGAGCTGTTTACATATATAGCTTAGAACTATGATTATATCCCATGAGTTTTGGCCGTTTCCCCTACCCTACCTTTTACAAATTTGCTATGCCCCACACCCGTACCCGTGCAACTTAGCTAGCTCATGTCAGTTTAGCAATTACGTTCCCTCCACCTCTGATGAGGTAGTCCTTAGTAATAACATTTGGTTAGATATGAAACCAGCTAAGCATTTTGAAATAGTATTTAAAACTTGTTATACTTAGAAGTGCGAAATTCTATCAGATTTCAAACCTGTCTTACTGTGAAAAATACATGTAGGCAACTTCACCAGAATTTGAAGGAAATTCTATTTCAAGATATCACAGCCCAGGCTGTATACTCTCCTCCAATTAAACCCTGATCTCCAACTAATACTCAACCAGCTCCATTTCAGCCACGTGTATTGATTATTACTCAGTTGTCTTGCAGAGCCTTGCTTGTATGTTACTTATTCATTGATTAGATGGTTTTTCATCTTGCACTCAACCATTTGCTTAATAATTGATTAACTGTTTATGTGGAAATTTAAGCTCTTACAGAAGTGAATCAAAGGTATTAGATAAAAATATTGTTTTCAATGACTAGGTAAATCAGGCCATGACCCATAGTCTTGTTTAGAGCCTGAAGTATTTGAATTATATTAAACTGAACTGGAGTACATTAAACTTATGCCAAAGGTTTTACTCATTTAAAACTGAAATAAATTAAGTCAAGCAAGCCAGTCTATTTGATATGTATCATCTCTCATTGTATGTTATACAATGCAATATAAGTGTAGAGAGAAAACAACGTAGGCAATTAAGTTAAAAATGTTATATTTCTATATATACTAAAGTTAAAGTGACTTCCACTGTAGCTTGATGGTGTTCAGGCTACAGTGGAAGTTTTGTGACTTAAAGTATATATAAGGAAAAGGCCCACACACTTTTAAAATCAAAGTCACATGATTAGCTTCTTTCTCTATGACCTCTTGATTTAGATATACATCTGATGGATTAGTTCCTACTTCATTTGTTAAGATGTGAAATGATTGGTAAACAAGTATACCAATCAAAAGCCACTTCCAATTATAAGGAATTGTGGCTTTCTGGTTAATAAATCCAAACATTTCCTTCAATTAGTTTTTGGGAAATCTTTGATATTCTAAAATTAGTCCCTCAGATTATTGAAATTGCTATTAGGTCCCCCATTTGGTAAACTGTTTTCAAATTATTGAATTGTTGTTAGGTCCCTAATTGTGAAGCTATTTTCCAGATTAATCCCTCAAATCAATAGTAGAGTTAGCAATTAAACAGATGAATTTGAACTAACTTACAAGAATTTAGAGACCTAACAGCAATTTCGATCATTTAAGGGACTAATTTCCCTTTACTTGCTACTTCTAGTTTTGATCGGAGGAAATAATTTCAAAATAACTTAAGAGTTGGAGGAGCTAACATAGATTTCCATGATTTGAGGGACTAATTTCAAAATATCTTAAGAATTGAGGGACCTAATAGCAATTTTGATGATTTCAGGGACTAATTTCAAATTATGGAAGATTTAAAGGACTAATATAAAATCCACTTCGTATTTCAACATTTTGATATATCATGAATCTCACTATTTTCTAAGTGATTACAAATTTGGTTTGGTTTTAAACCAAATGCTTAAAGCATTAATTCTTTGCTTTTTTCACACTAATCCCACGACATTATGAAGAAAGATGGGTTTCTTCGTATAAACTGAAGTTTTACCCCCATTTAGTTTTAAATCTAGCCACATTCAATAAGAATTTTTTGCCTATAAACCCAAAGGTCTACACTTATTTACTCTAAAATGCAGCAATTTCTAAAATCACTATGCAAAATACTCCGCCACAATTTTTTTACTAAATGATTAGGTATAGGATGTATTTTTAATTTAAATGCTTAAACCTTTTTTTTGTTGACTTTTTTCACACTAATTTCTGTTAGAGAAATATGTGATTGATTCTGACACAGCCAGCTAATTTGGATTAATTTACAATTAAGTTTATTGTCTATGTGATGATTTTTAAATTATTCAAATAAAGTTACAGGACGATAGAATGTGGCTATACCAAAAGTTGGAACTATTTCATTAAACTCAGATTGATATAATTGGTTTTCTCTAGATGTGTTGTGATAATCTCTTCGCTAACTTTTGTGCAAAAGTACTAAAAAGATGAGAGCATGTATATTACTTATATTGATTTTAAAATTCTTTTTCTTTTCTTTACAATGTGTTTACTTAAGATTTTTAAACTACTATTTCTCTCCAGGTTGTTGGATTTGCCACTTCGTGAAAGGAGGACATGTAGTATTTGAATTACCATATCTGAATATATGGATAATCATGAGCTGTTATTTCGCTTTACATTTAATAGTAACTCTAATTGGTTCTTAATGATAATATGTATATCAGGTCTAAAAGACTTGTTTCACAAGGTCAAGCCTGGTTTCTTGGAATTTGCAAAGGAAATAACAGTAAGTGCTGTTTCCCTCATTCATATACCTGATTGGTACTTTTTTGCGTGAAAATTGAGAAATTCTTTTTGTTGTTTCTTATATTTTTTGTTGTTTCTAAAGCAGAAGTGATTATCCTTTCCTAGGTTTTTGTTTTTCAGTATAGTAGAAATTTGGAGTTCTCATTCTTGTTGTATGAATTTAAGCTACATGTCCCATGAAGATAAGTCACTACATTTAACTACACATGCACATGGCTATTGAACCACTTTTTCTTGATACATAGTTGACAGCCAGTTGTTAAAGATTCAGTGATTCCATGGATTTGAAGCAATTTCTTTTAGTTTTACACTGCTGCAGTCTTCAATCTGATGGTAAAAATGAATGATGACTATGACAAAGACAACGACAATGACATCCATTCTATTGTATCATTATGTTAAACTAGCAAAATATATTTGATATATTTGATAAGCTATCTCTGTGTGCATGCGTATACATATATGCGTACATTGTTTTAAAAAGCCTCTGCCTAGGTCTAGGCGGTACCTAAGACGCCTAACTACGCCTAGCACCTAGGCTATATCTAGGTTGTCCATCTAGGTTTTGGGAGTGTTTAATGGAGCATTGTCCGCTTACGTGGACTGCACCCTTTAGGCTTTGATCGTAATTTTTTGTATTGCATGCTCCACGTCCCCTAGCCTCCTTCAAACTCCTTTCATCTCCTGATATGAACATCGCCACATCCTTCTCCGACCTTCAGCAAAACCTCCTTGACCACCACTTAAATAAAGAAAGAGACTTGCCTAGACACCAGTCTGACACCTAAGCGTTCGATAACATTAACATTCACTATCAATTATTATAATTAAAAAATAAAAAAGAAAACCTCCTAGGCTCTAGGCATCGGGTCCAACGCCTAGGCCTCCTAGCACTTTCTAGTCTTGTTAGTTATTATTTTGGCTATTTAGTATTTAAGTAAGCATGGTTTATTATGGATCTAAGATTGCTATTTTTTGGCAAATTTATATGAATTTAATACATATTTTTATCAATTATTATAATTAAATAATTTAAAAAATAGCTAAACGCCTAGGCGTTGGCTCAAACGCCTAGTCCGCCTAGCGCCTTCTGTAACATTGTATGTGTTTATATATATATATATATATATATATATATATATATATAGAGAGAGAGAGAGAGAGAGAAACTCCTATCAACTTAAGTTCATGTCTACCAAACTTTCTAACCATTCATTTATTAATATAAAAAATCTTTTCATATCATGCAAGGATCCCAAGACAATATGAGTGGCTAAAAATTTTGGTGGACAACTTTTTGCTATCCACTTAAGTTGACATAAGTTTTG
>BQKN01064565.1:118489-130169 GCA_022839385.1 Asparagus kiusianus
ATATATATATATATATATATATCTTCAAGTATCACAATTAAAAAAGAAAAGAAAAAAAACGGCCCAGAAACCGCTTAGGCGTCCGTCTAGACTTCTAAGCGTTGGGCGCCAAGTCCGGCGTCTAGGAGTGCCCAACGTTTAATGTAACATTGAATAGAGTAGACGCTTCAAAAACTTTCTTGTGGGGATTTGGGTTTAAGAACTTCCTATAGCTCCAGACATAGCCTTATTATTTTAACTATACTATTTGTCCTCAAGCAATAACAATTCTCAGATCTGGAATTAAAATTCCTTTTTTCTTCCTTTCTGATTTGCATATCTACATACTATATTATCACTCTTGGGCTGTGTTTGGCTAGAATCCCTTTAACCTTGTTAAGTCATTAACTAGGTTAGATTGGTCCGGGGGAGGGGGTGGATCAACCCTGACCTAGTTAAGGGAGACAAAATGAACTTAAAAAATTGGGCGAATTCTAGCCCAGATTTTGTGAAATTCAATCAAGTCCTTGACCAGGTTAGGAACCAGTAAACTGGTTAAGGAGGAGTGGCCAAACACAACCTTAAAGTCTCTTCTATTTTACGAAAACTGTCAAAGCTGTGATGAAGTTTGATGATATAATTTTATGCTCAAGTTGACATCCTTTTTTGGACTGAAACCTATGCTATTTTCCCAACGTTACCTTTTTTTTTCTTTTTATAAAACCTTCTTTTGATGTTTCTTGTTGGTTCTAAACCGAGATTCTCATGATTCTTAAATTATCTATCATACCATATCTCTGAAGTAGTAACGAAAGTGAGGATTTAATTTTCTGGTAAAATGGCTGGTGACTTGTTGCATTGCCTAAGCTTCTTCAGATTGTATGTATTTAACTAATCAATCTCCTCTTTTCCCCCTTCAAACCTTTCCCTTAAACCTTGTGGATAGAAAGGGTAAGTTTCAAAAAAGAAATAAATACCATGAACTTCCATTGGTTTTTCTGGAAAATTTCTTGAAAGTGCTTTTCTGTAAAAAGCATATCATGGAGTTTTTGCAAATAAACTACAGTTTATTGGTACCTTCATTAATTAATTTGTCAGTGGACTTGCTTTTCTGTTGTCTTTTCTGTTATCTTTCCTAGTTTCCTGGTATAGTTTATAAATGGAATTTGTTAAATGGACCCTCCAGATGAAAGAATTCTTTTCTGGAGAGAAAATATTGTCAAGAAAGCCTCCATACTACCAAACTGATGAGTCACCAGATCTCTGGTTTTCTGCAGAAGTGGTCTGGGAAATTAGAGGCGCAGGCACGCATTGAAACTCTTCCCTGTTCATACTTAAAATGGCTAAATTGCAGATGCCCCTTTGTACTATGAGATTAGTTATATTTCACCCCTAAACTTTCTGTTAGTAATTTAGACTCCATGATGCTCAACAGAGTGTCTCTCTATTATAGGGAGTATATGCACAACACCTACAAGAGAAAGGATCTTTCTGCAACACATTGACTTCAGCACGATATCCAAGTGATAGATACGTATAATGGAGAGATTACTCTGTTTGGGCATCAGCGAATCTAAATTCTAATGCAAATATATATAGACAACAAGGGTGTATCTTTAATTTATTCATATCATTGCATTGCTAACTGTGTTGTTTGGTTTCTTTTTTTTTCTTTTTTCTTTTTTCCCTTTTTTCAGATTTTACAATCTCCCCGGTTCATCATTCTGCTGTAGGCTTGATCCACCCATCTCGGGGCATCTCGGTGAGGCTGCCGAGGTTTGTTCGTCCTGTATCGGACAGGAAGCCAGAGGATTGCACTACAGCAGCCGACATTGCTTGTATGTTCGACTCCCAGACTAGAAAAATGTATGTGGGAACAGAACACTGAAATTAGCCATGGTTTTTGTGTTCTTTGTATACTTCTATCGGATGCCTAGTTATCATCATGTAAGCAATTAGCTTGTCTTTTGTATGGTGGCCTCTTTGATCTCTCTGATCTCTCCTCTGAAATAAGTAGTAGTGCTCATAACTTGCTTGTATATTGCAACTCCGAAGGTAGAAAACTGGACGTGGGAGCATAACCATAGTTTTTGTGTCCTTTGTATAGTTCTATGGGATAGTCCATTTATTTCCATAGCGTAGCAATTAGCCCGTATTTGTCTATCGGCCTCGATCTGCATAATTCCTTTTTATTATATGTCCCGGGCGAGTAAAATTGTGATCATATATAATTCCTTCTTAACAGAATTTCAGTTGGTATGGTGTGCAACAAGACACATCCACAATGAATTTACTTACGACCGTGTCTCAGTGCTCTATTAATTCATAGACCTTGTCTAAATAGAGTTTGATCGAGGATCCAAACTGGCCTCTATATTCCCTCTTATCACAGTAAACCATTTTACATTATCCACCAATATGTGCAATTTTAACCCAAGGGAAGTGTAAACGCAAGTTATGCTGAAGTCTACAAAAATTTATGCTAAATGCGAAAATAGTTAGGTGGGTTTCGCAAAAAGTGCAGGTTATAGGCCAAAATCATCATGCAGAACCATTTCTCCGGCTCAACATTACCAAATAACAGTACAATGACTTCACATTAGGGGTGCAAAGCTACATTCATAACCGTAATCGTATCCATTAGAATATGGATATGGGTATTCAAATTTATAACCGATATGATATAGTTATGAATATGGTTATATAATGAAATATATGGATATGTATTCAAAATATCCGAATATAAGTAGAGCATACACCTATAATTGTTAGATTAATGAATTTGAGACTAATTTTGATAATCAAGAGATCCAATCTTAGCTTTTTAAATATATCAAACATATAAGATTCTATTGTATCATATAAACTCTCTTTTTTTTCGATATTATTTTTTTTTCGATATTATTTTATTTTCTCAAATTTGTTTTACATCCACATGTATATCCATATCCATACTTGATTCTAACACATATGAATATGAGTTTTACTTATTGAGGCATATACATATCCGTATCTGTGAATGACAAAGGGGATATTGATATATCATATTTTAATGATTTGATAATTTAGCATATTTTTAATGATTTGTTATTACTGATTTAATAATTTAGCATAATTTGATGTGATGGCTAGGCTTGCTTTGCAAGTGCTACAAACATATAACATTGGCTTACTACGTTTTTTTAATGTTGACTAGATTTTATTTAGGAAATATTGAATATCTATAGAGAATTTAGTGTGCTCATTATAAATGAGTACAGTTTCTTATGCATATCCCATAAAGCGTAAAACCCAGTCAACAGGTGGTTTTGAGTATGTTTTCAAAATTTATTTATTTATTTATTATATATTGATACTTTCGAAATGAATTTTTGTTCGTGGGAATTGCTATTTTAGACATGAACAAATAGGTGAGTTGTCTTGCTTAATTAAATTGTCTAAAATAAATTAATTGATACTGGATAGATTAAACATAAGATAATATTTTCTAAATATTTATTCTCCTATTATAAAAGAGCTTTTATAAACAGTTGATTGGATAGAACTTGTATATAATAATTAAAATTGTTAATCAAAATTAATTAAGAATTAATTTAATTAATAATTGGTTTTCTCATTAATGTTGCTCGAGAGAATAAAATGCAATTTATAATATTTCTCTGTGTAGAAATATGAAATATAGAATTCCATACGTTTGGAAACTTGGATTTGGGCCTTGGATTTGAAATACTGGATTTAAAATCTAGGGTATTTTAAATTCAAATCTCTAGTTTGGACTCTAAGTTGGGCTAAGATTTCAAATCAAATTATTTTAGAGAGATGGATTTGAAAGTTCAGATACACAGGTATTTATCAAATCCCACCCTGCCCCTTGGTTTTTACCAAATCCCGACCGGATTCACTTCTTCTCTATCTCATTTCTAAGTTTCGACTTCGACTCTCCTGTTCTCTCTTGACGCAAGCAACCTCTATAAGCTATTTGTTTGAGCTTAATAGTTTAATTGTGTAGAACCGTCTACTAGTATTAGTATTACTATTATGATACAGGTTGATAGTGTTAAGTGGTTTATTTAGTTGCTAATATAGTTCTATGATTTAATTGTTTCTTTCGAGTTTTGATTTATTTTTTTTTTCTCTAGTGGTTTGTGTGATATAATTTCATTGCTACTTATTGGAATTTGATGTATTTGACTATCTCTATTGTCTAATGCTATTGTTTTCCCTTAGCACATAATTTTCATATTTGTGTATAAAAGTATTATTGTTTAGCGGTACAACATTTTCGTTTGTAATTTTTCTTTTGATGTGTTTGCACAATTGTTTTATGAAATTATCATATTTGGTTCCATTCTGTGTTTGTTTCTTCATCCTGATTTCTTTCTTGGTTCACTTTTTAGTGACTTATAATTACTTAATAATTGTGTAAACTGTTAGTTTTTACATCCCTTGTTATTTATAATTAGTTAATACTTGGATAAACTGTTAGTTTTTTTCATTGTCATTCTACTTCTTTTTTCATCTGAATACATGTTATGTGCATAAAAGGAAAAGTTAAAGATTAAGATATTATTTTCGACAAAGAATGTGCATAGAGTTACAGGGAATGGAGTTTTCAGCAAAGTATACATCGATATTATAAGACTACTAAGTGTATAAATAATGAGAGATTAGGAGACTATTTCACATAACTTTATGCACAACATTATATAGCACTTTTAACAAGTATACCCCAATATCATATAGAATTAACTATTTATTTCAATTTAAGCTCATTTAAACAGAGAGTATCCTTTCTACACGCATATGCAAGTTTGTATATGTTCACGAACATATATAACACATAAATTACCAATTCTGTTCTATCTTGTGGTATCTGCTGAATGTTAGGTTATGTGTACGTGGTGTTTTTGTACTTGAGATTGAAGGAGACTAATTGGATTTTATAAGTGATTGGTCAAGTTGCTTTCTGAATTAGTTGTCTAGTAAGCTCCAAACAATACATATAATATTGAAATATGAATTAGGGTGCGACTGCTTTGGCTTTGTTGTTTTTTGATACAAGCTGCCTCATTGCAAGCACTAGTATATTTTTAAGTATACATCAACATTACATGTTTTTTGTTGATTAAACTTGATAGGTTTGGATATGGTTGCCTTTTAATCTGGATTGTCACCCTCCTTTTAATGTGATATGTTAAAAATGATAAATGATGGAAGGGATTCAAGGATCCAATATAAACATACAAGGGAAGAATTTGAGAGGAGAGAGGAGGAGGAGGAGATTATTATGGTAGTCGTCAGTTTTATAGTGCTGTCATCGGTGCTTGGTACTATACAAAGTACATTAAAGGAGAGTTCAAGAACATATGAAGAAGAGGATGAAAGGGCATACCTTAGAAAGTCTTGGATTAAAACTCTTATTTGTAATGCAAATAACAATATTGAACAACTAAGAATGAATTCTCAAGCTTTTAAGAGGTTATGTGATGTTCTATGTACTAGAGGGGGATTAGTAGCATCAAGTGTTCAATGCATTTAAGAAGATAATGGATAGCAACCAGGAAATGTTTTATTTGTTGAAATCACTTCCTAATGATGAAAAAAGAGATTTTATTCTCTTTATTCCTAAGCAATAGTTTCTAGTCGGATGACAAGACCCCCCCTAAATCTTTGAACCCATTTGGGTAAGTTCTCTTTTGGATTTCTTGTTCTTTTATATATTCATAAGCAACCGTTCCTCCAAATTTCTATTTTTATATTTGTACTTTAATTGCTGCTTTGTTTACTATTCAATTTCAGTTCAAATTCAGGTGAAAATGGCAAGGTAAATGAGAAGGTCAATGAGTAGGTACGTCACTGAGATATCACTGAGTTGGGCTTCGTTTATGTTGTGAAACCGCTGAAAAAAAAAAGCTTTTCTATGTACATTAGCTACGTGAGAATTAGCAATTGAGCAATCTTTGTTGTTGGTGTATCTTTCAAATTGTAAAATTGATCAACATAAGTTGTGAGTAACAGTAGATCCAAAGGCGCACTAGGAAAACAAAAATGCTTGGTATATCATCTAATTGAGACGTATGACTATCGTGTCAGAAGTTCTAGTGAGATATTGTAGAATTGGCGACACGGTGACGAAGTTCAGAAAAAATGAAGCAGGAAACAATTTGGGTGCTTGCCAGTCGACCGTGAGCTTTGGGGCGGTCGACCGAAAACGTGCACGCTACAGGGTGGTTTTTCTGGAGCTCTGGTCGGTCGACCGCGGCGTCAAGTATGGTCGACCATGGACCCTATAATGCAATTTTTGGTTTCTGGCATTCTATCTGGTCGACCACGACGATTTTGGCAGTCGACCGTCAGTCGGGTTTGAGCCTGATTACGGTTTCCTGTTCTGTTTGGGATTGCTGTTTGATATAAATTACAACCACGTTTTAGGGTTTCTTTGGAGCAGTATTGGGGATATTTGGAGCATAGAAAAAGAGAGTTTTCTGGAGCTATTGGTTAGGGTTTTGTTTGAGAGATTAAGAGCTTTGTTGGTGAGATTAATTGGTGAGTTTGAGTGATTTGTAATCTTACTTTGTACTCTTGTTCTCTATTAGTAAAAACCCCATCCCCTTCTTGCCCCGTGCCTTCTTGCCCCGTGGACGTAGGCAACTTGCCGAACCATGTAAAATATTGGTTGTTTGTGTTTATGCCATTATTTTGTATTGTTTGGCTTTCTCTCTCGGCGTTGGAATTTGTTCTCAGCACCCTATCGGTTTGGCCGCCACGCACAACAAGTGGTATCAGAGCTTAGGCTACGCTTGGGCTAGGTGGAGGAGTAGATCCCTTTGGAAGCTCGTCTAGGATTTTAGTTGGTGATAAAGGTGGAGTTTTTACTATTATAGATCTCCTTTTCGTCGTGTGGGGTTGAGATCTTTCGGAGACTCTTATTAGGGTTTCACTTGGAGGTATACATTTTTTTCTTTTTTAGTTTGGATCTATTCTTCGTTTGTTCTGTATTGGTTTGTTGGTGCTTTGAGAAAGATGATCGAGAAAGAATGAGTGGTGGAGGGTACTTCTGGCGTGAAGACCGTCCAAAGTTTGAATATCCACTCTATGAAGATAGACATGGAGAAGTTTAACGACACTAACAATTTTGGTCTTTGGAGATGTGAAGTCTTGGATGCGCTCAACGAGCAAAATTTAGATGATACTTTCGAGATGGACGGAAAACCGGACGACATTGAGGAGAAGGTTTGGAAGAAGATGAATAGAACGACAAATGATGTGATTAGATCTTATTTAACTCAAGATTTAAAATATGATATGATTAATAAGACTTCAGCAAAGAAGATTTGTGAGATCCATGAGAGTAAGTATTTGACCAAGAGTGTGGAAAATCTCTTGCATTTGAAGAGGAGGCTTTACGCTTTCAATTGAAGAAAGGAACCTCCATTGGTGATCACATGAACCACTACATGAATCTTCTTGCAGATTTAGCTAATATAGATGTTATGGTTGAAGATGAGGACAAGGCGTTGCTGTTGTTAAGTTTCTTACCTGACAAGAAATATGAGACATTCGTCCTTACTCTGATTAATGGGAAAGCATCTCTTTCGTATAGTGAGGTCACCGCTGTACTTGTGAATTATTAGCTTCGGAAGAAGGATAATAAGAATTCAATTGAGCCGGTAGCGAGGGCATTGGTCGCAAGAGCAAAGAGTCCAAACCGAAATAGGAGGTCGCTGTCTAGAGGGGCACATCCTGGAGTCCGTAGCAACCAGTATGCCTTTTGTAAAGAGAATGGACATTGGAAAGACGAATACCCAAAGTTGGTTGATCGAGCTGGGAAGAATAAGGGGAAAGCTTATCAAGCTTCAGAGGTAAATGTTGCCAAGGCTAGTGAAGACAATTCAGATTCGGATTCTTCGGGCTATTCGTGCCCAGCACTACCGTCAGTTTGTGTTGCTGACTCTATAGAGTGGATGTTGGATTTACGTGCTTCTTACCACATTTGCTCCAGGAGGGATTGGTTCTCCTGCTTTTAGGAGTTGAAAAGAGGGGATGTCATGCTCATGGGTGATGATCATGAATACCCTATTAGTGGTATTGGTACCGTTCGTATTAGGATGTATGACGGGGTGATTCAGGAGTTAGATGAAGTGAGGTTCATTGCAATTGAAGAAGAACATCATTTTACTTGGAGTTTTGGAGGCAGTAGACTATAGGGTGACCTTAGAGAATGCATCTCTGAAGGTTACATTTGGATTCATGATTGGGATGAAGAGCATCAGGAGGAAAATTTTATATAATTTGATTGGAAGAACGGTGATTGGTAGAGTGTGACGCCCCAGGGTTCACACAAGGCTGCAGTCCCAGGTAAAACCCGGATTGTCAAACCTGCCAAGCACCAACCACCATGCTATGACAAGTTTCACCATCACAATCACTATCTCTCTAGTGGAAATAATAAATAGATTCAGTTCTCTAGGCCAAGCACGCTTAACTTTGGAGTTTCTAAGAGTTGGGTTTCCGAAAAGAAGATGCATCTTGGTGGTTTGTGAGGCCAATCCATCAGATCTAATAGCGTACCGACTCCGGGATTCCGGGGCGGGGCGTTACATAGAGAGCAGACGACTTTTTTGGATTTGGCTAGACCGTGGCATATGTTGAGGCGGGGTTATTCGATTATTGGTGTCATGCATGGATTGTTGAGGAGTTCTTTGACCTACAGATTGAAGTCCTATGAGCACATTGGTATGAGCAAGGAGACCGATGTAGAGTTTGACACTTCTATCCATTGATCGATGGGTCTTCTTGGTGGTGTTCATTCAGGCATTTGGGGGCCTTGCAAGGAGGCATCATTGAGAGGCAATTGGTATTTGGTTTCCTATGTTAGGGACTGTTCTAGGCATTTGTGGGTTGCAATCAAGTCCTGTTGGTATGAAGTTATAGTAGGCAACAACAGGTGGACGAAGTGTATTGGTGAAAAGGCAAGACGACGTTCTATTTTTGGTAGGGGTTCTTTTCTGCATTTGTGCCGAGCTCATGGTAGTTTGAGACACTTTATTGGAGGGGAAATATTAGGGCAACGAGATGAGATGATAGTTTTGAAGGGTCGTTCCTTACTGGAGGAGGATCAACGTTTGATGTCAAGCATTGGTTTTGGTATTCGGGCTTCAACATATTTGGGTTATCTTAGTCATAGGTTGTCGACTGCTGCGTTTAGAGATTTTAGATATGGTGAAGCTGCTTCAGATATTAGGTTGCTTCGGATGTTTGGTCGCCCAGCATATGGTCACATCGAGGATGTGAGATTTGATCCGAGTGCACATTTGGGATTCAGATGCGTGTTTGATTATCAGGTATTGGTTTCTGATTTTGTTTTGAACAGGTATGTCATATTTGACTCTCAGCAGGTAGAGAGTGTTGATCAGATTGTTGGGATATCGCAGCGGGTGAAGAGTGATGCTACTCTACATTGGGTGGAGATTACTCAATATACTCCAGATCATACTACATCGTTTGGGATTCTAGCTGAGGTGACACAGTTTGGGGATCATATGGATTTGGATGTAGATGATGAGTTGGTTGATTCGAGTGCATCTGGTGGACATAGTTTGGATTTGGACATGGCCGTTGGTTCACCTTAGGTGGAGTGGTTTTGTTTGTTTCACTTTAGGGCCATTGGAGAGCTATCAGCCGCAGATTTGTTGGTGAAGAGTTGAGAACCCTTCTATTGGATTAAGGGTTTTTGGAGGATGGGGAACTACGTGAATGCTTGATTCCTTGGGCAAGAGGATACGTAGGCATTCATTTTATGATGCATCCGGTTTGGTGAGTTGATACCGACATTTGGAGCTTGGTCGCATTCTCGGTTGGGTTCTCGACTTGTTGTGGATTGAGTCCATTGTTATGAATTTGTTTCATTTCGTACTGGACGCAACAAGTAGGACATTTGGTTCCATCGGTGTCGACTTAGTTTTGGGAAAACTTTGACGAGGTGGAGAATTATAGAATTGGCGACACGGCGACAAAGTTCAGAAAATATGAAGCATGAAACAATTTGGGTGCTTGACGATCGACCGCGAGCTTTGGGGCGGTCGACCGAAAACGTGCACGCTACAGCGTGATTTTTCAGGAGCTCTGGTTGGTCGATCACAGCGTCAACCGCGGTCAACCGCGGACCCTGTAATACATTTTTTGGTTTCTGCCGCTCTATATGGTCGACCGCGACGATTTTGACGGTCGACCGCCAGTCGGGTTTTGGCCTGATTACGGTTTTCTGTTCTGTTTGGGATTGCTGATTGATATAAATAGCAACCATGTTTTAGGATTTCTTTGGAGCAGTATTGGGGATATTTGGAGCACAGAAAAAGAGAGTTTTCTGAAGCTATTGGTTAAGGTTTTGTTTGAGAGATTAAGAACTTTGTTGGTAAGATTAATTGGTGAGTTTGAGTGATTTATAATCTCAGTTTGTATTTTTCTTCTTTATTAGTGAAAACCACATCCTCTTCTTGCCCCGTGGACGTAGGCAACTTGCCGAACTACATAAAACATTGGTTGTTTGTATTTGTACCGTTATTTTACATTGTTTGGCTTTCTCTCTCGATGTTGGTATTTATTCTTGACACCCTATCAGTTTGGCCGCCCCGCATAACAGATATAGCAAACATAAGGATGAAACTTGAGAACCTAACCTTCAACGTGTGAGTGATGCCTGCAAATACTTTTTCCTCCTTGTTAGGATAGCATAAATATTAGCTTTAAATACTCGTGGCAAGTAATATTTTGCAACTCTTATGTTCATGCAAGTAATTTCAACGTGCGAGTCACACAATCTGTTTACTGTTCAATTTCAGTTTACATTGCTAAATTTATCAAGTTCTAAGTTTAGTTTTCAATTTAATGTTTTTTTTTTTTGATCAATGAAATTTTTTTAATTCATTTCCCAAAATGAGCTTTTATGTACATCCAGAAAACTCAGAAGTTAAACTGAGAAAACCAAAAAAAGAAACTGGGGAACTAAAACCCAGTCGAAAACAAAATTACAGGGATAGAAAACTTTCCTTATGTTCTTCCCGCAGCTGACTGTTGAGAATAATTGTCAGCATATCAAATTTGATGTCACCAATGATTTGGCTTGTGCTTCTGCTCTTCAACTGAAAAATTCTTGCGTTACGTTCTCTCCAAATATTGTAGACTAATGCTGATAACGCCATCCTTTTCACTTTCAGTTTGAATCTATTCCCCTTCAACCTGTTGTTGAACCAATTGAGGATCAAATTCCAATCACAAGCTCTCCAATTAAATTGAATCCGGCTCATGACTCTATTCCAGACTTCATTTGAGAATACATATTCAAAGAATAAATGATTGCGGGACTCAAGGCCAGCACCATCACACAGAGCACAATGAACAGATTAAAGAATCCCTCTCTTGAAAAGCCTATCTTTAGTTAGGAGCTTGTTTTGGATAGCCAGCCATAATATAAAAGATTGCCTAGGAGAATTAAGCCTTTCCCAGACAGTAGCAGACCATAGGACCTTGTTAGCTGAAGGAGGAAGATTTGAATACAGCAAAGATAACTGAATTTTAGAGTTTCTGCAGGAAGAGCTGAAACACTGCTTCAAATTGTTAATTCCTCCATAAATAATCACAGCCTTATCTCTAATTTTCAATAATTGTTTCCAAAGCCAAGAGTCTCCAGTTTTCATACTTA
>BQKN01064567.1:0-14012 GCA_022839385.1 Asparagus kiusianus
ATTATTTCCTTCGTGAGATAATACCCGTCATATCGTGTAGATCCGACTGGATCGAGATCACGCGGTGGTCCATGGCAAACAACCCCGGCGCAGGCAAAGAACCCACACAAAGCGAGTGATCGTATAACAGGAGCTCGCGATTCGTTCGACAAACAAGGAAAGAAAGTTGTAATCTTTTTCATTTCTTTTGATTTTTCATTGTAACCGGATCTTATAAAAAGACCGGATTTCTGTAATCGATAAACTATTACGAAAGTATACAATGGAATCAATGAAGAAGAACACAAATTTTCCCGCGAACAATCTGGCGACCACAGTTGGAGCCACCGATCTCACCGACGAGATCGTTGCGTCGCAGCCGCGGATCCCGATCCCGGTCGTGGAGGAGGTCGAATACGAGTTCGACCAACAGAAGTTCGAGGCGTACCTGTCGTCCTCGTCCGGATCTACCTCCTCCCGCAAGTCCAAGTCTCCAAAGTTCTCCTCCAAGAGGAAACTTCGTTGGTACGAAGATGTTGAAGCTACCAACGAAGATCTCGCCCCGTTTGATGCCGAAGTTGCATTGGGTGAGATCTCCCCAATTTCCAACCAGGTCGGATCTACTCTGGCCAACCCTTCTGCCGCAGGGGGCATAGCGACTCTCTCGAAGAGAGCCCGCCAAAGGCAACGGCAACGCCTTGCGAAACAATTCGCAAAGGCCATGGAATCTGTTGACGGAGTTTGCTACGAGGCGGATCTGAAGGACAGAAGAGGTAAACGGCCTCAACGACCGATGAATGGTAATTCCTCCAAGCCGCCGACGGACGAATGGATCCGCGTCAAACGGAACCGTTCGACACTTGAGGAGCGCATTCGCAAGCGCCGCGCACTCTCAGCGCAAACACGGGCTCAAGTCCAAAAAGCCCGTAGAAGGCTGCAGAAAGAGGTGGCCAAGAAGCCGCCACCAACCCGCCAAATATGGAAGCCGAAGTCTGAAGTGGCAATTCAGGCTAAGGCACAACCTTCACAGCCTTCGAAGCAGATTCAACCTCTGGCGAACCAAACTAAGTCGCCGACAATTCCCATGGCTACTCCGGGAGGTCACGCAGAATCATCCCAGAAAAGGAAGTCAGTCTTGGAGCGCCTCGGTCCAATTCCCGACGAGCGCAGCAAAGTTCATGAACGTTTGGGTCCACTGAGACAGCCCCGAACGACTCAACATGCTGGGGGGCGCTATCACTCTCAGCATGACAAGGAGTTCAAGGCTACTGCGCGTGCCAATTTGCGCATCGAAGTCCAGAAGCTCGTCGAAGATTCACGCCCACAAAGACGCGTTTCGAGACGCGTAACCTTTGAAAGCCCAAAGAAGGCAATTCACCCCCAGAAGGAAACGTTATCGTCCGATGACGATAACGTTATACCTGGGAAATCGTGCCAACACGCGATAGGTTGCTCCGACTTTCATACGGACGAGCTGTACTATCGTGCTGGAGGTACGAACAGAGCCAGAAAGAGAAGTCCTCGTAGGCTCGAGACTCAGTGCCCCTGTTCCAAACTCATTCGGGCGGCATTGTCTCAGTGTAATTGCACCAAGACGGTCCCCGAAAGGGTTTCGGTGTTCAAAAGGCTCAGCACTAAGACGCCAAAGCCAAGGCCTACGCGTTCCCGACGAAGGAGAGCGATGGTTGAAGATGGAGAATTTCCAAAGGTCACCACTAATATGACCAACAAGGGGACATTGGCACGGGATGATCTCGAGTCGATTCTGAATGCATCTCGGCGTCTAACCCGTTTGCAGTCTGGAGCCATCTCACGAAGAACATATGAGAGGGTTCGGATAAGCTCACCTTCAGAAGATGAGGAATCAGATGCATGCTCTGCGGTTGCGTCTGATAACACTGTATCCAGCGAAGGGGAACCCCGCGAGTCATTCATGATAAGCGCGGAACAAGTGGCCAAGATGCTTGAAGAAGCCATGGCCAAACAACAGGAGACCTTCAGGCTCGAGATGCAGATGGCCATGCAGACCATGAGGGAGATGCATGAGCAGCAAATCCAGGCACTGAGGAACCAGCAAGGCGAACCAAGCCACCATAATCAAGTTGTTCAAGAAGTTGAGCATACGGATACGGACGAAACTCATAATGCCAATGACCCTCCCATCAACGCAGGGGGTGGTAATGAGGATGCCAACGAAGATACAGGTGAAAACTTGAAGATCAAAAGCCTTGAGAGTAAAATCAATACCTTGATGTCCGCTCAAGAGGTGAAGAAAACGGGCATTCCTTGTCCATACCCAAGGGAGTGGGATTCAATCCCCTATCCGGCGAAGTTTAGTCTAATCAACTTCATGCCGTTCGATGGGAAAGGTTCCCCCACTCAGCATTTGATTTATTTCAAATCGCACCTGGGTGTTATCTCCGGCAAAGAGCCTCTGATGGTGCGGTCATTCGTTGGCACTCTTCGTGGAGCCGCCTTCGATTGGTACCGCCGCCTCAAGCCAGGTAGCGTGAGCAGCTGGGACGATATGGAGACCATGTTCCTCACCAACTTCTTCGACGACGACACCGAGATATCCATCGGAACGTTGCTCGACGAGAAACAAAAGGACGGGGAGTTAGTCGAAACCTTCGTCAAAAGGTTCCGGAACAAGGCGTTGAATTGCCGGGACCCGATCACGGAGGAGTTCATTCTCCAGACCTGCCACAATAACCTTTCGCTGGATGTGTTGGAAGCAATGGGCACCGCACCATCCAAGACTTTGAAGGATTTGAAAGTCCGAGGGGAACAAGCCGAACGCTTCCTCCGAAGGAAGAAGGCCGAGAGGGGTCGATCGACGACCAATCCTCCAAACTCGAACTTTGCCTCCCGTGGTAAGGGTAAAATACCTGCAGCAGCTGTTGATGCCAATCAAACGTCACAACAGCAGTCCCGGAGACAACAGAAAACTTCGGATCAGAGGCCTCAAAAAGAGTACTCCTTCAAAGACGAAGATGCTCCAGCCATCTTCGAATCGCTCCTTAAAAATAACAAGATCAAGCTCCCACCGATCACGAATCAGGAGGAAGCTGACAACACTGCGGATCCGAAGTACTGCGCATACCACAGGAGGATCCTTCATCCTACCAAGGCCTGCTTTACTCTGAAGAACAGTATCCAGACCTTGGTTGAAGCCGGTGTCATAACGCTGGAGTAAACCAGTCAAGAACGGCGAAACTCCAGTGGGTGCACGAGTATAAACTGTATCCCAAAACTCCGACCGATATATGAGTATAAACTGCTTCCTGACACTCCAAAAAATATACGAGTATAAACTGCTTCTTAATACTCCAATAGGTATATGAGTCTAAACTATTTCCTTTCTTCCACGGGAAGTTCCTGGAGAGTGCCGTGCGTGGTACTCTTAAGGATAACCCGATCGTGCACCCAGTTTTGTAAAGAAAGCTGGGGGTCGATAATTCATGTAACGGGAAGTTCCCGGAAGAATGTTAAATATAATATTCCTAGGGATAACCCGATCATTATGAATAAAGTGATAAACACTAAACACTCTTGAAATCACTGACGAATTGTCAGAACCTCGTTTTTGTTAAGTCTTTATCACTTAACCCCTTTGAGTAATTTGTACGAACCAACATCTTACAGTGATTTGTACTCTTACTCTCTTCTCCCACTTGGTCAAACCTTCCTACAGTTAGGACCAAAACCAAAATCCCCTCTCGATTCCTTCAATGAACGAGAGGTCCCCAAAAATCGAGTGATCAAACCTTCCCACAGTTAGGGTCATCTCAAACTCCCGCTTGGTCAAACCTTCCTACAGTTAGGACCAAAACCATAATTCATTCTCGATAAACGAGAAATTCATCTTTTAGATTCTCGGAGTGGAGATCCCACTCTTAGTTTCACCTTTCCGGATTCTGGGGGTGGAGATCCCACCTCAAGTCTCCTTTCCTTGTTTGGGGAATAGAATATAAAATTCTTCCTTCCCACACCAATCCTTTTCTAAGAATTTAAGATTCATCCTAGGAAGTTTATCCCGAATCCTAAGCAGGGATAAGTCTGCGTCTAACACGCGCTGCCGGTTTAGTCTTTTTCCGATTGAAAAAGACACCAGAGTTCGATTCTGGGGTATTTTATCCTGAAACCTAAGCAAGGATAAGTCCGCGCCTAACACGCGTTGCCGGTTAGTTCTTAACCGTTAAAAAGAACACCCGTCCGCATATTCAACATTGCGGCAGGTTGTTATTAATAACACCGAAATCCATGCCTTACACGCATGGGGAATTTCATCCTGAATCCTAAGAAAGGATAAGTCGACGCCTAACACGCGTCGCCGGTTTAGTCTTTTTCCGATTGAAAAAGACACCAGAGTTCAATTCTGGGGTATTTTATCCCGAAGCCTAAGTAGGGATAAGTCAGCGCCTCACACGCGTCGCCGGGTAGCCTATTCCCGTAACAATGGCGAAGTCTATGTATTTGACATCATAGCACAAAGTCTCAGAGAATTCAATCTCTGAGCACAACGTTACATGCGAACGGATTTAAACAATCCGCATGCTAGCCCGACTCAAACGGTAGTCGGTAAAGGCTAATCAAATCCGTTTACGGCTGGGGGTTAGCCAAAAATCCTAAAGTCAACGCCTAACACGCGTCGCCGGGTAACCTATTCCCGTAACAAGTGGTAAAGTCTATGTATTCAACATCATAGCACAAAGTCTAAAGGAGTTCATTCCTTTAGCACAACGTCACATGCGGAACGGATTTAAACAATCCGCATGTAAGCCCGATTCAAACGGTAATCGGTAAGAGCATGTCAAATCCGTTGAAGGCTGAGGATTTGCCAAAAATCCTAAAGTCAACGTCTAACACACGTTGCTGTTTAGTCTTTTCACAGGAGAAAGACGAAGTCTACGTATTCAATATCGTAGCACTAAAAGGGTTAACTATTTTAGCACAACGTCACATGCGGAACGGATTTAAACAATCCGCATGCTAGCCCGACGCAAACGGTAGTCGGTAAAGGCTTATCAAATCCGTTGATGGCTGAGAATTTGCCAAAAATTCTATAAGTACGAGTCATTGACGCATCAATTCTATGGGTTGGTCTCGTGACTCGAGTATCCGCCACGCTCCAATACCTTAAGAACTTAAACTGTGTATACTCCAGCAGATGTACGAGTATAAACTGTGTCAAACGTCGAACAGCGCATCACAATGAAGCCTAGACGCCGGACAACGCGTCGCAATGAAGCTCAAATGCCGGACGACGCCGTCAATCGATGATCAGTTCTATGTTGAAGCAACCAACTCGAGCTAAAAATCAAGAAATCAAGAATCGACTTCAAGTTCAAATTCCGACAACGGTCAGACAATAAATGCAGCACCGGAATCCTCACAGACGTTCGACAAAGCACCGAATAGCCTGAAGGAATTTGAAGGAATCCAGAACAGAAGTCATTCCAAAGTCCCGTTATACCAACTAAAGGTTAGGACAATCACATCCAAAGTATTCCAGACTCTTCTATAAAAGAACGAGATTGAAATACTTTGGAGGGGGTATCTGTAGGCGTATAAAATTACCTATAGGTCCCTTATCACAGCTCGACGACGCCAATTCAACAAACGGACCTTCGAGCGACGTATCCAAGCACGACCGTTATCCCGCTAACGCCGAAGCCAAGCCATACGCAACGTAGCAGGTTAACGAGGCGACGAAGCCAACAAATCGCACCCAAGCATTGGAACGCATCCACTCGCACGCGGAATCAAACCAACGTTTCGGGGAATCACCGAGTCATCTAAACAAGAGCGAACTCGGTGATATAACGATCGAATCAAGATCAATTCCGGACTCGAACTCAGAACCGGATTAACTGCCATGTTTGGAATCAAGTCAACAAGTCGATTCCAGATCAACTCAACCACAAACCGAATCACGTCGGAACCGGAAACAACGGGAAACGACGAAACGACGAAAACCACACCTAAGGGGCTCGGCCAAAGCCGAGCCACCCACAGGTGGCTAGGCCCAGTTCTGTGCCCGGGGCACAGTTTCGAGCGCCTATAAATAGGCCTTGTGCTCATTTGTTTCAGAGGTTGGATTTTGGAGGAGGCGAAGCCCTGCTGGATTGGAGATTCAAAACTTAGAAAAGATTAAATCTTTGAAGGCTTGAAGGCTTGGACTTCCAGATCCGGTGCCCGGCGATCGTCAACGTCAAATAAGGCAGGAGTTCGAGGGAATCGGATCTGAGATCTACACGATTTTCCTCCGGATCTAAGCTTGGTTCTTAGATCCCGAGAAGAGTCTCGAATTCGCTTGGTCGATTTTGACACTTGGGCTACTATTTCCTTGGTGAATTAGTACCCCACCCGGCTATTATTTCCTTCGTGAGATAATACCCGTCATATCGTGTAGATCCGACCGGATCGAGATCACGCGGTGGTCCACGGCAAACAACCCCGGCGCAGGCAAAGAACCCACACAAAGCGAGTGACCGTATAACAGGAGCTCACGATTCGTTCGACAAACAAGGAAAGAAAGTTGTAATCTTTTTCATTTCTTTTGATTTTTCATTGTAATAGGATCTTATAAAAAGACCGGATTTCTGTAATCGATAAACTATTACGAAAGTGTACAATGGAATCAATGAAGAAGAACACAAATTTTCCCGCGAACACCCACAACCCGACCCGAACCCGACCCGAAACCCATTAAGACCAAAACCCAGGACAACTCTCTGCCTGCTAGGCGGTCGATCGCCTCGCCCAGTGCGGTCGACCGCACAACAGGAAGAACGTTTCCTGAGTGCGAGACTGAAGAGCGGTCGACCGAAGACTCCTCTGCGGTCAACCGATCAGGGGAAAAGTGCCATTCTAGACTTGTTTACAACACGATGCTCAAACCACTCAAATCCTCCCATATATAAACACTTGTTGGGTTCCAAAACACCGATGATAACATTTATTATATATATATGATTATTCATCACATAAGAAATATTTATCACTAGTAATTCAAAATATTCATTATAAAATTTACGGGGTTCTACATTCTTCCCCCCTTAAAAGAATTTCGTCCTCGAAATTCGGAAATCATACCCATCTCGAAGAGTGAAATTCTAGATGAACACACATCGATATTTATACTTAACCGTCCAAAATGATAATATTCTCGCTCAAGCCCTAATCTAGTGGAACTAGTACTTCGGGCGAAAAATCCAAACAAGGAACCCCCCATATATATACCATGTGTTCCAAAAGATTAAGAATCAAGCGAAGATATTCTCATTCTAGTGCTAAATATAAATATAACCAAATACATAAATAGGATATAAGGTATATGTCATAAAAATTTATTTACCTGTTCAAACAAATGTGGGTAGTCGCATCGCATGTCCTCCTCGCGCTCCCAAGATGCTTCCTCACATCCACTTCGGTTCCATTAAACTTTCACCAATGGAATCACCTTGTTCCTGAGTCTTTTGTCTTCCCTGGCAAGTATACGAACCGGAATCTCAATAGTGGACAAGTCATCCTGAAGCTCGATCTCCGGTGCATCCAATACTCGCTGCTGCTCCTCATCATGCAAGTGCTTCTTGAGCATAGAAATGTGAAACACATTGTGTATACTAGACATAGATGCTGGAAGATCTAGTCTGTATGACACAGCTCCAATACGCTCTAGAATCTAAAAAGGTCCAATATATCTCGGCGCAAGCTTCCCCCGTCGCCCAAATCGCTGTACGCCCTTCATAGACGATACCTTCAGCATGACTGAGTCTCCCACCTGAAACTCCAAGGGTCTTCGCCTCTTATCTGCGTAACTCTTCTGTCGACTCTGAGCGGCTAAAATCCGCTCCCTGATCAATGCTACCTTCTCGGTAGTCTGTCTCACTAGCTCCGGCCCAAGCATCAAACTATCCTCCGGCTCTGTCCAGCATATCGGTGATCTACAGGGCCTCCCGTACAATGCCTCATACGGAGCCATCCCGATCGTCGCTTGATAACTGTTGTTATAAGCGAATTCTACCAGTGGAATATAATCCTCCCAGCTGCCCTGGAAGTCAATGACACATGCCCGCAACATGTCCTCCAACACCTGATTCACCCTCTCCGTCTGAGCATCCGTCTGAGGGTGGAATACACTGCTATAAGATAGCCTGCTGCCAAATGAGTCCTGGAAACTCCTCCAAAAATGTAAAGTGAAAACCGATCCTCGATCCGACACGATCGTATCTGGAACTCCGTGGAGTCGAACTATCTCCCGAATGAAGATCCTCGCATAAGCCTCGGCTGTATAAGTGGTCCTCACTGGAATAAAATGTGCTGACTTCGTCAACCGGTCCACTATCACCCAAACTGAATCGTTCCCCTTCTTCGACTTCGGCAACCCCACAATAAAATCCATAGAAATGTCTATCCACTTCCACTCTGGAATAGGTAAAGGCTAAAGTGTCCCTGCCGGTCTCTGATGCTCTGCCTTCACCTGCTGACAGGTAAAACATCTAGCCACATAGTCTGCAATCTCTCTCCGCATACCACTCCACCAGAAACGCCTCTTCAGGTCTTTGTACATCTTGGTAGTCCCTGGATGTACTGTGTACCGAGTACGGTGCGCCTCATCAAACAAATCCCTCTTCAACTCTGCACTGGCTGGCATAACCAATCTACCCTTCATCCGTAGACCTCCATCTGCTCTAATGGTCCAATCAGTTTTAGGCTCCTTGGAAATCTCCTCCTTTCGGATTTGAATCCAAGAGTCTTCCAACTGAGCTCTGACAACCCTGTCACTCCAAGATGGCTGCACTGATACAGCTCCCAAAAACGCACTGGTTCCTCCAATCTCGGGTTTAAAATCAAACTGGATAAGAGTGATAAGATCTCGGTGCAATGAACACCTCAAAGCCGCAACCCGATGTCGACGCTTCCTACTCAAAGCATCTGCTACGACGTTCGCCTTTCCTAGATGATACTGAATCGCGAACTCGTAGTCCTTGATAAACTCAACCCATCTCCTCTGTCTCTGATTGAGTACCTTCTGAGAAAAGAGGTACTTCAGACTCTGGTGGTCTGTGAATAACTCAAACTGTACTCCATATAAGTAGTGCCTCCATGACTTCAGTGCAAATACCACCGCTACTAACTCCAAGTCATGAGTGGGATAGTTCTGCTCATGCACCCTCAACTACCATGAGATATAGGTTACTACCCTCTGAGTCTGCGTCAATACTCCTCCTAAGCCTGCCAAAGATGCATCTGTATACACAACGAATGTCCTGTCACTACTCGGAATAGTCAGAACCGGCGCTGTGGTCAACTTAGCCTTCAAAATATCAAAGGCCTTCTGGCACTCCATGCTCCATATGAACTATACACCCTTCTTCGTAAGGCGTGTAATCGGCGTCAAAATCTTCGAGAAGTCCTGAATGATCTTCCTGTAATAACCAGCCAAACCCAAAAAGCTGCGAATCTCTGTCACCGTCTTCGGTGGCTCCCAATCGAGAACTGCTCCGACCTTAGCTGGATCCACTGCTATACCCTCTCGACTGATAACATGGCTAAGAAATCTGACTTCTGAAAGCCAAAACTCACACTTACTGAACTTAGCATACAGCTGATGCTCCTGTAGAGTCCTCAAAGCTACTCGTAGATGCTCCTCGTGTTCTGCCTCCGATCTCGAGTAAATGAGTATATCATCGATGAAGACGATCACAAACGGATCTAAGAAGGGACGGAAAACCCAGTTCATCAAGTCCATGAATACCGTGGGTGTATTGGTCAACCCAAATGGCATGACCAAGAACTCGAAGGACCCATATCGAGTAAGAAAAGCGGTCTTGGGAATATCCATCTCCCGAACCCGTAGCTGATGATAGCTAGAACGAAGATCAATCTTTGAGAAATACTGCGCTCCCTGCAGCTGGTCAAACAAGTCATCAATCCTAGGTAGTGGGTACCTATTCCGGATAGTGACCTTGTTTAACTCTCTATAATCTATACATAGCCTCATACTACCGTCCTTCTTCTTCACGAAGAGGACCGGTGCGCCCCACGGAGAATGACTCCAGCGAATAAAACTCTGAGCTAGCAACTCGTCTAACTGGGTCTAAAGCTCCCTCATCTCAGCTGGTGCCATGTGATAGGGTGCGCGGGATATCAGGGCTGTGCCTGGCTGCAACTCAATACAGAACTCAACCTATCTTACCGGAGGTAATCCAGGTATGTCCTGAAAGACATCCTGATACTCTAAGACAACTCTAGTCTCCAATAACTCAGCGCCCTGATCCCGTCGCATCACCTCCTTGATGTACGCCAGGAATGACTCCGCAAATCGGTTGCCCTGAGAGGTGGCTACAATCATCTCGGACCCATCGGACGCTCGCAACTTGACTGTCTTCACAAAGCAGTCAATACTAATATGGTAGGAAGATAACCAATCCATACCAAGGATGACATCGAACTCGGACATATGCAACACTATCAAATCCACTATGAACTCCGACTCGTCTAAACTAACGATACACCTCCTACAAACGCTCTCCAGAAGCGATACCTCACCTAAAGGGGTGGAAACAGATAAAGGGGTGTCTGAGGCTAAGATACGAGCTGGAGTCTAGCCATAAATGCATGAGAGATGAAGGAATGCGAAGCTCCCGAATCGAAAAGGATACGGGCGGGAAGAGAGTTCACAAAGAACGTACCCTCCACTACGGCTCCGCTAGCTCCATGATCACGGGGAACTACTGCATAAACCCGGCCCGTGGCTGAAGACTGCTCTGCTGATGGAGGTGGAGAATATGGGATAATCTGCCCCTGAGGAACCTCCTGAACTGCTCGAATCTGACCCTCGGTCCTCTGAGCTGCTGGTGGTGCCTCAAGCCTGTTCTGCTGGCCCTGACCTCTGCCCTGCTACCGCTGCTGCTGCTGGTTCGGACCCTTTCCCTGCTGGGCTCCTGCTGGTGTGCTACGGCACTCCGATGCCTTATGCCCGACCTTACGACAGTTATAACAAGATCCCTGAAATTTGCGCTGCTGATGTGCTCTCTGATCCTGCTGGGGTCCCTTTTTATAAGGGCCCTGATGCTGCTGCTGCTGCTGTCTAGAAAAAGATCTCTTGTTCTTATTCTTATCCCCACTCTGTCCTGTCTTGGCCTTCCCTTCATTGTCCTTATGGAACATAGAAGTCTCAATCTCCTGAGAAGTGGCGGCCTCAGCTACCTCCCTAACTGAAAAGAACCTCCTCGAGACGAGGTACCAGCAGAGATTAGGGCGAAGCCCTGCTAAGAACATCTGGGCCTGATGCTCTCCTATCTACCACATGCCCGTGAAATGCAGCAACTCTATGAACCTGCTCTCAAAATCTGCCACGGTCATGTCTCCCTGAGTCAACCGGGATAACTCGATCTCCTTCCCAGTCCGTGCTGCAGAAGAAATGTACTGCCCATCGAAGAAGTAGATAAAGTCCTCCCAGGTGAGGGTCATCCTCTACTCTGGAGTAAACTAAAGTCAGTACCATCTCCCGGCATCTCCCTTCAGGCTGTAGGATGCCAACCTCTGCTTCTAAACTGAGTCCACACTGAGTATGTCAAGAATATTGCCCACATCCTCCTTCCACTTATGGGCTGCAAGAGGGTCTGGTGATCCCTGGAACTCTGGTGCCCTCATCTTCTGGTACCTCTCAACCATACGGAGCCAAGCCTCCTGCTCTGTGGCTCTGTCGGGAACTGCTAGAGGAATGACTACCGGCATGATCTCTGGGGATCTTTCTCTGACAGGAACAGCGGGTATCCCCTGCTGCTGAGCTACCGGTGGTGGTGGCGTCCGTGGTGCTATATGAGTCGTCACCAACTCCTCAATAGCTGTTATCCGGGCAATGAGAGGAGCCATGATGTCCACCAAGTACTGAGGAGCCTGCTGCGGCTCAGGTGGAGCTTGCTGAGGCTCAGACTGAGCTGGCTGCTGCTCGGATGGTGTCTGCTATGACTCTACCTGGCTAGCTCTCCTGGTACGAGGTCTACCACGTCCTGCCATCTATCTCTCTCTCTGATGAGAAGAAAAGTAAAGTTCATGAGTCAAAGTAAACGTATATTCAATTCATGCTTAGTACACACACATATACTTAAGGCAAAAAAAATAGTCGTTATAAAAAAAAATTCTCAAATTTTTTGAGATATATGCATATATCGCCCTCACTCATACTAGGAATTCCTCACGGACTCTATACATGAATCCTAAGAAACTCTATCATGGCTCCACGACTCAACACAGGATGATCCTAAGGATACTGGAACTAGAGCTCTGATACCAACTGTGATGCCCCTGGGTTCACACAAGGCTGCAGTCCTTGGTGAAACCAAGAATGTCAAACCTGCTATGCACCACACCGTGCAATAACATATTTCACCATCGTAATTAACATCTCTCTAGTAGAGTCAACATCAGGTATAGGTACAAAAGCAAGTGAAAGATAATCTAAGAGATACTGATGAAATGAAAGAGATCACAATAATACTTCATCATCCAACATACAGGAATACAAAGTCAATGTCTAAAATGAATAAACTGAAGTTCTTAACAAATTTCAAATACAACAAATCTGAGTAAAGGAAATAAGGCATACAGCCTTTACAACATCTATATATGGTCCTCAAATGTCTAACAACAACTACAGTGGAGCCCTAAAATAATACATAGCTAGAATGGAAAGCTGAACACTAAAGTGTGTCGCCCTCAACCTGCGACTCTCCGTGCTCCTGGCTCATGACCTGAAAGGGGGAGGGACAACGAGCGTCAAAGCGCTAGCGAGCAACATCACAACCAACCCCAAGGAATAGGGCTCGTTGTATAAGAAAATACAGTTATCACAAATCATATATGTATAATAAATTGTCCTAAAAACAATATTAATACGGGGTGTTAGTATTTAGGAAATTCCAACACGAGCATAGGTACGTCGAGCGAAATAATCCAACAAGGAAACCCTCATGTATATACCATATGTCTCAAATTGAAAGTCCCTAAATACCAAACCCGGAGTCTAATACATGAACAAAAAGGAAAAAGACAACGATCCCATCTCTATCAATAAACACAGTTACGTCAAAGTTACATGAGTAAAGTAAGTGTCGTACACAGCTTAGGTAGCTATCATGTCCAACTATATCAATAAGTCGTGCTCAAAACCCAAATGTGTATAATGCTCAAGGTTTAGCCGAAAATGTCTAACACATGGACTAAATGTAATGCACGTCCAACACATGGACTGAAATAAAATGCAGGTCCAACACATGGACTAAAATAAAATGCAGGTCCAACACATGGACTGAAATGATAATTATCCAACACATGGATCGATAATAATGCATGCTCAACACATGGACGATGAACGAAGAGACGCATATAACTCTAGTATATGAGGAAAGATATATATATATCCCAAACTTGCACGTATTACAATGTACAAGCCTAAATTTGTGTCACAAGCCAGTCCCCAAGTGTAGATAAGTCACTATCATCGCAAACTAGTGGGGAACGAACGATGATCTCTCGAACACGCGAAAAGACCAACAGAACAAACAACATGCACGAAACTGTGCGGCGGTCGACCGCAGAAACCACCCCGATCGACCGCAAACAGCGTCAAAAACCACTATGCTCAAAACTGAGCGGCGGTCGACCGCTGAGGACGTGCCGGTCGACCGCTCAAGGAGCAGAGACTTTTCTGCTGGAAAAATCTCAGAGCGGTCGACCGCCGCATCCGCTGCGGTCGACCGCAACACGGACAGAATCCCAGTCTGGGTTTCTGTCAGCGTCGATTCTCATTACAAAAATTTGTAACTTTATTCTAACCTAACATTAACACTTTCATAATGATATATAGCAGTAAACAACAAGTTTAAACAGTTAAAACCCCATTATCAAAATCCCAAATTTTTATCAACATGGTTTTGAAATATTCCTAAACAGTAAAAAAAGGTTTAGCTCTCGTAAAAACATTTCAGATCAAGATCTCATTAATTAAAATCATTAGTGAA
>BQKN01064568.1:0-33933 GCA_022839385.1 Asparagus kiusianus
ATCCTCTCTTTATGAGCATGTCCACGCTCTTCTGGTCGATACCAATCCAGACAGAGACGTTTTTCGCATGGACCTTGGCCTCTTCAACACTTTTTATAACGGCATGATCGAGAGGCTTCTTCACAAAGAGTGCTATTTCGACCAGTTTAGGCGTTCCTTCTCTCGTCACATGATGATGATGAGGGAAGAAGGACACCCGGAGTTGGCCGACTCTTTCACTGCTGAATTCGCTGTCCTGGAGTCAGAGGTTCGAGAGCTGAGGGAGTTGAAGGCTGGTGGAGCTTCCTCTTTTGCATCTTCTCAGATGGAGGATAGGTTGACGCAGTGGCGTGACCTGAGATCTTCCCTTGGCAGCGAGCTCCGATCACGCGAGCACTCTGTTGCACAGCTGATGGCCAACCTGGCGAGGAAGGACACCAACAGAGCCGAGTTACTCAGCTCCCTAGATTCCACTCGTGTAGAGATAGCTAGGCTGAAGGAGGCTTTGGAACGTGCCGAAGAGTCTGCTGCTATAATCGCCGAGGACCTGGTTGGATTAGAGCGTTCTCGTGAATGGACGCTCGACAAGCTGGGATCAACACAGGAGGGATTGATGAAGCTGCGAACTGAAGCCGCGGAGGTCTTGAGCAGTTCCGAGGATTCTGTCCGAGCTAGCTTGCAGGCGGAGTTCGAGCAGAGCTATATGGACAGGCTCTCCGGTTTAGAGTCTCATATTCTTAGTCGTCAGCTGCCTTCGGGTTGACGAACTTGTTGTTGTATGCTTTTGTCTTGATCTTTTATTAGAGACTCCCTATTTGCTTTTTTTTTTTACATGATGTTTTGGTACACCCCCAGACCTTAATGCTATGACTTTGAATTCGTAAACTCCATCATTTTTATAGGGAAAAGGGCACCTTGCACCGCGTATTAGGCGATGACTTATCCCTCCTTAGGCTTCGGGATAAAATTCCCCAGGTTTAGACCCTGGTAACTTTTTTCAATCGGTGAAAGATTTTAAACCGGCAACGCGTGTTAGGCGCTGACTCATCCCTCCTTAGGCTTCGGGATAAAATTCCCCAGGTTTAGATCCTGGTAACTTTTTTCAATCGGCGAAAGATTTTAAACCGGCAACGCGTGTTAGGCATAGACTTTGGGGGTTTTTGGCAAACCCCCAGCCCTCAACGGGTTTGACATACCTTTACCGATTACCGTTTGAATCGGGCTAGCATGCGAATTGTCTAAATCCGTTCCGCATGTAACGTTATGCCAAGAAAATTGCTTTTCTTGGACTTAGTGCTATGATTTTGAATACATAGACTTCGTCTTTCTCACAGGAAAGACTACCCGGCAACGCTTGTTAGGCGTTGACTTCATCTCTGTCTTTTCTAAAAGCAAAGACAGGGGAAAAGGGGAGAGGAAGAATTTTATATTCTATCTCCCGGTATTAAAGAGGAAGAATTTTATATTCTATCTTCAATGGGAAAGGAGGCTCAATGAGAGAGGAAGAATTTTATATTCTATCTCCCATTGCTGAAGAGGAAGAATTTTATATTCTATCTTCAGTTGGAAAGGAAACTCGAGGTGGGATCTCCACCTCTAGAATCCGGCAGGTGAAACTAGGAGTGGGATCTCCACTCCGAGAATCGAAAAGTTCGAACGACCCTATCTGTCGTAAGGTTTGGTCATTTGAACCTGAAGAGGAAGAATTTTATATTCTATCTTCAGCAGGAAAGGAAACTCGGGGTGGGATCTCCACCCCCAGAATCCGACAGGTGAAACTAGGAGTGGGATCTCCACCCCGAGAATCGAAAAGATTCGGATAACCCTAACTGTCATAAGGTTTGGTTACTCGATTTGAAAGTGGACTTCTCGTTCATTGGAGAAATCGAGAAGGGATTTTGGTTGTGGTCCTAACTGTAGTAAGGTTTGACCAAGTGGGAAGTTTGAGATGATCCTAACCGCAAAAGGGCTTGATCGATCGATTTGTGGACCTCTCGTTCTTTGGAGGAATCGAGAAGGGATTTTGGTTGTGGTCCTAACTGTAGTAAGGTTTGACCAAGTGGGAATTGTGTGGTAGAGACTATGAGTAGTCAAAAAAACCACAAGAATATTCGGAATTCGAACATTGATTTCTTGTTCATCAGTGACCGGGTTATCCTTAAGAATACCCCGATGTGGTATTCTTCCGGGAACTTCCCGGTACCTCGATTCTTTCTCCGAAGATACTAAGGATAGTATCTTTTCAGAAATTTGCCATTTATTGGCATCATGAGCCGGTCACCATCTTTGGTGACTAGGCGATAGGCGCCGTTCGAGTAGACTGTTTCCACTACGAACGGTCCTTCCCATTTGGGCTCAAATTTGCCTTTCTTCTTGGAGTTAAGGATCATAGGACGCCTTTCAGTCAAGACCAAATCCCCTTCCTTAAAACTCCTTTGTCGAACTTTTTTGTCGAAGGCTCGAGAAATTCTGGCTTGGTAAAACTTAATATGCTGCTGAGTTTCCAAGCGCTTTTCGTCAAGCATCTCGAGTTCTTCAAGGCGTTTCTGATGTTGCTCCTCGGTCGTCATCTGCGTTGCAAGAGCGATCCGAAGAGAGGGAATTTGAATTTCCAAAGGGAGAACGGCCTCGCATCCGTATACCAATGAATATGGGGTTGCGCCGGTCGGTGCACGTACCGTAGTACGATAGGCCCATAGAGCTGCGCCGAGCTTATCATCCCAATCTCGCTTGTTATTTTTCACAAGCTTTGACAAGAGCTTTATGATAGTCTTGTTGAAGGCTTCAGCTAATCCGTTTGCTGTGGGATTATAAGCCGTTGACGAGATGTCCTGAATTTTGAACTTTTCGCAGAACCTTGTGAAGGCGTTGCTGATAAATTAAGGACCGTTGTCATGTATGATTCGTCTTGGAACACCATGCCGGTAGATGATATGATGCTTGATGAATGCAATGACGTTGCTCGTCTTGACTTCTCTGAGTGGAACTGCTTCAGCCCATTTGGAGAAGTAATCGGTGATTGCCAGGATGAACCGGTCACCTTTGACTGACGGGGGATTGATAGGACCAACAATGTCCATTCCCCAAGTCTCGAACGGCCATGACGTAACCGACGGATGCAGATACTCCGGAGGCTGGTGCATATAATTCGCGTGTACTTGACATGCGTGACACTTTCGAGCGTATGTGATTGCATCACTCATCATGAAGGGCCAAAAGTACCCCATTCTTCTGATGCGATCATAAAGCTTGGGGCCAGGTTGGTGTGTGCCACATTCTCCTTCGTGCGCCTCCCTAAGCACTTCTTCAGCTTCTTTGGTCGATAGGCAACGTGCTAGCAGTCCATCGTACCCCCTGCGATATAGCGTTCGATTCTCTGTATTATAGTAGAATCTTGGAGCTCTTCGTCTGATTGACTCTCTCTCCTTCACATCTTCTGGCAAGATTCCATGTAGGACGTAGTCGATGATGGGGAAGCGCCAATCCCGGGGCTCAAACTCAGCCTGAGTTGTGTGCACCTCCTGAACTTCCTCCTCCCTGCCATTTTCATCATAAAGCGGCACTAAGAGTTGATGAGTTCTTACCGTGACAAATTGTTCTGTCCCGGGTGGCTGTGCCAGAGATACGGCTAAAGCTGCTAACGCATCTGCGTAGGTGTTCTGCAACCGCGGAACGTGCTCAATGAAGAATCCTTCAAATGATTCTGCTAGCTCCACCGCCATCTTGTGGTAAGGAATTAAATCCTGACTTCGGACTTCATACTCTCCTTGGACTTGTTTAACTATCAGTTGAGAATCACCGAAAGCTTCGAGATACTCAACCCCCAGTTCCTTAGCGAAATTGAGCCCTATAATCAGTGCGTTATACTCCGCCACATTATTCGAGCACGGCTCAGTTAATGAGTAGGCTCGAGGCATCACATGGTTTCCTGGGGAAACTAAGACAACCCCAACTCCGGAGGAGACCTTAGAACATCCAGGAGTACCTGTGACAAGGGCCGCTCGGGAAGCACCGTCGAAGTACAACCGCCACACCTGTTGGTGCGAAGTTGCGTTGACTTCGTGAGTTTCATCAGGTAGATCGTCGTATATCTCGGCGGTGTCCGTGGTTGGATTAGCTGCCAAGAGATCACAGATAGCTTGTCCCTTTACTGACTTCTGCTGTTTGAAGTGCAGGTCGTATTGGGACAAGAGTAAAGCCCACTTCGCTAACCGCCAGCTCATGGAAGCCGGTTGAGTCATGAACACTCGGACCGGATTAACTTTGGAGATGACATAGATGGTCTGTCCAACCAAGTAATGTCGCATCTTCTGGATGGCGAACACTAAAGCCAGGCACTCTCTCTCAATCATAGGATATCGAGATTCAGCGCCTACCATGGTTCGGCTTAAGTAATACACTGCCTACTCGTGACCGTTATCGTCATCTTGTGCCAGCAATGCACTTAATGAGTGGCTCGTCGCCTTGACATAAATCAAGAACGGTTTGCCCGATTTCGGTGCAACCAGTACGGGAGGTTTCGAGAGATATTCTTTAATACTCTCAAGCGCCTTTTGACAAGCATCGTCCCATACAAACGACACGCCCTTCTTTGTGGGCCTGGAGAACGGTTGGCATTTTCCCGATAGGTTCGAGATGAACCGACGGATATAAGCCAATCGCCCTTGTAGTCCTCTGAGCTCTTTGAGGTTCCTCGGAGGTTGCAATTCATTAATCGCCTTCACTTTATCCGGGTCGATGTGAATACCTTTGGTGGTGACGATGAACCCCAGGAATTTACCACTAGCCATTCCGAGGAAAGACTTGGTGGGATTCATCTTCAACTGATGGGCCCGCATCAAGTCGAACATGGTCTTCAAGTCTTTGATATGATCTTTCTTATCACGACTTTTCACGACCAGATCATCCACGTAGCACTCGACCGTCTTTCGGAGATGCTCCTGGAAAATCTTTGACATGGCTCGCTGATATGTAGCACCTGCATTCTTCAACCCGAAGGGCATAACTGTATAGCAGAAAACGCCAAGGGGTGTTCGGAATGCGGTGTGCTTTTCATCATCTGGATGCATCTTTATCTGGTTATAACCAGAGAAACCATCCATGAAAGACATCCTCTCGAACCCGCACGTGTTATCGATGATAACATCCGTGATGGGGAGAGGGAAGTCATCTTTTGGGCAAGCAGCATTGAGGTCCCTGAAGTCGATGCATATCCGGATCTTCCCGTTCTTCTTAAGAACCGGGACGATATTGGCAAGCCATTCTGGATGTTGCTCCTCTCAGATGAATCCCGAATCGACGAGCTTTTTAACCTCAGCTTCGATCGCTTCCATCATTTGCGGACGAAACCGTCGTTGTTGTTGTTTGACTGGTTTGACATCCGGTTTAATGTTGAGACAATGCACCGCTACGTTTGGATCGAGACCTGGCATGTCTTCATAATTCCAGGCGAACACGTCGATGTACTCCCGGATAAGAGAAATCAACTCCTCCTTCTCTTCAGGTAAGAGGCTGTCACTGATGAATATTGGCTTCGGATTTTCCTCGCTCCCCATATTCACCTGGACTACTTGGTCTTCGGTAGGAGGTTCTCTCTGCTCGAACCGATCGCCATACTGCATGTTCAAGTGATGAACCCACGGGTCTTCCCATGTTGGCATCTCATCATCTTCTTCTATTGTTGAAGGATCAACCGTGGTCATGTTCGACATTAGCTTTTTGAATATTTCACCAAGACTAGCGTCGGAATCCCAACCCGAAGAGTCGGAAGAATATCCCTTCCTAGTCTTGTTAGCAATTTGGTCGATGATTTGCCAGCCACACTCATCATCTGATGAGACATAGCCTAGACCTCTTTTGTGGCGATAATAATCATCGGGTTTTCCCTTCGGTACATAGGCCATCCGGGGTGGAACCCATGGACCTCGACCAAAGAAAAGACCCTCTCCGAGCTTGAAGTCATACCCGTGCCTTTCCATCATGCTGCGTGCTTTCGCATCGTATCTGGATAGATGACGGGCCGGTTTATCATCGTCGTCTTCCTCTTCCATGAAGTGGTCAGGTATTGGAGATGCTCTTCCTTTGCCGTAGACGACCTCCTTTCCACCCCCAATCCCTACGGGGATGATAAGCGTTGTTCCGCAAGGGTCGTGTACCTGCTTCTTCGTCAAACAAAATGATTAAAGAGGCATATACAAATCTTGGTTAGCATAGAGTTCGTTAGTGATATCATCGAGACCCGTCGAGTACTCTAAATCATCGTTTATTGATAGTTCTTCGGCAAGTTGCCAATTACAACTATCTTCCGATGATTTATCATCGTCAAGATTGATTACAATGGGTACAATGTCATTTAGAACAAGACCGCCATCATAATCAAACCCTGGTTCGGTATCAGCTTCATCTCCGCTGTCCGTTCCTTGGGCCGATGGTTCAGTATCGGATTCAGCACCGTATAAAAGGGAATCGGTGAAATAATTCTCCAATCCTTTAAACGGTTGCTTATCCGCGACCACCGTCTTGACTTCATTATCTGTGCCCACATATTTGAGGCATTGATGCAGAGTTGACGGGACTATAAGGTTACCGTGGATCCAAGGTCGACCTAACAGTAAATTATAGGATGTTTCCGCGTCAATCACATAGCATGTAACTTCCGACTTCAAATCCCCAATCTGGCATTTGATTCGGATCTTCCCCAAGGGTTTGGACCCGCTGGTGTTGAATCCATAAATCGTCGTGCCAGTGGACGCTAATTTGCTAGTCGGGATTCCGAGATGATGCATCAATCGGAATGGCATGATGCTAACAGCGGAACCCGGATCGACTTGGATCCGGTTGACAACGCTGGAGCCAAATGCCCGGTGAAGTACAAGGGCCTATCATGCTTTGAATTCTTCGTTTGCATGTCTTCTTTGGTGAAAGAGATGCAGGGGAAGTGATGCGCCGCCAGATTGCATTGTTGGGCTGATGATTCTGGTTCTTCGGAAGATGGCTTGATTCGAGTCAAGAAGGCTTCGGAATCACTCAAGGCTTCTTGTAGTGCTTTCCGCGTATCCTTCGAAAGACGCAACAACTCGTAGAGAGTTATCCTAGCCGGGATGTTGGCCAACTGCGCCATAATGTCGAAATGGGGCTGAGAGCTCATATTCCCCGGTTTGTCTCTCCCAATCGGATGATTGAATCGAGACTGCCTCGGGTTCTGAACTTCTTGACGTAGAGGCTCTTTTCCCTTATCTTTCTGCGGGATTCTCTCCGTAGCCACTGCAGGTGTTGGAGGAATTGCTGAAATTCCCAATTCCGCCAATGTCTTGGAAGGTGGGGTTTTGGTACCCAATTGCTCGGAAGCATCCGGGTATTTGAAATGATATTCGTTCCCGCTTCGGGTTGCAAAGGCTTCTTGCTCGTCTTCAGAAAGCGGGAAGGTTGGAATTCTTTCGTCATCCACCCCCGGTATAGCAGAAGCTCCGTGACAAGATTTGCCCTTCCTCTTCGACTTCTTCTTGTTCTTTGTGGAGAGGTCGTGGCCCACTGTTCATCTGCGATCAAGTCCGGATGAACCCACCAGATCTCGCCATTTGGGGCCGTGTGTGGCACAAGCCCTTTCTGGCGCTGCTGGTGTGGATCATCATTCACCGTCTTTACTGCCACATTGATCACCTGCTCGTGTTGGAACCAACTCGAGGGAACAGACCCGAAGCTAATGGATACGGTGTTTGCACCCACCTTCTTTTCTTTGGGCTGCTTCATAGTGATAACCCCAACATCGATTAGGGCCTGAATCTTATCTTTGAGAGCGTAGCATACCTTGGTAGGATGGTGCACCGCTCGGTGGAATGCGCAGTACTTCGGATCGTTGATTCTCTTGGCATCTTCTTGATCCTGGATCGGAGGCAACTTGATTTTCTTGTTCTCGACGAGGTATTTGAAGATACCGGGAACTTCATCTTCCCTGAATGAGTAGACTTTCGGGAACCTCGGCTCCCCGACCTTTTGCTTCTGGGGCTGTTGTTGCCACCTGGATTGTTGAGGCGCCCTCTGTTGCTACTGTTGTGGCTGCTGCGGCTGTTGCGGCTGTTGCGGCTGTTGCGGCTGTGCTTGCACCTCAAATACTTGATTTGCATTCACCGCATTCGCATGTGCCTTCCCTTTACCTTTGGGGGTAAAATTTGGTTGTGGGGCATTATTTGGTATTTGCCCTCTCTCCGCCTTTTTTCTCTTGAGGAATCGCTCAGCTCGCTCTCCTGCACCTTCAGGTCTTTCCAGGTCTTTGGCGGCGCCATTCCCATAGCTTCGAGGATGTCAAGCGTCAAGTTGTTGTGGCAGGTTTCGAGGATGAAATCCTCGCTGACCGGATCCCTGCAATTCATTGCTTTGTTCCGGAATCTTTTTACGAAGTTTTCAACCGTCTCGCCGTTCTTTTGTTTTTCGTCGAACAGCGTGCCGATTGAAACCTCGGTGTCATCATCAAAAAAATTTGTTATAAACATGTCCTCCATGTCATCCCAGCCGTTGATGCTCCCGGGCTTGAGACGGCGATACCAATCGAAGGCAGCTCCACGAAGAGTGCTGACGAATGACCGCACCATGAGGGGCTCATTTCCGGAAATGATTCCTAAATGAGACTTGAAATAGATTAAGTGTTGGGTAGGGGAACCCTTCCCATCAAACGGCGTAAAGTTAATCAGATTAAACTTTGCCGGATATGGGATCGATTCCCACTCCCTTGGATAGGGGCAAGGTATACCAGACCTTTTTACCTCTTGAGCACTCATCAACGCATTGATTTTGCTCTCTAGGTCTTTCATCTTCTTGTCATCGCTCGTCTCGGCCTTTGAGTGGCTTCTGGGAGAGGTGACGTGGTCCTCTTTGGCATTATCTTCTGCGGGACCACCCCCATTGTCGGTGTTGACAGGAGGGATATTAATATTATCCGCCTCCCGTTCATTCTCTTCCGGATTCGGAGTATTGCGACGACCGGGCTCTCCTTGGTGAACCGTCAGCGCCGCGATTTGTTGGTCGTGCATCTCCCTCATCCGCTGCATAGCCATATCCATCTCGAACTTGAAGCTCTCCTTCTGTTTGGCGAGGGCTTCTTCAAGTATCTTCGACACTTGTTCGGCACTAATCATGAGTGATTCGTATGGTTGGCCCGCACTTGAAGCCGTGTCATCTGATGCGACGGCGGAGCAAGTATCAGAATCAGCATCGGACTCTTCTTCTTCTAAGGAGAGCCCCTTTGATACCCTCTGGTAATTCTTTTGGCCCCTGATTCCTGGTGGCAACCGCGTCATGCATCGGGATACTTCGGCAAGCTGATCTATGCTGAAGTATGGTGTTGATCCCCCTCTGCCGGTCATGTTGACCGACACTCTTGAGTATTCGTCTTCTCGATGGAGCCATTTCTTCTTGTGGAAACGCTTCGGCTTAGAGAGTCTCTCGAACACCGAGATTCTTCTTGGGGGGCTGTCACAACGGCATTCTGACAACACCGCTTTGATCATGTTGGCACATGGGCAACGGGGCTCTATGTCCTGCATGTATCTCTTTCGAGATTTTCCCATACCCCCAGCCCTGTAGTACAGCTCATCAGCTTGGTAGCTGGAGCAACCTACAGAATGCTGGTGGGTATTCCCCGGTACAACACGCTCATCCTTAGATGAGTGTGCTTCCCTTTGAGAATGCAACACTTGGTTAGTTTTTTCAAGAGTGGCCCGTTCAATCTTACGCTTTTGTGAACGTAGAAATTGAACGGGCTCTTTCAGTTCGACTCGCAACCCAATGCGGTCAGTGATAGGGGCTTTCCCTTTTTCATCTTTCTTGGGGGGATTAACTCGACCCCCGGGCTGAATTTTACTTTGGGGACCTTTCAATGGTCCCAGCCGTTCTTTGACGGGTATTCTACCTCGGTTCTCCGGTAAGGGACCGAGGCGACCCGACAAAGGAACCTGGGATCTTGAATGATCCCCTTGTTTACCTGGCTCCGTTGAGGGTGCCGGTACAGGAGGAGTAGGCTCTGGTTTGGCTAAACTTTGGGTGATGATTTTACCCTTCTTTGCTGGAGGTGTTGGATTTACTTTGGGCACCCACACCGATCTGCTTTTGGACGACGTTTTAACCGTCGTTTCTTGCTGCATCTCCTCCGCCTTCTTTAGGAGGAGCCGGGCATGTGCAAGTAGAGCACGGCGCTTCTTGATTCGCTCCTCGAGCGTGGAGCGATTCCTCTTGACGCGGATCCACTCGCTCGCTTCTGTTTTGGAGGGGAGGTTGATTGCTTGCCGTTGCTCTTGTCGTTGCCTCGACTTCAGATCCTCTGCATAGCGCACTCCGTCTTTTGACTCCCTGGCCCTGGCGAGCTGCTGAGCGAAACGTTGACGACGTCTTTGGAGCGCTCTCTTCGATGGAGCTGGAGCAGCATCACCCATCGCCTTTGTAGCGGTTGTGAGGGCCGGGTCTACAACCTTAACCACACTGAATGATGCGGAACCGTTGCGTGGTATGGGCGTAGTGGCAGCGATGGCGGGGTCTTAGATTGAGGAGTTGGAGATCCCGCGAGCCCTTTTGGGAGATGAGTTCTTCCTACGCCGATGCGGAGAGGCGGATCTGGAGGAGGAGGAGGAGAGGTACTCTTCGAATTTCTTCTGATCGAATTCGTATTCGATCTCTTCATTCACCCGGATCTTGAAGGCCGGTTGCGTCACTCCGATCTCGGCAGCGAGGTCGGCGGCTCCCACTGTGGTCGCCAGCTTGTTTTCGTCAAAAGTTGCTGTTTTCATTGCTCTTGTTTGAGATCTGTTACAACTTCAATCGTTACAACAGAATAAAATGAAAACAAAAAATTTACAACTTTATCGAAAATAAACACGAGATCCCGGTTTGGTGCGGTCTCGCTTGCGTGGGTTGTTGGCCTGTGATGGGGATGTTGATATCCGTGGACCGCCGACTCTTCAAGATCCTTTCCGGTAAAATCCGGCAGAGTTTCGTCTATCCGCGAAGGGATATAGAAACAGAACTTCGTCGATCCGCGTGAGATCTAGAAGTTATAAGCGTATATCTCGGCTAAAACGAGATAATAGCTCTTCTTAGTGGTCACCGCTAATGGGCAGCACTAAGGAAAAAGAAGGGGTGAATGAAGGGGACTGATGAAGAACTCCTTACTCCTCGTTCCGGCAGAGCTTCGCTGCTTTAAAAATCAGACTCCACTCTTTACTCCGGCAGGGCTTCGCCGCTTCAGGCAAGGGCAATCCTTGGCTAAGATAATTCAGCCTTGAATTGGGAGCCTTAGCCTTCAACTCCAAAGAAATCAGCCCCTTGAAATGAAGGCCAAGGAGGCCTATTTATAGGAATCCAAGAGGTAGGGGGGGACCATTGGGGGGCCGGGACACCCCTAAGGGGTGTCTCGGCCCCTTGGCCGAGACACCCCCTTGGGGGTATCTTTGGTCATGGCCGAGACACCCCTGGGGTGTCTTGGCTTTACCAAGACACCCCTCGGGTGTTTCGACCTCGCCGGGATGCCCCTGGGTGTCTCAGTCTGGTCCGAGGTGCTACCGTCGTTCTGCCGTTGTCCCGTCGTTGATTCTTTGTTGACTTTTCGTCCGAATTCGGATCTGAGTGATTTCGGATGCGTTGGAATTCTGACGGCGAGCTCTATTGATCCCAATGGTTGGATTATCAGTGGGATGCTCGGGACACGGCAGGCGTTGGTCCAATTGTGGTGATCACGGGGTTTTCGGTCAATCCATATCCCCGTGATTCTGACATTCTGTCGGCTCACGTAGTCCGTCGGTTCGCTTCAGTCGCTCACTGATGTCATTTAAACTCTTGTGAACTGGGTAGTGACGTTCAATCGTCGATCGTTAACACTGAGCTGTGAGTGGGGACCTATCGGCAATTTTCGATGCCTACAGATACCCCCTCCAAAGTGTTTCGGATTCGTTTCTTTTATAGAAGAGACCGGAATACTTTGGATATGATTGGTCCAGCCTTCAGTCGGCCTAAGGGACCTGTGGTTTGCCTCAACTCTCGGCTCCTTCGATCTTCGGTTTATCCGGTGCTTTGTCGAATAACGGAAGCTGTTCTGGCGCTGCGTTTATCGCCTGGCCGTCGTCGGAGTCTCGAGTCTACAGCTGGTGGGTTGAGTTTGGCTCGTGTCACTCGGTTGACTTTTGGACTTACTATCCCTGTCACATCGTGTTGACTTGGGGTTTTGAATCACTGGGGTTTGACTTTTTGTTGCAACGCACTGTCCGGCGTTGACCTAAGGTTACGCGTTGACCGGCGTCTACCCTAGGGTTTCGAACCGCGTGGGTTGACTTTTGTCGTCATGCGTTGACTTTCGTCGTCGCGTGTTGACTTTTGTCGCAACGCGCTGTCCGGCGTTGACCTAAGGTTACGCGTTGACCGGCATCCACCTTAGGGTTTTGGAACCGCTTGGGTTGACTTTTGTCGTCACGTGTTGACTTTTGTCGTCACGTGTTGACTTTTGACGCAACGCGCTGTCCGGCGTTGACCTAAGGTTACGCGTTGACCGGCGTCCACCTTAGGGTTTTGGAACCGCTTGGGTTGACTTTTGTCGTCACGTGTTGACTTTCGTCGCCACGTGTTGACTTTTGTCGCAACGCGCTGTCCGGCGTTGACCTAGGGTTACGCGTTGACCGGCGTTTACCTTAGGGTTTCGAACCGCATGGGTTGACTTGTGGAATTCATCCGTATTTTCAACCATCGACGAAGAATGGATATTTTCAGAGATATCGAGGGATCGAAAAATCATTCGGGGAGTCAAAACATCGCACAGGGGGGTCAAAAGACCGTCTAGGGGGTCAAATCCCGGGCGAAACACCCCGGGGTGCCTCGGCAATGCCGAGGCACCCATGGGGTGTCTCGGCAATGCCGAGACACCCTTGGGGGTGTCTCGGCAATGCCGAGACACCCCTAGGATGTAGAACCCCGTAATTTTTATATGAATATATATGAATTTTTTAGTAAATAAATAATTCTTTTATGATAAATAGCTTGAGGTCATTGATGTACATGATAACAAGTTATGTGAGATGATATGAGAATATGGGTGTAGAGTTTTGTGCGATGGTTTTGCAAATAAGCAAAACATGCACAAAAACTGAATTTTTTCAGAACAGTCGACACATCAGTCGACTGACTGTATCGGTCGACACATCAGTCGACTGATACGCTGATTTCCAGTTTTTACAGGTTTCGGGTCTGTTTTGATTTGGTTCGGGTTTGGGTCGGGTTTAACCGTTCGTATATATCCCCTCTCACCCGAAATCACCCCTCTCATCTTCAGTATTGAGAAAACCCTAGCCCCCTCTCCCCTATCTAAAACCCTAGTTTTGTTCTTGGTGATTTGGGGAAGAACTTGGAGGATTTTCGGCGAGATCTTCACATTGCAGCAAAGGGGATCCACTCTCTCTCAGATCCAAGAGTTGTTCATCACCCAGAGGCGAGTAACATCTCGCCTAACTCTGCCCCTTTTATTTTACACGAATTTATTGAGTTTAAATGAGTTTTATTGAGCCAAAAACATATTTTTAGTACAAAGAATAAATCTTTATGGTACATGATGTGTAGTATTGAAGCTTCTCAGTTTATAAAAAGATCACCAATGTTTTATTAAAGAGATCTAGATCTGAAAACGTTTGACAAAGAGTTATTTCATGATTTATTGATTTCAAAACGTATCAAACATGTTTTTATGTGTTTAAGGTTTTTGATAACTGTTTACATGTAAAACTTCCTTTCCAGTTTGGTACATATATGTTAATATCAGTATTCTTCATGCTTGGGATTGATGGGGATGAGTTTAGATCGAAATTTTGGGTAAATAACAACCTGTACAGAATTTTCTGCAGTTGATCGGTCGACTGATCAGTCGACCGACGGGCAGATTTTCAGTCATCAGTCGACTGATCAGTCGACTGACGGGCTGATTTAGTTTCCTCAGCTTCTCAGTCGACTGATCAGTCGACTGGTGAGCTGAGGCTATGCTGTCTGAACCGTATCAGTCGACATATGAGTCGACTGACGTCATCAGTCGACACATCAGTCGACTGATGAGCTGTTTTATAGATTTTTGATCTGTTTGAGTTGCTTTTCGGGGTCGCCTCGATAACCTGACCCTAGTTTACCATGTTAATGATTCATCTGAACATGTGGGTTGACTTTTGACACAAGTTTAGACATGTACACCGAGATGCGGGCGAGTTTGGATTATGTATATCTGTCCGCATATACTTTTCACAGTTACACAATCCTCGTGTTGGACATTCACTATACTTAGTCCTCGTGTTGGACATGCATTGCTATTTAATTCTCGTGTTGGATATGCATTACCATCCGGTCCATGCGTTGGACAACGGTCACATCCGGTCCATGCGTTGGACAACGGTCACATCCGGTCCATGTGTTGGACAACGGTTATATTCAGTCCATGCGTTGGACCATGGTTATATTCAGTCCAAGCGTTGGACATTGGTTATATTCGATCCATGCGTTGGACACTTGTTGCTTTCAGTCCATGAGTTGGACGTTTACTTCATGCAGTCTATATGTGGGACGTTTAATCTATATAGTCTATGTTTTGGACACTTAATCGTTTTCTGACATGACACTCATGTGAGTTTGACATGACACCATGTTTGGAAGTAGAGATGTGTTTCGTTTTCTTTTTAATTTATTTGTTCCCAATATTAGATTCTGGGTTTGGTATTTAGGGAATTACAATTTGAGATACAAGGTATATACATGAGGGTTTCCTTGTTTGGATTATTTCGCTCGACGTACCTATGCTCGTGTTGAAATTTTCTAAGTACCAAAACCCATTGTTGTTAGTATAGATGATTTATATTACTATGCAATAACTGTATTTTCATATACAACAAGCCCTATCCCTTGGGGTTAGTTGTGATGTTGCTCGCTAGCGCTTTGACGCTCATTGTCCTTCCCCCTTTCAGGTAACGAGACAGGAGCCGGAGAGTCGCAGGTTGATGGCGATGCATTTTAGCTTCAGCCATTTATTTAGTTATATATTTTCTTTTGGAGCTCCACAATAGACTTTTGTTTAGACATTTGGGAGTCTTATTCTAGAAGTTGTAAAGGTTGTGTGCCTTATTTCCTCTTGTCAGACATTTGTATTTGAGACTTGTTGAGTATTCCAGTTATCTATTCAGATGTTGACTATGTATTTCTGTATGTTGGATGATGAGATATTAATGCGATCACTATCACTTCATCAGTTATTCCTTGCATTATCTTTTACTTGCTTTTGTACCTACACCTATTGTTGACTCTACTAGATAGATGTTGATTGTGATGGTGAAACATGTTATTGCACGGTGTAGTGCATGGCAGGTTTGACATTCTTGGTTTCACCTTGGACTGCAGCCTTGTGTGAACCCAGGGGCGTCACAATACATGTCTCTCATCTCCTGCATAACCGTCTCTATTTCAAATTTAAAATTCTCTTTCTGCTTGGTTAAAGCGTCCTCAAGAATTTTAGTTATCTGCTCTGTGCTGATCATGAGTGACTCATAGGATTGTCCCGCGTTAGATGCCTTATCATCGGAAGCCATTGCTGAGCAGGCATCTGAGCAAGCATCTGACGTTTCTTCTGAGGGTAGCCCCTTTTGCATTCTCTGATAATCCCTTCGTCTACTGGTTCCCGATCGTAATCGAGTTATTCATTGGGATACTCCTAAAAACTGGTCAGGACTAAAGAGTCTTGTTGACTTCCATCTACCAGTCATATTGACAGATATTTCTAGAAATTCATCATCTTGAGTGACTGATTTCTTTCTACGAAAACACCTTGGTTTGGATTCGGACATTCCGATGGATATTCTTTCAAATACCGAAACTCTCTCTAGGGCAGTCTTAGGACAGCAGCATTCTGACAACACTGCCTTGATGATCTTGGCACACGAACAACAAGAATCCATTTCTCGGGTACTTATTTTTCAAGACTTGTTCGTACCCCAGCTCGATAGTACAACTCATCGGTCTGATGACTGCAGCAACCCATCGCATGTCGGCACGACTCCCCAGATATAACATCATCATCAGATGAATACACTTCCCTCTGGGGACTCAACTCTTTGTTAGCATCTTCAGGAGTCACATGTTCGAGGCTACATTTACGTGAGCGCATGACCTCAACGGGCTCCTGAACTTCGACATGTAATCCAATGCGGTCAGTTACAGGACTTTTCCTATCATGCGTTCTCCTCCACTGCTTAGGAGGACGACTAGGGCCTCTAGCCTGAAAAAACGCTTGAGATCTATTCAATGGGCCTAAGCACTCTTTGACTGGAGCCTTGCCTCGATCATCGTGTGAAGGGCCAAGGCGATCTGTGATCTTTATCTTAAATCGGGACAAGTCTACACTGTCGCGGATCTCCACCGGAGGTGCGGAACTCAAAGGGGTTGACGAAACAGGTACAGAATGTCTTCTGTCTTGACCCTGGCGCGGGTCAGACTTGAGTGACCTGCAGGCTGGAGGGTCAGATCTGAGTGACCCGTGGACTGGAGGATCGGATCTGGGTAACCCGTGGGATGGAGGGTCGGATCTGAGTGTCCCGCGGGCTGGAGGGTCAGATCTGAGTGTCCCACGGGCTGGAGGGTCAGATCTGGGTGACCCACGTTTTTCGATCTTTTTGGCCCCCGTCTTAGACTTTGGCCTCTATACTTTGTTCAGTCTTTGTGACTTCTTTTTCACTTCTTCATTCTGCAATTTTTTGGCCTCTTGCACAAGTATTCTTGCATGTGCAAGCAATGCGCGGCGTTTCTGCATCCGCTCTTGAAGAGTCGATCGGGTCCTTTTGATGCGGACACCTTCGTTCTTCGCTGGTTTGAAGGAGGAGGGGTTGTCCACTTGCTGTTGTGGCGGTTGACGCCTCCTGGACTTCAAATCTGCTTCATAGCGGATTCCATAAACTAGCTCTAAGGCTTTGGCCAGCTGGCGTGCGAGGCGTTGTCGCCGTCTCTAACACGCTCTTTTTGATAGAGTAGGCACGTAATCAGCAGTCAACTCTTTGCTCAAGGGGTTCAGATCTGCGATTTTAGCCTCGTCGGATGCCGGCGTGGTGTTGCGAGCCACAAGTGTAGCAGTGGCGGGAAGATCTTCTTCTTGGGCTTCTGAAGCTGAAGTCCAACGAGCCTTCTTAGAGTAGGCCTTCCTGCACCTGCGAGGAGAGGCCGATCTGGAGGAGGAGGATAAATATTCCTCGTACTTCTGCTGGTCGAATATTCGACCTCTGTTTCAACCGGGATGAGGATCCGAGGTTGCGACACGTCAGCCTTCGCAGAAAGGCTGTCGGCTCCTACTGTGGTCGCCAGATTGTTTTCGTCGAAAATCGTCTTCATTATCGATTTTATTATAACTTTAATCGTTTACAACGAATTCAAATAACAAAAATAAAAGCTACAACTCTCTTGAAAATAAACACAAGAATCGTTTATCAGCTTTTTCTTGCATGGGTTCTTCGCCGGTGACGAGGTTTATCCGTGGACGACCGCGGATCGAATCCGGTTGTTGAAAAATTGACGGAGCTCTTACTTCATCAAGGAAGTATTTGCTTGAAGCTCTGAAATCGACCAAGCGAAATCAGTAGCTCTTCTTGAGATTAAGACTAAGCCTAATCTCAAGGAACGGACGTACGGGGCTTCGGATCCTTCAAAAGACTTCTCCTTTATGCTGAAGTTTGCCGAGATCTCGTTGGCCTTCGCTAAAATTTTGTACTCCTTGACTCCTTAATCTAGCAGCACCTCATCCTCTTGATAAAATTCCCAATCCGTAAAATGGAGGCCTTTGGCTTATATTTATAGGCCGTCGGATGCGGGTATTCGGATGAGAATGAACGATTTGGTCTTATCTTCAGTTAATAACAACCTAACCATGTTGGGAACCGTTGGAACAGATAAATCCCAAGAAAATAGTACAAAACAGTCAAAAACACGTTTTCGGGTCAGAACTGCGCGAAACGACTCCTGGTAAACCGCGCAGCCGCGGTTCACTTCGAAGTGAACCGCGCGGCCACGGTTCACTTCAAAGTGAACCGCGCGGCTGCGATTCACATTGAAGTGAACCGCATGGCCACAGTTCACTACAATGTGAACCGTGTGGCCGCGGTTCACTTACAAGCGAACCACGCATGAGAGTTGATTCTTTCTTTTTGCCTTTCGGTGTTCCGTTAACTTGTATACTTTGCTGAGACTAATTGACGAACGTGAGCTGATTGACGCGCGCATGTTGACCGACGCGCCCGAGCTGATTGACGCACGCATGTTGATCGACGCGCACGAGCTGGTTGACGTGCGTGTGTTGATCGATGCGCGCGAACTGGTTGACGCGCGCGTGTTGACCGACGCGCACGGGCTGATTGACGCACGCTAGTAGACCGACGCGCACGAGCTAATTGACGTGCAAGTGTTGCCCGACGCGCGCGTGTTCACTAACGCGCGCGAGCTAATTGACGCGCGCGTGTTGACCGACACGCATGAGCTAATTGACGCGCGCGTATTGACCGACGCGCGCGTGTTAACCGACGCGCGTGAGCTGATTGACACGTGCGTGTTAACCGACGCGCGCGTGTTGATCGATGCGCGCGAGCTGATTAACGCGCACGTGTTGACCGACGCGTGCGAGCTAATTGGGTTATTCTTCTTGACTTATCCACTCCTCGCTTCGGGTTGCGTGCGAGCTCTCATAGGAAATTTTAGACGTCTACACTCCTATGTTGTTGAAGTACTAAATAAATAATAATAATAATAACGAAAAATGAAACGTACTGAGTTAATTCCTAACCGATTCATCATTTTAGAATTTACTGCAAAAAGAATCAAATAACAAGGATAGTGTTGAAATCTAGAAGATAAGATAAATGTGGACATTAGTTGAATATGAATAATTAATTAGATGACTCTTCATTAGCTCATGTCCTTTAGTCTTCTTATTATCCATCTATATAGGGGCTGTTTGGATTAGTTTTTTTTGGTGGTAAAAGAGGGGAAAGTTGCCAAAAATGTCAGCTTTTTGGCAGCTTTCCCCCAAAATCTGCTTTTTAAGAGCTGATTTTGGTGGAAAGCTGCCAAAAAGCTGACATTTTTGACAGCTTTCCCCTCTTTTACCACCCAAAAAACATGAACCAAACAGCCCCATAATGTATGTCATGGACTACAAAATGTATAGAGGAATGAGTAAGATGAATAAAATGAGAATCACTTTTCTCCCTATTTCTTCTCTTGTCTGTTTACATTTACATTTCATGTTTGATTCTTACTTTTGACATATATAATGTATATAGATATAACAACAAAATTACAACACGTTATCAGCACGAAAGCTCTAGCTAGCCGGTTCGTAATCGTCCGTTGGTGGTAAGAGATATTTTGGTGTACACCCCTTACGAGGTAACAATTTCCACATGATACTTTCTTATTTTACTTTTATTCTGTAGACAATTACACAGTTGAGAGGAAAATTACATTAGGATGTCAAATATAAAGATGCAAACACATATCATTAACAACAATACCGATCACGAGTAACAAAGGCAATTTTAGCATAACCAAAGTACATTTGTTTTTCTCACAGAAAAAGATTAAAATTTTAAAAGAAAACGAAGGAACAAAGTCACTAACAAGTAACAAATGATAAGTAATTAATGAGTCTGTGCCTTTAGCTCATTTTCTGTGTTTTGTCGAAAATATATCTTGGGCCTAATTGAGTTTCCGGGCCCGGCCTGGCCGGTCTAGCGCACAAGAATTAATAAATAAAAGGATAAAATGACACTTTCAAGTTGCTTACTGTTATATAAAATGAAAAGAAAGCTAATTTTACTTTTTTCTTATATCTTCCGCATTCATAAAACAGTTAATAGAAATTAATAGATTTAATGAATCCTAGTGTTCAGAAATCACCCATAGGTCATAGGGCAAAAGATTCATTCATTTAATTCATATATCACTAGACCATAGGCATTTCAATAGCAAGTAGCAAAGGTTACTCATTTGATATTTCAAATGAGATAGATATCGGAACACACAATTTGCAAATGCATACATTCTGTTGATTGATCACTTATCCTAGCTAATTAGAACAAGGGCATGCACTGTAACTAATGTTTTGTGGCTCCTTTATTTAATCGCTTCTGTTTGTATGCACACCTTGTATAATGCAATATTTTATAAATTTGGTGGTGTTTTGAATCAGGCAACCTTAAGTTTAGAAGAAAGGATAGCACAAACTGGTTATGCCTTTGTTTAATTTCTACTTGCTTGAGTTTGTGATGATCATTGATCGTCCGAGCATTAAAAAATTTTGTGTGAATTTTAATATCAGACTAGTTTGCCAAAAGAAAACATTTGAAAGATAACCTTTATAAAGATCTTTAGAAAAATGAGCTTAATGATTTTGGTGATTATGTGTGATCTTATTAAAATGTGAATATTTCTAATTTCTCATGCACTAATCTTTCGTCCCCATGATTAGTACACTGTGATATATGATAGTAATTATTAATTGTCTTTGACCTTGAATGTTCATTTTTGCTAGACACCCTTGTGATTTTTGCACGATTATATCTCTTGATTCTTTAAATAACTTTGCCCAGAAGACAAACACTTTAAATTTTCTCTTTATCAATTAAGATGTGAAAAATTAATGCCTCACTGAAAAAGTATTCACTTTCTGGACAATCCTTGAAGGATCGCTTTGATCTATGGAAGCCAATAATCTTCCCTCAAATGCAACTAGCAGACTGAATCAGAACTTTTTGGATTTCAAATACATGACTAAATATGATTTAGCTTTGTACCACATTATCTAGCAGCTAAAACTCTGTAAGCAGAACACTACAGACAGTGATAAAATTGATCGAAAAGTTCTTTTCCGCATTCCACGCAAATAATATTGTACTCCAGCAGCAGTACATGACCAAGAATTACACTTAGCATTCTGAATTGATGTATACAGAGAAGCACAACCAATTGATGATTAGAAATCACAATGTCAGACTAGTTGGCTTACGAGTTGTGTTTGTAGCACATGCTACAATTCAGAAAATTTCTTATACGTGTGGACAAGGGGGAGCTATGAACATAGCAGGAGATCTTATCCTGTAGCTATTTTTGGATTTTAAACCCTCGACTGAATACAATTCAACAAGTAACATTGTACAACTAAAATTTATATTAAGCATTATGAACTAATCCTTGCATTAGTAGTTGTTAAAAACACAACCAGCTGTTGTGAGAAACCATAATGCAAGTTTAATTGGTTCACACGTAGTGCCTGAAGCAATGTCATAGTTCATACTAATATTCATAAGCTTGGACGAGGTGGAGGTAGTGGACATTGAAGTGGATCTTATCGAGATGGTCAAGGTAAACTATTTGGTTTTTTTTCTATATTTGGATTATATGTATTTGTCAGACAATTTTGATTTAACTTGAGTTTGCTTTAAACTCTTGTGAACCTATGTGGTTTTTATTTATACACTTTAGAATTTGTCTGACCTAAAATACATCGTGTTGCGATGATTTTTGAGATTTAGAGACCTAAATTCTTTTAAATTCTGGCATGAGCTATTGGGTCATCTTGGGCAAAATATGATTTGTCGGATTTCCTTAAATTAAATGGGGCATTCAAACCAAATCCAACCAATTGCATATCACAATTTTCCCCCTTTATCTAATACGTGGTGAAGAAGCGAAACATTTTCCAACTGCGTATTCTTTATTTGTAGTCCATGTTTTTATATCACCACCATAGCGTACCTCTATGGGACCTTGGTGAAGGTACATACATTATTTATGAATTTATAAAACTCCGTCAATAATTTAGTACTTATGACCCATGTTAGGGGATCAATTTACATTTTGGTACGCTGATTGTATTTTTTTATTGAAGATCAATTCTCGACATTAGGGGGAGATTAGTGCCCAAAATATTAAATAATGTTAAGAAATTTCACAAAATGAAAAGATCTTCAATATTTATATCCACGTACTAGTCAAACTGAACCAGAAGTTCACATGATAATTGCTAAGAAAAGAGTGACTAAGCCCCATATTCATGTTGAGTATATCATTGATGGTTTGGTACGCCAGATCGTAATGCACCAGAAACATATGAAACTTGTTAGTGAAAAGATAAAAGTCTGTGACACACCAAATCTAATATAGAAGGACAGATACTCCCATAACCTTCGGAAGAGACTTGTCCTGAAGACGAAATCTCCAGTAAATTGTACGTACACTTGATAATCATAATATTAGAGATGCGGAACGGCCAAATCCAATTGTTAAGGGAAATGACGAGGATTTGGTTGACATAACATAAGAATTAAAGTGGCCACGAATTTATGAAAAAATAGAAATATATAATAGAAATATATAATAGAAATATAAAAGTTGTCGACAACATAGTTACCTCTACAGTTGCTCTTACTATCTCCGAAAATAATCTGGATCCAGAATCTAAGTCGGTAGCAAAGTGCTTGAAGCACTCGGACTAGGTGAGATGGAAAGTGGCAATTGAGGCTGAGCTGAACTCGCTAAAGTATTTTGAACCTGTAGTTCATATATCCCTGCAGGATATAAATGGGTCTTCGCAAGAAAAATAAATGAGAATTGTAAGATGGTGAAATATAAAGCGAGATTCATAGCTCAATGGGTTCACGCAGAGACTCGGCATCGATTTAGATGTAAAATATTCTCCTATTAGTGATTGTATTACGTCCGCAAGTTAATACCTATGGCAGAAACTATGAATTTATATATGCAGTATATGTACGTCATGACCACATTTTTATATGTGTCATTGGACCCTAATATTTTTATATGAAAGTCCTTGATGGACTTAAAATTCCTGAATTGAGAGAAAACGAGAATCGCAACATGTATAGCATTAAATTACAAAGGTCGTTATACAACTTGAAACAGTCGAGTAGAATGTGGTATAACCTACTGAGTGAGTTCCTCTTGAATAGGAGATATGCAAATAATGATGTCTGCCCTTGTGTGTTTATAAAGAAATTCGAAAATGGCTTCTGTATTATCTCAGTCTATATTGATGATATAAATGTGTAAAACCCCGAATAATTTCTATAGTATATATGTATACTCATGTGTGAATTATCTATAGTAAATGTTTTCCCGTGTGGCGAATAACCATATAAATATAAGATATATATGTTTATCAGTGTTTGGGAACCCAACGGGTATATACAAGTGAGAGAAATCGAGTGAGTTGGCGATCAGCAAGTCAAATGCCCTCAGCAGGCATTTTAGTGCTGATCGGTCGACCGACGCGGTCGACCGATCAGCGATCAGAGGGTTATTTCAGGTTTTTGGGTCGGGTTTTGTTTTCTTTGGGCTATTGGGTTTCGGGTCGGGTTGGGGAGCTGGTATTTATACCAACTCAACCCAACTGAGATCCTGTGAACCCCAGACCCAAAACCCTAGCCTCCCTCTTCTTCCTTCAGCCCCAGCTTGGACTTGGGAGATCTGGAGCAGCTCTTGGGGATATCTTTCAGCAGGATCTGGGTTTTCTAGCAAGGGGATCAACCTATTTCGGATCTAGGGCTTCCCTCAGCACCCAAGGCGAGTATCATCTCGCCCAATCCCTCACCCCCTCGTTTTCACTGTTTTTATTGTGATTTTCATGAGATTTCTGATGAGCCCAAGCAGTATTTTCGTACAAAAATAAGTTCTCAGTAATAGGAACCTTAAGAATCAATATCTCATGTTATTTTCTGAGATCTGGATCTGAAAGTTTATCTAACAGAAGTTTAAGACGTTTTTTTTTACAACCTATCTAAACGTTTTGGTTTATTCCTTAATGATTTGATTATTAAAAGAGTAGTTTCAAAATCTGATTTTGGTTGTTTATATTCAGTATGATGTTGGGTTTGTTTCAGCAAAAATTATCGCAAAGAAAATCCTTTTTAGTTCCAGGTTTCAGCAGCTGACAGAACCCAGGCAGGGTTCTGTCCGCTCGGCGGTCGACCGACGCGGTCGACCGCTGAGCTCGAGTTAGGGGTTCGGTCGACCGCGTTCGGATTTCGGTCGACCGAAGCATTTTTTCGGTCGACCGCGTCATTATTCGGTCGACCGCGTTATTTTTCGGTCGACCATCCTGACTTTGTATCAGAGCTCGGTCGACCGGACCGGTCGACCGACGACTCCCTGTTCCAGATTTCCAGATTTGGTGTATTTGAGTATTTTTACTCCCATTCGGGGGTTTGTCTGGTTTATCTGACCTGGCTATTAGTCCCACTACGTGTCTATGCATGATAGATGACCTGAGGGTATAAATTTGAGACATATACACTGTTTTGGTTATGATGTTGATGATTAGATTCTACTACAAGTATCGTAGCAAATCTTTTACCACTTCTACAGTCCTCGTGTTGGACTATAATCCATAAGAAGTCCTCGTGTTGGACTATAATCCCTCTCAGTCCTCGTGTTGGACAATTGACACTTATACTATGAGTTTGGAAAACTTCGGTAGTTAGTTCTTGTATCGGACATGGTTCTTAACTCTGCATGTGATTATTGTACCACGTTTCACAACATACTGATTTTTGTAGACTTGGTATGACACTTATGAAGGTTTTGACACAATATTCATGTAATAAATATTGTGATATTCATGTTGACTATGTTACAGCACTGTAATTATGCTCTGGTGTTCGTTGAGTTCCTTTTATCATTGTTATTGTACTAGAACCGTGGGTTTGGTATTTAGGAGTTTACAATTTGAGATGTAAGGTATATACATGAGGGTTTCCTTGTTTGGATTATTTCGCTCGACGTACCTATTCTCGTGTTGTAGATTCTTAAATACTTAAACCCTTATTTCGTACGATCAATGAGTTTAGATCTATTTATATATTATCTGTATTTTCATACACAACGAGCCCTACTCCCTTGGGGGTTGGTTGTGATGTTACTCGCTAGCGCTTTGACGCTCGTTGTCCCTCCCCCTTTCAGGTCACGAGCCAGGAGCACGGAGTGTCGCAGGTGGATAGCGGATCACTTTAGTGTTCAGCTTTTACATTTTGTTATGCATTTTGTATCTTGAGCTCCACAGTAGTAGATGATTAGACATTGAGAACTATTTCTTAGAAGTTGTAAAGGCTGTGTGCCTTATTTTCATTTTTGGTCAGATGTTTGTACTTGAGACTTGTTCAGTACCCCTGTTTATCTATTCTGACATTGTTTATGTATTCCCATTTGTTGGATGGTGAGATATCTATTTGATCATTCAGATTTCATCAGTTATTCGAGTATTATCTTTTACTTGCTTTTGTACCTACACCTGTTATTGATTCTACTAGATAGATGTTAATTGTGATGGTGAAACATGTTATTGCACGGTGTAGTGCATAGCAGGTTTGACATTCTTGGTTTCACCTTGGACTGCAGCCTTGTGTGAACCCAGGGGCGTCACAAAATGTTATTGGAACACATAAGGAGCTTACATAAGCTAACTCATGCCTAAAGACTGAGTTTGAAACGAAAAAACTTGGGAAAAACCAAGTATTGTCTCGACTTGCAGATCGAGCATGTTTCTAAAGAAATATTGGTATACCAGTCAACCTACCTGAAGAAGGTCATTGAGAGATTTTAAATGAATAAATCTCATGAACTTAGCACACCAATGGTTGTTAAATCCCTTGAAGTGGATAAAGACTCATACAAACCTAAAGAAGATAACGAGGATATTTTAGCACCCGAAGTCCCGTATTTGAGTACGCTATTGAAGCACTTATTTATCTTGCAAATTGCACCATGTCTGATATTGCATTTGTGTTACACTTGCTAGCAAGAATTAGCGCATCTCCTGAAAGGAGATATTGAAATAATGTTAAATATATCATTTGGTATTTTCAAGAGATCTTTGTTTATTCTATAAAAGAAATCAAAATATGACATTGGTGGACTATTCTGATGTTGGTTATATGACTGATCCACATATTACCAAATCTCTGACTGGTTATGTTTTTCTCTGTAGTGGTACCGTTATTTCTTGGAGGTCTATTAAGCAGACAATGTGTACTAGTTGAAATCACTCAGAAATTGTTCCTCTATATGTGCCCCATGCGAACGTGTAATGTTCAAATCGCTGATAAAACACATTTGATGATCGTGTGGCATATTAAACGAGAATATTACCCCCGTTGTCTTTTCTAAGGACAATGTAACTTGTGTTGCATAAATGAGATGTGGAAAATTTTATCCACTTACGCTCGAAAATAACAATGAAATTAACATAGATAAGTTCGCTCTAAGTAGTGACAATCTAGACGATTTGATCACCAAAACCCTTAATACATCAACTTTTAATTTTATGGTATCGTGCTTGGCCACCACGGTATGCATAGACTTGAATGTTTGTTGTCTTGTTGAGGGGGAGCGAATTATTTTTTAGAATAATCCTGAAGATCAAACCCCGAAGGCGGTGGCTGTACTCTTTTTTCCTTAGCTAAGTTTTTGTCCCACTGGGTTTTCTTAGCCAAAGGTTTTTAACAAGGTAGCTAATGAAACACAAGTTTGGATCCCGAAGATCTATAGTTGTACTCTTTTTTCCTTTGCTAAGTTTTTGTCCTACATGAGTTTTCTTAGCGAAAGGTTTTTAACGAGACAACTAATGTAACAAAAATAACGTATGTATGTCATGTACTCTTTTCCTCGACTGGTTTTTCCCACTGGGTTTTTTCTAGCGAGGTTTTTAACGAGGCATTGACATCATGAAGTAATGTCCAATGGGGAGTGTTGGAATCTAGAAGATAAGATGAATGTGGACATTACTTGAATATGGACAATTAATTAGATGATTCTTCATTAGCCCATGTCCTTTAGTCTTCTTATTATCCATCTATATAATGTATGTCATGGACTACAAAATGTATGGAGGAATGAGGAAGATGAATAAAATGAGAATCACTTTTCTCCCTATTTCTTCTCTTGTCTATTTACATTTATATTTCATGTTTGATTCTTACTTTTGATATATATGATGTATGTAGATATAACAACAAAATTACAACAGATAGGGTCTTCTATGTAGTATCTCTCTTCGTACATATTTGCAAAACTATACCCAACATCTCACTATTTGCAAAACTAGCCCCTAAATATCACTATCTGAAAAACTAGCTCCCAGAGCATTAACTTTAAGGGACAACCCCAACATCACATATCATCAACTTTGGTAGATATGAGGAGTAAAAATTTGACTATTCTGTCGATATTTTTAAATTGTTTAACTTGATGACTAATGATTTCGGTGGTATTTTCTTTCCACGTTGATGATAACTTTTGCAGATACTAAGAGTTTGAGAGTAGTTCTGCAAATATGTACACACGAACTTAAGAGGTATATATATATATGAAGAAGAAAACAAAAACCATAACAATATTTATATGCCACGATTGTAGATGGTAAACTCAAAATTCAATTCTTTCGTATGGCATCGTATGCCTACCAACGACAACCAAGCTCTTGATTCCGTTGCACTGAAGAAGTGAGAGTTGAGATGTGTGTGGAGGAATGCACTAAAGCGTGACTTTACCAATTTATGTTCACCTTCCCTTCGGTACCAGGCCGTCTACTAGTTCTGCACCTTTGGTACCCCTTGCAGTAGGGCCATTTCCACTAGCATACAAATGCCCTTGGAAGAGTTTCAGCATCTCTCCCTCAAGGGTCGTGCTTGTGAACAACCTCCATTTTCCCGAGTACCGTTTCTATCAGAACCAGGGACCGGGTCTGAGCCCTTCAATGGGCAAAATTGTGTGTTTGTGTGGGCGTTTAGGGGGTGCAAATTGTAATTCCGTCCCCCGTTTGAGGTCTCACAACCGATTGCTGCATGCGACCAGTTCTGATAGGATCGATAGTGCATTTTCCCACGCATCTGTTGGTACTTTCTCTCAAACACTAAAGAATAACACGATGATTAAATGAAGTTTATCTAAATACAAGCATTTTTTTTTTAATTTAGCTCGTTTAACATTTTATATGGAGCATTTATTATTTATTTGGTGCAACACAAAAGAAAAGATATTTCATTTATCTCAATATCATAGCTTTGAATATAATCTCTCTCAGCAGATAATCTTCTCTAATAATCTGAGAGTACAAACCAATATCAGATCATCTCACACCCAAAAACAAACATGATCTAAAATGCTATCCTATCTGTATGAATCAAAACATCCCCGTCACATGCAGAATATTATTCATTTGTATCGTTAAAGATTACTCCTTCGGTGTTTGTCTGGACGAGTTGAAGCCATCCATTGACGTCCTAAAGCCACCATCCTCCCTCCCTCCTTCCTCCTCACCTCCACAAGCACCGCTGATAGCTTTCCCTCTCCGTTCCCCCCCTGCTCCATCAACCTCGCATCAATCTCCACTTCCTCCTACAACACACACAGAAGTAATGATCATTTTCTTTTTCTATGAAAATATCGGAGCCTGTTTATTGATAGTAAAAAATACGGGCTATTTACACTTGAATATCATAAAGTGTGCCTTATTTTTTTTTACTTTGATACCCCCAAAGTTTCATTTTGCCGATAAGATATCCCAAAGTTTATGAAATTCAACTTTAATAAACCAAAGTTTTAATTTGGCCAAAAAAATACTCTATTAAAGTTTTAACAAAATTTGACTTTGAAACTCCAGACTTAAATACTTTTGTTAAGCTTTGGATTATCAAAGTTAATTTTCTATTAAAGTTTGGAGTATTAAATTAAGGTTTTTTTCCCATAAAAGAGGATGTGTATCAAACTTAAACTATGTTAAATTCAGAGTATTTTTTAGGCAAAAGAAATTTTTAGTGCATCAAAACTAAAAATTAGGTAAACCATGGGGTACTTTCAGGCAAAGAGAACTTTAGAGTATCCAACTCAAGAATGGAGTAAACTAATGGTGTATTTAAGTGAATAACTAAAAGTTAAGGATAGTAATCATCATTATCACTAGGATTTTTTTCCTTAAAAAACACCTTAAAAATAGAGTAATTATACAGAAACCATCTCTTATTTTCAATTTATACCAAAAATATCTTCAAAGTAAGTTTTTGTTGCAATCAATCACCTGCAATTGAATTTTTACTAAAAATCGAAAAATAAGCTTAAAATCTAAGTTCAAGGCATATTAAATGTATCCTAACAAGACCTAAACACTAAAAAAATTGAGCCATGCATCTTGAATGTGAGATTTTAAAGGATAATTTTTTGTTTTTAGAGAAAACTTTGACTAGAGTTGGTTAAGTACAACAAAAATCTAGTTTAAAGGTGGTTTATATATAAAATAAAAATGAAATGTGGTTTCTGTATAAGGATTCAGATCCTCTCTAATTAGGTAGTCATTAGAGGGCGTCCAATTCCTAATCCCCACCCTTTACCTCTAATTCAAAGAGCAATGTAACACTACATAAGATTACCCTAATTAAACTAGTAGTTTTGAAAACTACCATGTGGATTTAGTGGATATTATTTAATTTTTAACAAAATTAAATATTTCTACAAACAACTCTCTAATTAGATGTCAACTAAACAACTCCTCACACATTTATTATATTTATAGTTACATTGTACTTATTTATAATTCCTATATTATGTGTGAGAATTTTTTGTAAATGTGCGTATAATTCCTATAGCAGCAAATGTTTTTTTCTTTCTCTATTTTTTGTGAATGCACGCACATAACCAAAAAGTAAATGTATTTCTCTGTACAATGCATATAATTGGAGGGATTAGGGAGGATTTCTTTTTTAGTTTTTAGAAATATTTCACTTTAGGAGCTATTTGGTTGCCTCTTTTGCCTAGGTAAAATGGTGGAAAGTGTTGACACATAGGATTTTTTGCTAGTTTTCTTAAAACTACAATAGTTAGATACAAATGTGAAAATGTGAGGTGACACACATTGAGCTGTGTCGTCTCAAGAAAGGCTCTCCAAAGTAGCCCGAATCGGGCTGAAAGTTGACAACTTGTCAGCAACAAAGCAATAAAAGAAAATAAAAATATCAACTAACCCCCCCCCCCCCCCCCCAACCCGAAAAAAAACCCAAACCAAAAAAATTCTTTACTAGTGCAAACCGTCCATTATTTATTTAACTCATCATTCTTTTCTATGTAAAATATGTACTCTTTTGATTGAGTTTGATTTAACTTGATATCTTGCCTATAGCTGCTGCATGTTTTGCACAAATATATTTTTTAGAATAATATGTTACCAACTCCTCAAATTAGGCACGCATGTTTATTAAAAATATAGCCACTTAAATTTTTTCAGTTTTTTAACTATCTAATAGTATTTTACCAACCTCTCCGTTAAGTACTTCATCTACATTCTTGATCTTGTTTTCAGTATTGATTGTATGAAAAATTTTCTATTATGTTCTTGAATGCTGTTAGATGATTTTGCAAAGCATGAGTTCTTTTAAACCAATGAGTGAGATATATTATTTGGGGATATGTACACAAATAACGCTCTTTGACTTTGCTACCCCAAAATTTTTTACCGGACACTCTGATGCTGTAAAGTTTATAATTTTTAACTCTAATACCTCAATGCTTACACATTTTTCAACTTTGATAGCCCAAACTTTAGGTATCAAAGTGTCAAAAACAAAAGTTTAGGGTAGTAAAGTTCAGAACTTGTAAATTTTGGAGCATCAAATGTCAACAAATTACTATAAGGTATCAAAGTCAACAAATAAGTAAACTTTGGGATCTCAACGCATCAAATAAGAACTTTGGGTTATCTAAGTTAAAACCGGTGTAAACTTTAGGTATCAAAGTGCAAATAACCCAATTGGACCCTTTTAAAATTCAAGTATGTATTCTTTTGTTATGGAGTTGCATATTTTGTTCTTTTAGATATTTTTTTTTGGCTATCAAATTTCTTAATTTAGATATAAGTTGAGAAATAAATTGAGTTGTTAGATTTTTTTTTTTTTTTTATGGAGGTAATCTTTTACCCATGGTAAATAAACCTTTTGAATGGGTTCTACATACTACCCTTTTCAAGTGTACATCATCCAATCCAAACAATGGTATTAGCATCATTTTAGGATTCACAGGGAATCCAAACCAAACAATGTAAAAGCCCAAATGGAAAGTCGTGAGGTGGACAACCACTTTCTATGGGGCATCATAAATACCCACATTTACACACAAAACATTAATTTAAATAGACCCTTATCAAAAAAAATTAATAATATCTACCAAATCCACCATGTTAGTTTTCAAAACAACTAGTTTAGTTAGGTTAATCCTATGTGGCATTATTCTTTCCCTTTGAGTTAGAGATAAAAGGTAAAGATTAGAGGAATTGGATACCCTCTGCTTATCACCTAAGGGACTGTTTGGTTCATGGATTGTATTTTGATGCACGGTAACAAACTGAAGTTATCCTACTTTTTTCGGATAATTATAAGAATCCCGACAACCGTACTTATCCTCTCCCCACTCGTTTATTAGCATTTATCCTGAAGTTAAAAACATTTTAAGAAGATAAATTACAGTGGACCCCCCATTTTTCTCATAAAACTGAGAGCTAAAAAGTGCTAATAAACAAGCGAAGAACAAATTCACATATAACACTTACATCGACCTTCGCAGCAGGAGAGAAATAGGAAATGGAGAAGTCAACGGAGATCTTGATGTGCCCAACGACCGTCATGATCGCAGCAGCCCCAACATCATCAATCAACGCAGCGATCGCCCCAGCGTGCCAATTCCCTTGCTCATCCTACGGTTCCCCCAAAAAAAACCTAATCAGTGACCAAATTTCCAGCAGATTCCGAATCAAAAATCAGAACTTTGGAGCCGGATCGGTGTTGTTACGGTGAGATGGGGAGGAACGTTGAAGGAGCAGAGGACGCGGCCGCGGGAGCAGAGGGAGACGGAGAGCGAGGAGAGGGTGACGGAGTCGAAGAATCCGTCGGCGACGCCGCAGCCGCAGATCTGGGCTGCTGTGAGGACGCGGGCTTTTGCTGCTCTCTGTTCTAGCCATTGCTTGGCTGATTCTGCCGCGAGATGGATTTCTTGCTGATCTGGCAACGGCATCTCGTCTCCCACTCCTTTTTTGTTGGCGTGCCTCGGAGAAGACGGATGGTGTTCCGTTGATGTCCAAATTAAGGAGAATTTTTTTTAGATTATTTAAAAAAAGAAAGTTTCTAAATAAACCCATTCATATTTTTTTTTTCTCTCTAAAAATAAACCACATTGAGTTTTATTTACAAAAATAGAATCATTTTATCTTAATCCGGTTCCTAAATAGTCGGGGTTGCCAACCGCGACTATTTAGGAGGTTGTAAATTCCCAATTATAACTCTAAACCCTGACATTCTATGCACTAAATAGTCGGGGTTGGCAACCCCGACTATTTAGAAACCGGATTAAGACAAAATGGGTCGATTTTTGTAAAAAAAAACTCATTGGGGTCTATTTTTAGAAAAAAAAATTATGAATTGGTTTGTTTAGAAAATTTCTTTTTTAAAAAAAATATTTAAGAGAAACGACATTTCTACTAAAGAATTAGCAAAATCAACCTCTTTTTTGCCAGCTCATCAATGCAGACCAAAATGAGATTGGTTTTACAAAATTTAGTATTAAAAAAACCTGAGATTACTAGTCCTATGTGTTTAGCATTCGCTAATCACCTCGTAGACACAAACCTTAAACTCAATCATTCCTCCCCCTTCCTCCTCCTTAGGGCATCTCCAACGCAGCGACAAAATGCCGCAAATAGTGCATTTGCCGCTGCGTTTCTTCTCCAATCGAGCCACATTTCTTGCGACATTTTAGCGAATTTGAACAGTCCGTTCGATGCCCAAATTAAGGAGAAATTTTTTTAAAGATTATTTTAAAAAATATTTAGGAAAAACGACATTTTTACTAAACAATTAGCAAAATCAACATTTTTTTACAGCTCATCAATGCGGACCAAAATGCGTTCGATTTTACAAAATTTAGTATTAAAAACACATAAGGAGATTACTAATCACGTGTGTTTAGCATTCGTTAATCACCTCCTAAACACAACCTTAAAAACACACGGGACTAGGTAGTGTGATTAGGGGTGTCCATCCGGGCCGGATCGAGCTGGGCCGGCCCAGAAAACCGGGCCTGGGTCGGCCCGGTTTTTTTATTTTTTTTTCTCTTATCTCTTTTTTTGCTAAAAATTAGTATATGGTAAAAATTGTTAAAAATTAGTTTAACCTTATTATATTTGTATAATTATGTATTAGTATATACTATAAATTATTATGTAACAATGTATTATATATACATATATTATATGTAAATATATTATATATATTTATAAGTTATAACATGAGAGAGAGAGAATCGCATAAATGTATGTTACATATTTATAAATACGTATTATGTAGTTATGTATGTATTTGTTATATACGTACATTATGCTTATTTAAGTATAATTATACAATTTACTTATATGATATAATTTTATATATACTAGATGCTTATATATTATTATACTTATGCAGTTATGTAGTTATGTATGTATTTGTTACATACTTACATTATGCTTATTTAAGTACAATTATACAATTTACTTATATGATATACTTTTATACATACTAGATGCTTATATATTATTATACTTATGCAATTATACAATATACTTATATAGCTGTAATTCTATAATATACTTTTATATATACTAGATGCTTATATATTATTATACTTATGCAATTATACAATATACTTATATAACTGTAATTCTATAATATACACATATGACTTATAAGTATACTTATAACTACATTATATATATATTTATATTCTTATACATTAGTATCTGTATCTATACGACTATACCATGCTAAGAGTATATACATATATATTGTATACATATATTATATATAAATATATTGTATATACTTATAAGTTATA
>BQKN01064569.1:0-16086 GCA_022839385.1 Asparagus kiusianus
TTTATATAGATTCAAAGTATTTGTGTGAATACTATATGTTGTGAAAATTTCAATTTGATACGCTATTTATAAAGGCCTATTTGACTCATGGAATTTTTTTTATTCTTCTTACCATCAGGAGAGAGATGGCAGGACGAGGTAGGCCCCGTACTAGGAGAGCTAGCCAGGCAGAGTCACGGCAGACTCCACCTGAGCAGCAGTCAGCTCAGCCCGAGCAGGAGCAGGCACCGCCAGAGCCGCAGCAGGCTCCTCAGTATCTGGTGGACCTCATGGCCCCTCTTCTTGCTCGGATGACAGCTATCGAGGAGATGGTGACGACTCATATAGCACCACCGACACCGTCACCACCGCCACCAGTAGCTCAGCAGCAGGGGATACCGGCCGTTCCTGTTAAAGAGAGACCCCCAGAGGCCACGCTTGTAGCTATCCCTCTAGCAGTACCAGACAGGGCCACGGAGCAGGAGACTTGGCTCCGTATGGTGGAGAGGTACCAGAAGATGAGGGCACCGGAGTTCCAGGGGTCACCAGACCCTCTTGCAGCTCATAAGTGGAAGGAGGATGTGAGCAACATTCTCGACATACTCGGTGTAGACTCAGTCCAGAAGCATAGATTGGCATCTTACAGCCTGAAGGGAGATGCCGGGAGATGGTATCGACTCCAGTTTACTCCAGATCAGAGGATGACCCTCACATGGGAGGACTTTATCTACTTCTTCGATGGTCAGTATATTTCTTCTGCAGCTCGGACTGGGAAGGAGCTCGAGTTATCCCGGTTGACTCAGGGAGACATGACCGTGGCAGATTTTGAGAGCCGAGTCATGGAGCTATTGCACTTCACGGGCATGTGGCAGACAGGAGAGCGTCAGGCTCAGATGTTCTTAGCCGGGCTTTGCCTAAATCTCCGACGATACCTCGTGTCGAGGAGATTTTATTCAGTCAGGGAGGTAGCTGAGGCTGCCACTTCTCAGGAGATTGAGACTTCTATGTTTCAGAAGGATAAGGAGGGGAAGGTTAAGACAGGACATAGCAGTGATAAGGGCAAGAACAAGAGAGGTTTTTCTGGTCATCAGCAGCAGCATCAGGGCCCTTATAAAAGGGGACCCCAGCAGGATCAGAGAGCGCATCAGCAGCGCAAGTTCCAGGGGTCTTGTTTTAACTGTCACAAGGTCGGGCACAAGGCATCGGAGTGCCGTAGCGCACCAGCAGGAGCCCAGCAGGGCAAGGGTCCGAACCAGCAGCAGCAGCAACGCCAGCAGGGCAGAGTTCAGGGCCAGCAGAACAGGCTCGATGCGCCGCCAGCAGCTCAGAGGACTGAGGGACAGATTCGGGCAGTTCAGGATGTTTTTCAGGGACAGATCATCCCCTATTCTCCAGCACCATCAGCAGAGCAGTCTTCAGCCACGGGCAGGGTGTATGCAGTGGTTCCTCATGATCATGGAGCCAGCGGAGCTGTAGTGGAGGGTACGTTCTTTGTGAACTCTCTTCCCGCCCGTATTCTTTTCGATTCGGGAGCTTCACATTCATTCATCTCGCATGCATTTATGACTAGACTCCAGCTCGTAGCTCAGCCCCTAGACACCCCTCTATCTGTTTCCACCCCTTTAGGAGAGGTATCGCTTCTGGAGAGCGTTTGTAGGAGGTGTACCGTCAGTCTAGACGAGTCGGAGTTCATAGTGGATTTGATAGTGTTGCATATGTTCGAGTTTGATGTCATCCTTAGTATGGATTGGTTGTCTTCCTACCATATTAGTATTGACTGCTTTGCGAAGACAGTCAAGTTGCGGGCGTCCGATGGGTCCGAGATGATTGTAGCCACCTCTCAGGACAACCGATTTGCGGAGTCATTTCTGGCATACATCGAGGAGGTGATGCGACGGGATGAGGGTGCTGAGTTATTAGAGACTAGAGTTGTCTCAGAGTATCAGGATGTCTTTCAGGACATATCTGGGTTACCTCCTGTGAGAGAGGTTAAGTTCTGTATTGAGTTGCAGCCAGGCACAGCCCCGATATCCCGTGCACCCTATTGCATGGTACCAGCTGAGATGAGGGAGCTTCAGACCCAGTTGGACGAGTTGTTAGCTCAGGGTTTTATTCGCCGGAGTCATTCTCCGTGGGGCGCGCCAGTCCTCTTCGTGAAGAAGAAGGACGGCAGCATGAGATTATGCATAGATTATAGAGAGTTGAATAAGGTCACGATCCGGAATAGGTACCCACTACCTAGGATTGATGACTTGTTTGACCAGCTGCAGGGAGCACAGTATTTCTCGAAGATTGATCTTCGTTCTGGCTATCATCAGTTGCGGGTTCGGGAGATGGATATTCCCAAGACCGCTTTTCTTACTCGATATGGATCCTTTGAGTTCTTGGTCATGCTATTTGGGTTGACCAATGCACCCACGGTATTCATGGATTTGATGAACCGGGTCTTCCGTCCCTTCTTAGATCAGTTTGTGATCGTGTTCATTGACGATATCCTCATTTACTCGAGATCGGAGGCAGATCATGAGGAGCACCTACGGATAGCATTGAGGACTCTTCAGGAGCATCAGCTGTATGCTAAGTTCAGCAAGTGCGAGTTTTGGCTTTCAGAAGTCAGATTTCTTGGGCATGTTATCAATAGAGAGGGCATAGCAGTGGACCCAGCTAAGGTCATAGCAGTTCTTGATTGGGAGCCACCGAAGACGGTGTCAGAGATCCGCAGCTTTTTGGGTTTGGCTGGATATTATAGGAAGTTCATTCAGGACTTCTCGAAGATTGCGACGCCGATTACACACCTTACGAAGAAGGGTGTACAGTTCATATGGAGCATGGAGTGCCAGAAGGCCTTTGATATTTTGAAGGCTAAGTTGACTACAGCGCCAGTTCTGACTATTCCGAGCAGCGACAGGACATTCGTTGTGTATACGGATGCATCATTGGCAGGCTTAGGAGGCGTATTGATGCAGACTCAGAGAGTAGTAGCTTATATCTCACGGCAGTTGAGGGTGCATGAGCAGAACTACCCCACTCATGACTTGGAGTTAGCAGCAGTGGTGTTTGCACTGAAGTCATGGAGGTACTACTTGTATGGAGTACAGTTTGAGCTGTTCACAGACCATCAGAGTCTGAAGTATCTCTTTTCTCAGAAGGAACTCAATCAGAGGCAGAGGAGGTGGATTGAGTTTATCAAGGACTACGAGTTCGCGATTCAGTATCATCCAGGGAAGGCGAACGTCGTAGCAGATGCTTTGAGTAGGAAGCGTCGACATCGGGTTGCGGCTTTGAGGTGTTCTTTGTACAGAGATCTTACCACCCTTAGCCAGTTTGATTTTAGACCCGAGATTGGGGGAACCAGTGCATTCTTGGGAGCCGTGTCAGTGCAGCCATCTTGGAGTGGCAGGGTTGTCAGAGCACAGTTGGAGGACTCTTGGATTCAAACCCGTAAGGGGGAGATTTCCAAGGAGCCTAAGACTGATTGGACCATTAGAGAGGATGGAGATCTACGGATGAAGGGTAGATTGGTTATGCCAGCTAGTGCAGAGCTGAAGAAAGAGTTATTTGATGAGGCGCACCGTACTCGGTACACAGTACATCCAGGGACTACCAAGATGTACAAGGACCTGAAGAGGCGATTCTGGTGGAGTGGTATGCGGAGAGAGATTGCAGATTATGTAGCTAGATATTTTACCTGTCAGCAGGTGAAGGCAGAGCACCAGAGACCAGCAAGGACCCTTCAGCCTTTGCCTATTCCGGAGTGGAAGTGGGCAGATATTTCCATGGATTTTATTGTGGGGTTGCCGAAGTCGAAGAAGGGGAATGACTCTGTGTGGGTGATAGTGGACCGATTGACGAAGTCAGCCCATTTCATCCCGGTGAGGACCACTTATACAACTGAGACTTATGCGAGGATCTTCATTCGGGAGATAGTTTGACTTCACGGTGTACCGGACACGATCGTGTCGGATCGAGGATCGGTGTTTACTTCACATTTTTGGAGGAACTTCCAGGACTCATTCGGCAGCACACTATCTTATAGCAGTGTATTCCACCCCCAGACGGACGGTCAGACGGAGAGGGTGAATCAGGTGTTGGAAGACATATTGCGGGCATGTGTCATTGACTTCCAAGGCAGTTGGGAGGATCATATTCCACCGGTAGAGTTCGCTTATAACAATAGTTATCAAGCGACGATCGGTATGGCCCCGTATGAGGCATTGTATGGGAGACCTTGTAGATCACCGATATGTTGGGCCGAGCCGGAGGACAGCTTGATGCTTGGGCCAGAGTTAGTGAGGCAGACTACTGAGAAGGTAGCCTTGATCAGAGAGCGGATCTTAGCCGCTCAGAGCCGGCAGAAGAGCTATGCAGATAAGAGACGAAGACCACTAGAGTTTCAGATTGGAGATTTGGTTATGCTTAAGGTGTCGCCTATGAAAGGCGTGCAGCGATTCGGGAGGCGAGGGAAGCTTGCACCGAGATATATTGGACCTTTCCAGATTCTAGAGCGTATTAGAGCCGTGTCTTACAGACTAGATCTCCCCGCATCTATGTCTAGTATACACAACGTGTTCCATATTTCTATGCTCAAGAAGCACTTGCATGATGAGGAGCAGCAGCGAGTATTGGATGCACCGGAGATTGAGCTTCAGGATGATTTGACTACTATTGAGATTCCGGTTCGCATTCTTGCCAGAGAGGACAAGAGGCTTAGGAATAAGGTAATTCCCTTGGTAAAAGTTCAGTGGAACCGAGGAGGTATTGAGGAGATTTCTTAGGAGCGCGAAGAGGATATGCGTCGTGACTACCCACACTTGGTTGAACAGGTAAATGAATTCTTGTTTTGATTTCATGTCTTTGGTTATGTGCATAACTTTGGTTATGTTTACACTTAACACTATAATGAGAATACTTTCGCTTAATTTTTAATCTTGTGGAACACATGGTATATGTATGGGGGGTTCCTTGTTTGGATTTTTCACCTGATGTACTAGTTCCACCAGATTAGGATTTGAGCGAGAATATTATCATTTTAGATCGTTAAGTGTAAATATCTCTATAAGGTTATATACGAGTTCATATTGCAAGTTCGTATGATTTCCAAATTTCGAGGATGAAATTCTTTTAAGGGGGAAGAATGTAAAACCCCAAAAATTTTTGTAGTATATATGTATATATATGTGTGAATTATTAATTGTAGATAATTCTCTTGTGATGAATAACCATATAAATATAAGATATATATGTTTATCAGTGTATGGAAACCCAACGGGTGTATGCAAGTGAGAGAAATCAAGTGAGTTTGCGATCAGCATGTAAAATGCCACCAGCAGGCATTTTTGTGCTGATCGGTCGACCGACGCGGTCGACCGGCACGGTCGACCGACCAGCGATCAGACAGTTTGCCAGGTTTCGGTTTCGGGTTTTTAGTTGTTGGGTTTTGGGTTTCGGGTCGGGTTGGGGAGTTGATATTTATACTAACTCAACCCAGGAGAGAGCTCCTCAGCCCCAAACGTAAACCCTAGCCTCTCTCTTCTTCCTCAAAACCCTAGCTGGATTTTGGAGATCTGGGAGCAGATCTTAGGGATTTTTTCAGCGGGATTTGGGGTTTCCAGCGAAGGGGATCAATCTATTTCAGATCTAGGGTTTTCCTCAACACCCAAGGCGAGTAATTTCTCGCCCAACCCCCACCCCTTTTAGTTTAAATGAGTTTTTGTTGGATTTTATTGAGCCAAATTCGTATTTTTGAATAATTAATAGATTATTATGGCATGGGATATGGATTTGGGTTTCCTATCTGTTTTAAAAACTCACCAATGATTTTGATAACGGATCTAGATCTGAAATATCTAAGGAAAGAGTAAAAACCCCTTTCTATTTATGGTTAACTGTGATTTGATTGTATTTATACATTTTTGGGATATTGGTGGAAGAGTATTAAGGATTTTATTCATGTTATCACTGATCTATAATGTTATTTAAAAATTTACAAGATTTTGTTCCAGGTTAAGCAACTGACAGAAAAACCCAGGATTTGGGTTCTGTCGCTCGGCGGTCGACCGACGCGGTCGACCGCTGAGCTCGAGTCATGGCTCCGGTCGACCGCGACATTGTTTCAGTCGACCGCGACATCCTTCCGGTCGACCGCGACAAATTTTGGTCGACCGCGAAGTCTGGTCGGTCGACCGAAATGCCCAGCGGGCGACCGCCAGATTTTGTATCAGGATTCGGTCGACCGGACCGGTCGACCGCCGACCCCTCTGCTGCAGATTTCCAGTTTTGGTGTATTTGAGTATTTTTACTCGTATTCGGGGGTTTGTTTGGATCATCTGACCTTGGTTATTAGCCCCACTATGTGGCCATGCATAATAGATGACCTGGGGGTATGAAATTGGGTTACATATACTATTTTGGTCGTGAGATTGAGGAGTAGATTTCACTACATGAGTTACAGCACTCTTTTATCATTTCCACGGTCCTCGTGTTGGACTATAAACCATAGAAGTCCTCGTGTTGGACTATAATCCCTCTCAGTCCTCGTGTTGGACTATAATCCCTCTTAGTCCTCGTGTTGGACAAATTGACATTTATTCCATGAGTTTGGGTAATTACGATGGTTAGTACGTGTTTCGGACATGGTTCATAACCCTATATGTGATGATTACGCTACATTTCACAACATGATGATTCTGTAGATTTGGTATGACACTTTTGGAAGTTTTAACACAATATTCATGTAACTAACGTCGTGATATTCATATTGACTATGTTACAGCACTGTAATTATATTCTAGTGATGAATGCATTTCTTCTCTATTATTGTTACTGTTCTAGAACCATGGGTTTGGTATTTAGGAGTTTACAAATTTGAGATATAAGGTATATACATGAGGGTTTCCTTGTTTGGATTATTTCGCTCGACGTACCTATTCTCGTGTTATAAACCCCTAAATACTGAAACCCTCTTTTGTAAGATCAATGATTTTAGATCTATTATATATTATCTGTATTTTCTTATACAACGAGCCCATTTCCCTTGGGGTTGGTTGTGATGTTACTCGCTAGCGCTTTGACGCTCGTTGTCCCTCCCCCTTTCAGGTCACGAGCCAGGAGCACGGAGTGTCGCAGGTTGATAGCGGATCACTTTAGTGTTCAGCTTTATATTTTAACTATGTATTATGTATCTCACTGCTGGAATTTGAACTTTTAGCGACGGACAATTCCGTCGCTATAGGTCGTAATTCCGTCGCTAAAAGTTTTAGCGACGAAATAAATACGTTTCCGTCGCTAAAATATCGACGCTATAATAGGGGTGCCTAAAACGGCTTTTAACGACGGACTTTCCATCGCTAAATATTAGCGACGGATTATTAGCGACAGCAAAATGGTCGCTATTTTAAAGTAATAAAAAATTAAAAAACAATAGCGACGGAAAAACCGACACTGAAAAAGTTATTAGCGACGGAAAATCCGTCACTAAATAATTATTAGCGACGGAAAATCCGTCGCTATTGTTTCTGGAATATGCACAGATGTGATTTCGTGCACGTTTTCCGTCGCTAAATAATACTTTAGTGACGTAATGGCCGTTGCTAAAAGTATTTGTAGCGACGGAATTTCCGTGGCTAAAAATTTTAAAAAAAGAAATTAAAATAATATTTTGAAAATTGAAAATACCCTGTACAATATCGATAATAATTTTTAAAAACCTGTTCAATCAGCAGAAGAAAGCTTCAATCTCACGCAAATATCACATCTCACGCATATATCACACATTTAGTTCAATAAAAGCAAGTAAAAGTCTCTCGACAGGTACATAATAAGTATTGTTTATACAACACAAGAAATTGTTTTCAAAGTTATATTAAGGACAATCAATCCTCCTGATCATCATCATCCTCATCCTCAACACCAGCCATATTATGACTACCCTCGGCTGCACCTTGTGAAGAAGTCCCGGCCTGTAAATATAAATCAAATGTTAACAAGTGTGTGTAAACGTTAATAAGAGTACAAATATAAATATACTACAACCAACACCACAAAATCACAACACAACAACTAAACACCACAACACAACAACACTACACCATCACAACACAACACTACAACACTACACCATCACAATACAACACTACACTGTACTGCACAATACATCACCACACATCACACCACAACACCACCACAAATCCTCCAACATCACCCACCAACCAACAACACTCCCCCTCGCCCTACCTCTCCCCCCTCAACCACCACCACAACAAAATCCACACTCCTCATCCTCAACCACAAATCCTCCAACCTCACCCACCAACCCACCAACCAATACCTCTAACACTACGCACGCATACACCATCAACACCACCATCACATAAAAATATTATAAGTATATATTTTGAGGTTTGTGTTAGGGTTAGAGTTAGGGTTTGTGTGTAACAGTTTGTATCGGTATGTATTAGTATGTACGATATCATCTAATTAAAAAAAAATCAAAGTATATATATTACCTGTGACGACAAAAACCGTCTCCTATATGCCTCCCGAGCCTCCTGAGGCAGAGTCGACATGAATTGTGTGAACTCCAATTCGGTCTACTCCCGGCGCCTCCGTTCTTCCTCTAGAGCCCGCTGATATGTTGTTTGCTGCGACTGCCAATCTTCAATCGCTTTTAATCGCTGCTCCATCGAGTCTTGATATGAACTGCTTCCTGGTGTTCCTTGTGGTGCTGCAGACTCGTAGGTGCTACTAGACTCGTGCGGCCTCTGCTCGGATCCTCTCCACCGATATCCGTTCTTCCTACTAGGTCTAATGACCGTCTCGATGATGGAGTCCTCATCCTCCCTACTTAGCCGGCCAGGAGTGTTAGAACAGACCTGAGACTGAGTCAATTGCTCCTGTACCTTGGCATGTACTTTCTCCTGCGATATATCAAAACAACCCAGGCAAATCGACTTAATAATGATGTATTGATATGAAATTGAATATATAAATGAACTGCTACTTACAGCCAGATCCTTATTCTTTGCTTTCTTCTCTTCATCGGCGTAATTCGGGCTCCAGGAAGTCAGAATACGATCTGCAAAATGTCTGAGATCTCCCCTTCCCTATTTTATTCAAATATATCATTAACCCATAACACATAAATTATACTCAACGTAAAAGCTAATATATTATATACCTTAAGCTCTAATTGATGATAATGCTGGCTGAATGTCCTGGAGCCCCCGTGATGCTCGTAACTACGAGGCGCGTTGCGATTCCTCCTTGCTATTTCAGCTTGAGCCTGCAAAACAATGTCAATTCGAAATAATATAGAAATTCAAACAATAAATTAAAAATATATACTTCAATAATACCTGAATTTCAGCCGTGTCCCAGTAACTGCAAAGTGCAAAAAAATCTACTCCATCCACACGCGTGTCAAGATGCCAGTATCGCTCCCAATCTTCTGTTATTTGGACAAAATATTTTTTCTTTACCTCAAACCGCCATCTCTTGAACGATACATTGATTTGCCCGAAGCAGTACGTCCAGGCACAAATATTATCGTCAAGAAAGAAAAATCGCTTCAGCATATAAAGAAAAAGTAGATACAAATCAGTGTATTAAACATAATAATAAACTAATAACTAATAATGATGAAAATTAAAATAAATGGCTCACACATATATATCTCCAACAAGCCACCAGCGCATCAATCCGCTGCGATTTCCACGTCAAAAATATGTTGAAGAAATCGTGTCTCCTGGCTAAAGCGGCAAGGAAATTGTTGAAAGCATTGGCAAAGGCCCCAACAGGCACTCCGTTTTCCCATCGGATCACAGCCCTCCGATTAATATCAGGGATGAGGTTCGATTCCTTAGTAGCATTGCGGCCGCGTCTAGGAGGTCGCTCGGTACCTGCGAAACAAAGAATCGAATGAAACAATGAATCAATGTATATTTGCGAAAAAAATTCAAAATAATAACCGATAGACTATAAAAATTTATTCATACCTTTCAGTTCGAGGCATCTACGCTTTGCTTGTTCGTACCTTTGCTGCGCGATGGGGCGCATAATATGATAAGAATCCCAATCATCCCTCACCTTGGTCGGACCGTGGACTCGCTGATCCGTAATAGAATCTGGCGGTAGTGCCGCAGTTTCTAAAGCTACGCTATACGGCTCAAATCTCCTCTCCTCCAATATATCTGCATGCGGTGGTGGTGGTATCTCCGCATGCTGTGTAGGATCAGCCTGTGTCTCCACGTCATGTGGAGCATCTCCGCGTGATGTGTCCTGTGGCTGCGAGTCATGTGTAGCATCTCTTCCTCCTGTGTAGTAAATGTTAAAAATATATTAGGCTCATGTTAATAGTTTATAGAAATGTACAAATATAACAAATAAATAAAAATACCTGACATAGAGGCATGTGCGTCGCCTCCAGAATGTCTACCCAAAATTCTCTCAAGTGCTTTCTTACGTAATCCTCTCGTCATCTATACTTTGAAAACATAATGAATATCCAACAAAGGCAATAATGTAATACAGATGTCCAGTTAAACAGATAATGCAAATAATTAATAAAACAACACATGGCAACAGAATCGCGTGTACATGATGTCCAGTTAAACAGATAATACAAAGGCAACAATGTAATACATGACACACCGCGTTACATGATAACCAGTCAAACAGATAATATAAAGGTAATAATATACAAGCATACACATCCACATGATAACCAGTCAACCAGATAATATAAAGGCAATAATATAATGCATACACATCATGATACATGATAACCAGTCAAACAGATGATGTTGAGGCTCTACTCTGCGATCGTGTACGGATAGCCTGTGACCGTGTGCGTGCCAACGAAAGGACTGTTCTTATAGTTTTATCGACTCCGCTACGAACAGGTTTTTTTCCTTTACGCCTTGGCTCACATATAATCGCAGGTACATCAGGGCGCGCTAGTGCAATTTCATCATCCAGATTATTATTTTGTGTCAATGAAAACTCCTCGGTTATTTCGTCGGCCAAGATAACCTCCTCATCGTGATCTTCGTCAGACACGACTTCATGAATGTAGGCTCTAGGCGGATTCTTAAGGATAACCCATTCGTCATTTTTCATTATATCTTTGACATAAAAGCACTGTTTGGCGTGAGTAGCTAACATGTATTTTTCAGACTGATATATTTCCTTGTTAAGATTAACGATTGTGTAACCGTATTCATCCTTCGCCTTTTTCTGTTCACACCAACGAACCTTAAACATCACATGACTGACTTCCTTATTAATCCCATAGAAAATCTCCACGATGTCTTCTACCTGACCGTAGCAATAGATTTCCCCCTGTATCGGATTTAGATCTTTTGCACTAGCGTATGACAGTTGAGAGAAGGAGCAGAACACACCGCTGTTTTGCGTTTGTCGTCTCTCTTCGAGACCGACGATGTTAAACCTAAAGCCGTTGACACAGTAGCCTCTATAATGCTTAACCACATTAGAAGGACCTCTGGCATATAAAAAAACTTTCTCAGACAGGTTAAGCCCATTCGTAATCCGTTTGTCAACCTTAAGAAAAGAAGCAAATAGTTTACATATCTGTTGGCAGGCACATATATTTGATATACGAATCAGAAATGTATTAGCATCTTACTTCACCCTTCAGCCATGCAGGGAATTGTCTAGAGTGTGTGTCCATAACTCTCTTATTTTTTGTTCTGCATTTAAGATTAGTCTGGACATGTCAGATGTGAAGCCTAGACAAGAAGCATTTATAACGGTTAAATAGAGATAAATGTAGTATTATTGTGAGGTGATCTAATCTGATTCAAACAGTTAAATACTTACACCGCGTATATGTTAAATGTAGTATCATTGCTCAGAATATATGTGTGGGCTTGATCTAGCTCCATTCTGGGGAATCTAGTATCCTCCCCACGGTCATTGAAGAATGTACCGTCAATTATTCGTTGGGGACGGTTCAGCCTTGTCTCTACGCCCCGCAAGTAACGAGAGATAAAATTCAAACTCTCGTTACTTATGTAGTTCTCTGCGATTGACCCTTCAGGATGTGCACGATTATGCATCAGTTGTTTCATGAAACCCAAATACCTACAAGCATATAGTTTCATGATTTGTGACAAAATTGAACTGAGGAACGTAATTTGACAAATATTAAATGAATATTATAATAATAAATACCTCTCTACGGGGTACATCCAGCGATATTGAACTGGTCCTGCAATGCGGGCTTCGTATGCTAAATGTATTGTGAGATGCACTATGACCGTGAAGAATGAGGGTGGAAATAGTATTTCCATTTTACACAGTGTATTAGCAACACGTCCCTCTAATTCTTCAAACTCCCTAACATCAATCACCTTAGAGCATAGTTGCTTGAAAAAACCGTAGAATTCTATTACCACCATCGCGAGTTCCTTGTCAGCATGTCGCAACGCAACCGGGAGAAGTTGATGTAATAGAATATGATGATCATGTGTCTTGAGTCCCAAAATCTTTCTGTCCTCAATATGCACATTTGCTGAAATGTTTGAAGCATAACCATCCGGTGTCTTCACGGACTTTAGAAATAAACACATATTGTGGACCTCATCCTTCGACAGTGTGACACGGGAGGCTGGGAGTTCAAACTTTCCGTCGCCCTTATCTATAGCTTGCAGTTCTGGACGAATGTTCAATTCTGCTAGGTCTCGACGTGCCCTTAAGTCATCTTTCGATTTTTTCCCGTCCTGCAACAAAGTGTTCAAGAGATTCTCGCATATGTTCTTCTCGATGTGCATGACATCCAAGTTGTGACGTATTTTTAAACTTCTCCAATATGGCAGCTGATAAAATATGCTGAATTTTGACCATCCATGCGGAAGTTCGGTGCCTTTTGAGACACGCTCATGCGACCGGACATTGCGAGGCTTATTTTCTTTTGATTTTCCCTTTCCCTTCCATTTTTGCTTCAATATTTTTCTCCTAACACCAAATGGATTTTCTTTATTGAATCTTTTTTTTTCCAAATATTTTTTTAGGTAAAGGATGTAGAAGCTCAAATATTTCTTCTCCAGTCAGCCTTGGTGGTGTCGGTCTTCTTTCTGGATTGCCGTCGAACTTTCCTACTAACTTTCTGAACTTGTGCCCTGTAGGCAACCATCTTCTGTGTTGCCAATAACAAAACTTACGGCTGTACTTCAGGAACTTTCCCTTATAGTCTGACATGCAAATCGGACAAGCAATCTGATCCTTCGTCGACCATCCAGACAGGTTAGCGTATGCTGGGAAGTCATTAATTGTCCACATGACCATTGCCCGCATACAGAAAGACTCCTTACCATAAGCATCATAAGTGCTGACACCTTTTTCCCAGAGAAGCTTCAGGTCGTCAATTAATGGTTGGAGGAAAACATCGATGTCATTTCCAGGAGAATATCTTCCAGGGATCAAAAGTGACAGTATCATGTACGGTTGCTTCATGCACATCGACGGGGGCATGTTGTACGGTGTCAGCAACACTGGCCAGGTAGACCAAGCAGAGCTCATTAATCCAAACGGATTAAATCCGTCGCTAGCAAGCCCCAGCCTAATATTCCGAGACTCTTTACCGAAGTCGGGGTATATACGGTCAATGTGCTTCCATGCCTCACCGTCCGCAGGATGTCTTAGTTTCCCGTCCTCTTTACGGTCGGTCGAGTGCCATCGCATATTCTCAGCCAGCTCGGCAGACATATAAAACCGCTGCAGCCTAGGAATAATTGGAAAATATCGGAGAACCTTCGCAGGGATTCTGTTCTGCTTATTGGATGATATGCCTTCAGATGTACCCGTATGTTTTTTCCAACGTGATACATGACACGTCGGACATTCCTCTAGACCTTCATTACCCTTATTGTACAAGATGCAGTCATTAGGACAGGCGTCTATCTTTTTGTAATCAAGACCCAGGGTATCAACAATCTTGTGAGCTTCATAATAAGTTGCGGGGATGCTCTTCTCGCCGTCTGGAATGACTTTCCTGAGCAAGTCTAATAACATCTCGAAATGTGTAACAGCCATCCCACTGAGTGTTTGGATATGAAGAAGCCTCAGCATAAAAGAAAGCCTTGTGAACTCGGTGCAACCCTCATATAACGGTGACTCGTTTTCTTCAACAAGTCTCATCAATCGGGCTACATCTTGAAACATATCAGTAGTGTTAACATCACTCGAAGACGGGGCGGTAAGAATATCTTCCAACATATCAGTTGTGTCAATTGTCGGATTGTCGACATCAGTAAACTCTTCCTCTAATTGCATCACCGGGACGCCTTCACCGTGATGACTCCAAAATACATAAGAGCTATCAAATCCATTGATTGACAGATGGAAACTTACGTCACTCCTAGTAAGCATTTTATCATTCCTACAATTCTTGCAAGGACAAAAAATCAACCCGCTGAGTGACCGTAGAGGGTTGGTGTCAGAGTAGGCTAAGAAAGCTTCTATCCCATCCTTGTATCGAGTGTCTAGATGTCTTCGAACACGTGGTATGCCCATGAACGATTTGTCAGGAATTGTCCGCATCTGGAATTTAAAAATTAATGGAAGTGAGCATATCCCTACATATATCATTTTAAGTTATCGGTTATATGCAAGTTCGAATCTGAATCATATACAAGTACCAACCAAGCCAAGTTCATAACTAAATCACTCGACTACATACAAATTCAGTCAATATACAAGTTCGGATCCAAGTCGTCAAGCATCAACCAAGAGTTATACAAAATTCTGCCATAACCAAATCCAAGTTAACAAGCTTTTGGCTTCGATTCATCCCGTATACAAATATTCAGATAGGAAACTAAGAAAGGTCTCAGCCATGTCTACATGCGAGGTTACAAAGACAAGTTAATGAAGGGTTCAAGGGCGATTTTCACCTGGAGTCGATGAAGCGATCAAGGAGGGAGCTCGAAGCTCGTCAAATACCAAAGAGGGGTTATTTCCTGTCAGGTTCAAGAAAGAAAGAGGAGTTAGAAATTGGGGTCAGATTCGAAGCTCAACATGAGGGTTCATCACAACTTCGAGATTAAAGCAAAGACAAGAATGGAATTCGGCCAAATTTCAGCCACCAGTCTGTTGTGCGCAGCGGAAATTTCGGCAGAGTTTCTGATGCACAATAAGAGAGAAAGATCGATAAGAATTCTTGTTTCCCAAAGGGAACAAGAATCTGAAGCCTAATATCACATCAAAGTGGGATATTTGCTCTTCCTCTCGTCAGCTCTAGGACTGCGCGTCGAGGGACCCTAAATCTATTACAATGGCCACAAACTCAAACAAACTAATTTTACGTGGTTCGGCAAACTTCCTACGTCCACGGGGCAAGGAAGGAGGAGATCTACTATTAGAGGGGGAGAACACAATTAGGGTTTACAATCACTCAATCTAAACCCTCACACAATTATCTCTCTCAAAACAAAAGACAGCCACCAAAAACAAAGAAAAAACCGATCTGTTCCTTGCACTGCTCCAAAACCGCCCTACTGTGCACTTGAATCATCCGCTCTCTTTTTCTCCTTTGCTGTACTTTTTCCCCTCAATTCCTTCGCACAGCCGCACAAATACTCTTCCCCAGGTACTTGCACCAAAGAAACCCTAGGACAAATACCATCGCCTAACCCTAACCATAACCCTAACCGACCCCTAACCCTAACCCTAAACCTCGCCTAACCCTAACCATAACATCTAACCCCCACCCTCACCTAACCCTAACCCTAACCCTCACCGAACCCTAACCCTAACCCTTGCCCTAACCCTCGCCTAACCCTAACCCTAACCCTCACCGAACCCTAACCCTAACCCTAGCCCTAACCCTCACCTAACCCTAACCCTCACCGAACCCTAACCCTCACCCTCGATCACCCCTCACCCTCACCCCACCCTCGATCACCTAACACTCACCTCAACCTCGATCACCTAACCCTAATCCTAACCCTCACCCTCAACATCACCTCCACCCTCACCTAACCCTCGCCTAACCCTAACCCTAACGCTCACCGAACCCTAAACCCTAACCCTAACCCTAGCCCTAACCCTCGCCTAAACCTAACCCTAACCCTCACCGAACCCTAACCC
>BQKN01064570.1:0-16748 GCA_022839385.1 Asparagus kiusianus
GTTAGGGAAAAAAAGAAAATTAGGGGGAAAGGTTACGGGTATTACACAAGTCATCGTATACTTCAACCGTATCTGTTGTCGGGCTTGCCGCCAAAAGATCACAAATCGCCTGTCCTTTGACCGACTTCTGCTGTTTGAAGTGCAGATCATACTGGGACAAAAGAAGGGCCCACTTCGCCAACCGCCAATTCATCGAACCTGGTTGAGTCATGAATACCCGTACCGGATTAACATTAGCGATGACGTAAATCGAGACTCGGCGCCTATCAAGGTCCGACTTAGATAATAGACTGCCTGTTCGTGACCATTATCATCGTCTTGTGCTAATAAAGCACTTATCGAATGGTTCATCGCCTTGATATAAATCAAGAACGGTTTACCTGATTTTGGTGCAACAAGAACATGTGGATTCATTAGATATGCCTTGATATCTTCGAATGCCTTCTGGCAAGCATCGTCCCAAATAAACGATACGCCTTTCTTGTTTAGCTTCGAAAATGGTTGGCACTTCCCGGAAAGATTTGAAATGAATCTCCGGATATACGCCAAACGCCCTTGCAATCCTCTGAGTTCCCTTAGATTCTTCGGGGGTTGCAATTCATTTATCGCCTTTACCTTGTCTGGGTCGATGTGTATACCTTTAGTGGTGACGACGAATCCAAGGAATTTTCCGCTGGACATTCCGAGGAAGGATTTTGTGGGATTCATCTTTAATTGATGACTCCGCATGAGATCAAACATTGTTCTCAAGTCCTTGATGTGATCTTCTTTGTTGCGGCTTTTTACCACCAAATCATCAACGTAGCATTCAACTGTTTTCCTAAGGTGTTTCTGGAAAATCTTAGTCATTGCTCGTTGGTACGTGACACCTGCATTCTTCAGACCAAACGGCATCACCGTGTAGCAGAAGATACCGAGGGGCGTTCTGAATGCCGTATGCTTTTCGTCATCCGGGTGCATCTTGATTTGATTATACCCCGAAAAGCCGTCCATGAAGGACATTCTTTCGAATCCACATGTATTGTCAATAATGACATCTGTGATCGGGAGGGGAAAATCATCTTTTGGACATGCTTCGTTTAGATTCCTGAAATCGATGCAAATCCTGATCTTGCCATTTTTCTTCATGACTGGAACGATGTTGGCTAACCAGTCTGGATGTTGTTCTTCCCGAATAAATCCTGAGTCGATCAACTTTTTAACTTCAGCCTCGATGGCTTCCATGATCTGCGGACGAAACCGTCTTTGCTGTTGCTTGACAGGTTTGGCATCCGGCTTGATGTCGAGGCGGTGCATTGCCACATTGGGATCGAGCCCTGGCATGTCTTCGTAGTTCCAGGCGAAGACGTCGATATACTCTCTGATCAAGGCAATTAATTCCTCCTTTTCATCTGATGGAAGACTATCACTGATGAATATGGGCTTTGGATTGGCTTCATCACCCATATTGATTTGGACTACCTCGTCTTCGGTGGGTGGCTCTCTCTGTTCGAACCTATCACCATATTGCATGTTCAGGTGATGAACCCATGGGTCCTCCCACGTTTGCATTTGATCGTCGTCCTCCATTGTAGATGGATCAGCCGTAGTCATGTTCGACATTAAGGCCTTGAACATTTCTCCCAAACTTGTGTCGGAATCTTCAGCTGACGAATCTAGCAAGTATCGATCCTTGGCTTTGTTAGCAATTTGATCTATGATTTGCCAGCCACATTCGTCATCTGACGAAACGTAGCCTAAGCCCCTCTTGTGACGATAATAGCCCTCCGGTTTACCCTTTGGTACATATGCCGCTTTGACTGGGACACGGGAACCTCGATCGAAGTATAGACCTTCTCCGAGTGTGAAATCATATCCTTGTCTTTCCATGAGCTTGCGCGCTTCTGGACTGTACTTAGACAAATGTAAACCAGACTTGTCACCATCTTCATCCTCTCTTAGGAAATGATCTGGCACCGGAAGATTTTCTCCTCTACCGAAGATCACTTCTTTTTGTCCCCCTATTTTGGCGGGAATAATCTGAGTTGTTCCGAAAGAGTGTTGGAGACGCTTCTTCGTTACATACGACGATCGGAGCGGCATACATAATTCGGGATTATCGTACAATCCCTTTATCGCATCATCAAAAGACAAGGAGTACTCTAAACCATTATTTATTTCAAGTTCGGCAAGTTGCCAGTTACAACCGCCATCTGACGACTGTTCGTCGTCGAGATTGATTACAAAGGGTACAATGTCATTAAAAACAAAACCACCATTGTAATCGAATCCGGCCTCGGAATCAGCTTCTTCTCCGCTGTCCGTGCCTTGGACCGATGGTTCTGTATCGGATTCGTTACCATAAAGGAGAGAATCTGTGAAGTAGTTCTCGTACCCTTTGAATGGCTGCTTATCCGCGACCACCGTCCTAACTCTTCCATCAGTGTCGACATATTTCAAACACTGATGTAGAGTGGAGGGAACTATAACATTACTATGGATCCAAGGCCGACCCAATAGTAAGTTATAGGATGTCTCAGCATCAATCACGTAGCACGTGACCTCCGTCTTTAAATCGCCCATTTGGCACTTTATCCGGATTTTACCCAAAGGTCTTGACCCGCTGGTGTTGAATCCGTATATGACTGTGCCTGTAGACGCCAACTTGCTGACTGGAATGCCAAGGCTGTGCATCAGTCGAAGTGGCATAATACTCACAGCGGAACCCGGATCCACTTGGATTCGGTTAACTTCGCTGGAGCCAATGTACCCGACGAAGTATAGGGGCCGATCATGATTTGAATTCTTCGTCTGCATGTCCTCTTTGGTAAAGGTGATGCAGGGAATGTTCTTGGCTGCCACATTACATTGTTGGGCTGATAATTCCAGTTCCTCGGGCGCTGGTTTGACTCGATTAAGGAACACCTCTGAATCGGCCAGGGCTTCTTGCAAGGCTTCTCTAGTTTCCTTAGATAGCCGCAGCAATTCATAAAGTGTTATCCTTGCTGGAATGTTGGCTAGCTGAGCCATGATGTCGAAGACACGCGGATTTTTTGAACTTCCTGGTTTATCTCCTCCAATTGGACGACTGAAGCGAGACTGCTTCGGGTTCTGAACCTCCTGGGATCCTTTGTCTTTCTGTTTATCTGCCGGCTGTCGTCGAACATCTTTAGCCGGTTTGGGAATTGGGATCACCCCTATCTCTGTGAGAGTCTTGGCTGGTCCCTGTTTTGTCACCCCTAGCTTAGCTGCTTGTTCATTATGTGACGGATAGTTGAAGTGGTATTGGTTCCCGCTTCTGGTGGTGAAGACTTCTTGTTCATCTTCAGAAAGTGGGAAAGTTGGGATTCCTTCGTCGTCTTTCCCTGGGATGGCGGAAACTCCATAGCAAGACTTTCCTTTCCCTTTAGATTTCTTCGTGGATGACGATCCGGCCCATTGTTCATCTTCAATCAGGTCGGGGTGAACCCAAAGGATTTCGCCGTTCGGGGCTGTGTGTGGCACAAGTCCCTTTTGGTGCTGTCCATGTGGATCATCATTCACCGTCTTCATCCCGACTTTGGTGACGCGCTTCGGCTCAAACCAAGCTGTAGGCACTGATCCAAAGCTGATTGACACCGCATTTGCTCCCACATTCTTGGCCGGTTTCGGAGTTATGACCCCTACGTCGATCAATGCTTGGATCTTATCCTTGAGGTGATAGCAAGACTTCGTTGGGTGGTGGACCGCTCTGTGGTACGCGCAGTACTTCGGGTCCGTCACTTTAGTGGCTCCTTCATGATCCACAATCGCCGACAACTGGATTTTGTTGTTCTCCAACAAGTACTTGAAGATGCCGGGAACTTCGTCATCTTTGAAGGAGTAGACTTTGGGAAACCTCGGCTCCGAAGACTTTTGCTTCTGAGACCGCTGCTGCCAATGTGGCTGCGATTGCTGTGGAGCTCGTTGCTGCTGCTGCTGCTGTTGCTAAGGTTGCAATTGAAAGGTTTGGTTAGCATCAACAGCATTAACCTGAGCTTTACCTTTTCCTTTCTGGTTGAAGTTCTGCTTCGGAGGGTTTGTAGCCGGTTGACCTCTCTCCGCCTTCTTCCTCCTGAGGAATCGCTCAGCTTGCTCGCCTCGGACCTTCAAGTCCTTCCATGTCTTGGATGGAGCTGTGCCCATTGCTTCCAAAACATCCAGCGAGAGGTTGTTGTGGCAGGTCTGAAGAATGAACTCCTCGCTGATCGGGTCCCGGCAATTCATCGCCTTATTCCGGAACCTTTTGACGAAGACTTCGACCAATTCTCCGTCCTTCTGCTTCTCATCGAGCAATGTCCCGATAGAGATTTCAGTGTCGTCGTCGAAGAAATTCGCAAGGAATTTGGTCTTCATGTCGTCCCAGCTGTTTATGCTTCCTGGCTTGAGGCGACGATACCAATCGAAGGCAGCTCCACGAAGAGTGCCGACGAATGACCGCACCATCAGAGGCTCATTACCTGAGATGACTCCCAAGTGCGATTTGAAATAAATCAAATGCTGAGTTGGTGAACCCATCCCATTAAACGGCGTGAAGTTGATTAGACTAAACTTTGCCGGATATGGGATCGATTCCCACTCTCTTGGGTAAGGACAGGGAATGCCCGTCTTTTTAGTCTCTTGAGCAGAAATCAATGTATTGATTTTGCTTTCGAGGTTCTTAATTTTCAGGCTTTCACCTGTGTCTTCGCTAGCATTATCGTTACCACCCCCTGGATTAATGGGAGGGTTATTGACGTTGCGAGCTTCATTTGTATCTTCATCTTCCAAGTTGTTCTGGTTTTGACGACTTGGTTCCCCTTGTTGGTTCCTTAATGCTTGGATCTGTTGGTCATGCATCTCTCTCATGTTCTGCATGGCCATCTGCATCTCGAATCGAAAGGTTTCCTGTTGTTTGGCAATGGCATCTTCAAGCATCTTGGCCACTTGCTCCGCGCTTATCATGAACGACTCGCGGGGTTGCCCTTCACTGGACACAGTATTGTCAGACGCAACGGCTGAACCAGCGTCTGATTCTTCATCTTCTGAAAGTACTCTTGTCCGGACCCTACCGTACGTTCCTCGCTTGATGGCCCCAGACTGTAAACGGGTCCTGGGTCGGGATGCTTCTGGAATCGTCTCGGGGTTATCCTGAGCCGATGTTCCTCTGTTGGTCATGTTGACAGTGACCCTTGAATGTTCACCGTCTTCGACCATCGTTCTTTTTCTTCGGAAACGCCTGGGCCTTGGCTTTGGCGCTTCATTGCTGAGTCTCTCGAACACGGAAACTCTTTCGGGGACTGTCTTTACACAGTTGTACTCAGACAGTACTGCCCGAATAAGTTTTGAACACGGACATTGAGCTTCAAACCTCTGAGGGCTTCTCTTTCTGGATTTGCTCGTACCCGCAACACGATAGTACAGCTCGTCCATTTGAAAGTCGGAGCAACCTATCGTGTGTGGGCACGATTTCTCAGGTATAATGTCATCATCCTCGGACGACAACATTTCCTTCTGAGGATTAATTGCCTTTTTCGGGCTCTCGAGAGTTATACGCCTCGAAACGCGTCTTCGTGGACGTGAATCTTCAGCGGGCTCTTGCACTTCTATGCGCAAAGTTGTGCGCTTGGGTGCCATAATTTGCTCCAAGTGTTGAGGGTTGCGGCGACCCCCAGCATGCTGCATCGGTTGGGACTTCTTCATTGGTCCCAAACGTTCTTGGACTGGAGCTTTACCTCGTTCCTTCGGAAGTGGGCCGAGGCGCTCCAAAACTGATTTTTTCTTCTGGGATGGTCCTGCGGGATCTCCCAGGGCAGTTGCGGCAATCACCGGCTGTTTGAGTTGACTTGCCGGAGTTTGAATTTTCGGAGGCTGCAGGTTTTGCTCCTTAGCCTGAACCGCTTCAGACTTTGGCCTCCAAACCTTGCGAGTTGGTGGCGGCTTTTTGACCACCTCCTTCTGCAGCTTCCGACGGGCTTCTTCAGCTTTGGCCCGTGCTTGCGCCGATAACGTGCGGTGTTTGCGGATGCGTTCCTCCAAAGTCGAGCGATTCCGTTTGACACGGACCCATTCCATAGTTGATGGTTTAGAGGAACCACCCTGCATTTGCTGTTGAGGCTGCTTGCCTCGTTTGTTCTTCAGATCCGCATGATAGCGGACCTCGTCAACGGACTCCATGGCCTTGGCGAATTGCTTCGCGAGGCGTTGACGCTGCCTCTGGCGGGCTCTCTTGGAGAGAGTCACCACGCCTTCAATGGCGGATTTGACCTTCTTTGAGGTCGGTAGGGCCTCACTCAACGCAGCTTCGGCGTCGATTGGGGTGAGGTCGTCGTTGGTGGCTTCAACTTCATCGCACCAACGTACCTTTCTCCTAGAGGAGAGCTTTTGGGACTTCTTGGACTTGGGGGAGGAGGTAGATCCGGACGAGGAGACGTATTCCTCGTACTTCTGTTGGTCGAATTCATACTCGACCTCCTCCACGACTGGGATCGAGATCCGCGGCTGCGACGCTCCAGCTTCGGCTGCGAAGCTGTTGGCTCCCACTGTGGTCGCCAGATTGTTCGCGTGGAAAATCGTGTTCTTCTTCATTGAGGATTCCATTACAAACTTTAAAAACAACTTTATGCGTTTTACAAATATCCGGTCTTTTTATAAGAGCCGGTTACAATGGAGATCGAAATAAAGAAAGAAACAAAAAATTACAACTTTCCTTTGAACAGATCGCGAGCTCCTGTTATTCGGTCGATCGCTTTGTGGGGTTCTTTGCCTGCGCCGGGGTTGATTACCGTTGACCACCGCGAGATCTGGATCCAAGCAGATCTACAACGTATTACGGGTATTATCCCACCAAGGAGATAATAGCCGGGAGGGATCGTTTCGCCAAGGAAACGACCGCTCGAATCTCGGGATCTAAGAACCAAGCTTAGATCCGGAGTAGAACGATGTAGATCTGAGGATTAGCTTCTTCGAACTCCTGCCTTGTTTGTCGCGGGTGCTCGCCGAAAACTGAATCCGAGGGTCCAAGCTTCAAGCCTTCACAATTCCGAGTTGAGATGACAATCCGGCAGAGTTTCGGCTCTTTAGAAGTTCAACCAAAAGTCCTCCAAAATGAACAACCACCCCCCCTATTTATAGCCTCTCTTCACTGTGCGTTTGTGCACAAGAGAGAGGGGGGGAGTCGGGCCACCTCAGGGTGGCTCGGCCTTGGCCGAGCCACCCTGGGGTGGCTCGGCTTGGGCCGAGCCACCTCGGGTTGGCTCGGTTTAGGCCGAGTTCCCGGGTGTTGGTTCGTTTCGTCGTTTTCCGGTGTTTCCGGTTCTCCGTCGTTCGGATTTGATTCGGTTTCTGGAATCGACTCATTGACTTGATTCCAAATATGGCAGTTAATCCGTTTCTGAGTTCGAGTCCGGGATTGATCTTGATTCGATCGTTATATCACCGAGTTCGCTCTTGTTTAGATGACTCGGTGATTCCCGAAACGTTGGTTTGATTCCGCGTGCGAACGTGTTCCGTTGCTTGCGTGCCTCGTCGACTCGTCGCTCGACCGTCCGTTGATTTGTCGAATCATCGTGCCGAGCTAAGCTAAGGGACCTATAGGCAATTTTACACGCCTACAGATACCCCCTCCAAAATGTTCCAGCCTCATTCCTTTATAGAGGAGTCTGGAATATTTTGGATATGATTGTCCCTACCCTTTGTCGGTGTAACGGGACCTGGAACGACTTTCGTTTTGTATTCCTTCGCTCCTTCAGGCTATTCGGTGCTTCGTCGAACGCTTGTAAGGATTCCGGTGCTGCATTTATTGTCTGACCGTCGTCGAAATTTGAACCTGAAGTCGATTCCTGATTTTTCAATCTTTTAGCTTGTGCTGGTTGGTTCGATGTACAACAAACCCCCGATCGTTGGTGTTGAGTCTTCTTTTGCGACGCGTTGTCCGGCGTCGTGTTATTGAGTTATCCTTATTGGAGTATTTCCGTGCTCGAAATAAGCTGAACCGGCTTGAAAATGAGCCAAAAAAGGCAGTAATTTGGCTCAAAAGATTTCTTCCGTTTCTTCCGAATGTGTTGGAGAGACAGGAATAAACTAAGGATGAGACTCTCAATTGATTCGGAGTCGTTTCGATGCTCGATTCAACCCTGTTTGGACTGATCTGGACTGGTCCGGTTCGGTTCAACTTGGTCCGGTCCGGTTCAACTTGGTTCACCTTATAAATAGGGGTCCATTTTTTTCTTTTTCTCTTTTCTTTTCCTCCTCTCTAGGGCCGGCCCCCCTTTGATCTCTTTCTTGACTTTTCTCTTCCCTCGAGCATCCGTTCTCCCTCAAACCTGGATAGTTGTCCTAGATCTAGGGTTCCTTTGGATCTTGAACTGAAAAATCCCTCGAAAAACCATTTTTTAGAATTCCTCTCAGATCCCTCGAGCACGTGGTGAAAGTTTCCTAAAAGGTCTCATCTTCGTTGGATCCCGAGCCTTTCTTCAGGTAAATCCTCCACAATTTTGATCTTTTTCATGCTCAATTTAATTTATGCATTTGTGGGATCATATGTGAGGGTTGAGGGTGTGATTTGACGCCTCGAGCTTCTCTTTCAGGGGGGTAGATCTGATAAAAAAATGATCTTTTTTCTAGATCTGACTTCTTCATTTATTTTGCAGCTTGTCATGTCGCGCGCTTCGAGAGGTCGTTCCCCTGCTATGTCGGCTGATGGCGCGCCTCCCTCCTATGCTGGTGAGCTATTTTTGGCAGCCTTTGGAAATTTACAAATTAGCCCTTTTTCTCTTAAAAATTTGTAAATTGATCCTTTTTACCCCACGTTGTTCTCCTTGGCGAGGCAATCGGGAAGAGCCTTGATTCTTCTTGATGAGGATCGACGCTTTTGGCATATTTGGAAATTTTGCAAATTAACCCCTCTTTTCTTGAAAATTTGCAAATTGATCCATTTTACCCCACGTTGTTCTCCTTGGCGAGGCAATCGGGAAGAGCCTTGATTCTCGTTGGTGAGGATCGACGCTTCAAAGATATGTTTTGCCTGGTCAAAACCATATCTTAAAATTAAAGGGGGGCGATTTGACGCTACATTGCGCTTTATAAGGCAGGGATATGTTGTTGACATACCCTGTGTTGTAATTGCACAATGTGGCCAAATCGTCTCACCCTTTATAAGGCAATGACTCTATCTTAACTATTTGTAAGATGAGTTCAATTTCCTTTTATAATCGGGACTAACCAGTGTTTAACTGTTCACTTTGCAGTGGGATACCCTTCTGGATCATTCTCGTCCCACGCAGTCTGTGGGCGTCGTGGCGAGTATTACTCGATCTCCGACGATCTTTCTCCTATTCCAGCTACTCCTCAGTTTGCTCCGGGCACGTCGACTGAGGTTGCCCAGGTGGTGAGGGAAGGTAGTCATCGAGCCATTCGTCAGCTGATCACAGATGCGCCTTTTGTGAAGGATGCCAGCTCTACTCAGCCTCTTCGGAAGAGCGACTTCCTGTTTGGTGATTCCGTCGATGACCCAGAAGCCGTATTCATTGACGCTGAGCAGTGGCTCCACAAGACCGGCAGTGGCTTCATATACTTGCCGGAGATTCCTCGGCATCGCTCATTGACTGAGTTCAGGCGTCAGGCTGTGACACGGGAGATGTCGTGGCGCTTGACGGAGGATCATGAGAGCGTCCATTGCGGCTATATCACCCATCAGGCAGCTCCTGGCTCGAGCAGGAGTCACATCACCGGATTACATCCCGGAGTGTTGGGACTAGATGCACCGCCACGTAACGAGCTTCTTGCCACTGCTTTGACCTTGAGGAATCGCCTCGCTGCCCTAGGACGGGAGATGCCTGCGACTCGTCACAGGATTTATGGTTGGGTCCACTCTTCGGACAAGTCTTGGTGGAGTCGCATGACGACATACGTCTTGAGCCGATGGGGCGAGGAGTTGCACGCTTGCGGTTTGTATGCAGCCGTTCGTGCCACCACGTATGGCTTGCCTGTCAGTTTGAGACATTTTTGTGCTTTGTTCGAGCTATATAATCCAGACTCGAACACTTTTCTGACCCGGCAGGGGGAGTTGGGCTTGGCTCTTCACGAGATGCACCGGATTTCTGGCTTGCCCATGGGACAGATGTTATACCAGGAGTACTTTCCCTCTAATCGTGAATTAGACCAGTTGAAGGATCGCATGCCTGATCGCTATGAGACTCTATGGGATCTCACTTGTCATTATCACATTGCTTTGGCACAGTCTGAGCCTTTAGCGAAAAGGACCAAGGCCTCCGTGAGTCTGAAGCAGTTTGTGAACTATTTATTCAAGAACCTGGAGAACAGTTCTGGCAAGGCTATTTGTGAGTTGGCCCCACTTACTCCCTCAGAGGTGAACAGTTTGTTGAAGAAGATTGATGCTCACTCCTACACCACTAGCAGTCCTGAGGGTGGCTTCCCAGTCTGGTGATGCATTGCCTTTAGAGGTGCTCTACCCGGCCGTTCAGCTTGCTTATAAGAAAGAGCTTTCACTTCTTCCGGTGATGGTAGCTGACATTCACCGAGGACTTCGACAGCTTTCTAGTGCTTTCACACGGAAGGAGACCGATTTGCCAGGTCAGATTCCCACTCTTAAGGTGGAGCTTCCGTACGCTTATCTGATGGCCTGGTTCGTCCTCCACCGCTCGGATATGATGTCGGTGCTGAACGCCCCAGATCACTCTGTTCCCCTGTTACAGTTGCTTGAGAATGGCAGGTGGGAGGGCCGAGGATTTTCTGATGTCAGACAGCAGCTGCAGGTCCACAAGTGTTGGGCATTCTCCACTTGTTTTCCGCAGTTCTCCGGCCGGTATGGCGAGTGCTTGATAGACGATGAGAGATCGAGAGAGTATCGGACTCACTTAGACATTGGCTGCTTCAACTGGCTGGTGAACATCAGGCCTGGCTATCTGATTTTTCGGGTGAGGGATCAGTGCTTCATAGAGCCATATCTACCCTGCCGATTCGCTCGCCAGTTTGGCTATGATCAGCTCTACATCGGGAATCCTCGTCAGCAGCTTCGGACCCATAGTGGTTTGATAGACGGTCTCCGTGCATGGTTGTGGACTGTGACTGGCTGTACTAGTGCTAAGTTCAGCCTCCCGAGTATTGATCGGCAGTTGAACCTCACTTTCTTGAGCTGCAAGTGGTTACTAGCAGCTAACAAGACTGTCCCCGTGAAGCCAATTGCAGAGATAGAGGCTGAGAAGGCTTCTCAGATTGATTCCCTTAGGATTCGGGAGAACGCTCGTGCACAGAGGGCGCGGAACAAGACTCGCCGAATTGATGAAGAGGGCCAGAGGACATTCCATTCCACAGACGAGGCTTCAGGCGGGGATCCCGAAGATTATGATGACTCTTCTGAGCGAGGTTTGCGATTCAACTTTTCCCTTTGTCTTCCAGAAATATTGAAACTGACTATGGTTTGACGTTTCAGGGACCACAGTTGATCATGATGAAGAGTTTCATCCTCCTCCTCAGGCGAAACCTTCGATCCCCACTGCTAGGCGGAAGAGATTAGCCCGTAAGCCGCGTGCAGCTTCCCGAGCCTCAGATATGGACTTTGCTGGTGACGATCCTGCTAGTGATAGAGGTAACATCTATCCTGAAAACCATTTCCTTGGTTATTCAGCACATTGACTTATACTTTTCCACCTCTATATAGGAGCGTGTGGGGAGAATGAGATGAGTCCCGATCCTATTCCCGTATCTCCCGATGAGTCTGACCCACCACCCCCTGTAGAGAGGCCTACAGGGGTTGCTGACATTAGAGAGGAGATCAATGTAGGACCCGATTCCGTGAATCCAGGTACATCTAACACTGACACTGAATTTCTTTAGATAATACATCAACGAATTTGTGTATCTTCTAACTGTCCTCTACTTCTTGCTTCTTCAGATAACTTGTAGGAGGCGAATCCTGGAAATGAGGAGGCTGATGCACCTATGAGAGGTAACTCATTTCCATTAGTTGTAGTCTCTTCATTCTTCTTTGGTACTGATATTCTTTTATGTCAGATTTCTCCATCGATGACTTTGACGAGGGAAGCTTGTTTGCGGACACTCCTATGGTGCGCTACATATATAGCTCTCCTCAGATCGATGACCAGTTACCTGGGGATATGTTTTCTGAGTCCGCCTTCGCTGAAAATCCCGAGGATGGTTCCTTTGAAGGTATGTGCTTCTTTCTGAGTTAATTATAGGACTAGCCAATCTTGACTAATGCAACTATAATGTAACGCCTCTGCGAATTCTGTTTTGAATCTGGCAGGAGCTTTTGTTGAGAAAGACCCTGTTGAGCCGGCTGTGAGACCAATTACACCAGTTGATGCACCTACAGCCGTTACACCTCCACTACCCCCAGCGGATCAAGGGGAAGAAGGTATAAGTTAACTCATTGAAGAGTGTTATTCCTTTTTCTTATTAAGACTTTTGACGGAATTCTCCCTTTTTCGTGTAGGGCGTTCTTCTCGTCTTCACGTCTTAGTGAAGGAGTTGTTATCTGACGACGATCCTGACAAGGTCGTCATCTGCATAGACGTTCGTTCCTTCTTCTCCTTTGTGAATGCTATGATCGGCAAGCTCTTTCACGATGGACTTTCACTTCACCAGTTTAAACCTCTCCTTAATTCCAGAATCAACTTGATAAGGGAAGCAGGGTACCCGGATTTGGCGAAGGCCATAGTTGATGATATCGACTGCCTAGGGCATGAGCTTCAGATGTTTCGTGAGCTTCGAGATACCGGAGCCTCTTCCTTCATTGCTGCTGAGCTGGAGACCCATTTACAGTCACTGCGCGATACTCAGCTTCTTGCTAGTCTTGAGGTTCAGGCGCAGCGAGACCGAGTAGCTCGGGTTGAGACCGGCCTTGCTACCAGATTATCTTCACTTGCCGAGCTCCGCTCTTCTATTACTTCTTGTGGGACCAAGATAGATCAGCTTAGAAAAGAACTCCGCGAAGAAGAGGAGACTTTTGGCATTCTTCAGATGACAGAAGCACAGGACCAGCAGACCTGTACGGCTTTGTCCGATGAGTTGAAGTCTTTGAAGCAGAGGCTAGTCGAGATCGAGGAGGCTGCTGCGAAGACTTCGACCGCCACCGAGGAGTCCCTTAGGGCTGAACTTAGGCAAGCTTATGATGAGAAGCTGTCTAAGGTCAGCCAGCAGATTTTTAGCCACAGTCTTGATGTCTGACTTTGTTTATTGAGTGTTTTGACTCTTGACTCTTTTAGTGAATTTCCTTTTTATCTTTATTATGATTCGTCATTCCGTTTGAAATGATTGACCATAATACTCATAGGATTTTTGGCAAACCCTCAGCCATCAACGGGTTTGATGAGCCTTTACCGACTACCGTTTGAGTCGGGCTAGCATGCGAATTGTTTAGATCCGCTCGCATGTAACGTTGCGCTCAAAGATTGAATTCTCTGAGACTTTGTGCTATGATGTTGAATACATAGACTTCGTCATTGTTACGGGAATAGGCTACCCGGCGACACGTGTGAGGTGTTGGCTTTAGGATTTTTGGCCAACCCCCAGCCTCTAACGGGTTTGATTAGCCTTTACCGACTACCGTTTGAGTCGGGCTAGCATGTGGATTATCTAAATCCGTTCCGCACGTGACGTTAAGCTAAAAGAGTTAACTCTTTTAGTGCTACGATATTGAATACGTAGACTTCGTCTTTCTCCTGTGAAAAGACTAAACAGCAACGTGTATGAGACGTTGACTTAGGATTTTTGGCAAATCCTCAGCCTTTAACGGATTTGATGTGCTCTTACCGACTACCGTTTGAGTCGGGCTTACATGCTGATTGTTTTAATCCGTTCCACATGTGACGTTGCGCTAAAGGAATGAACTCCCTTAGACTTTGTGCTACAACTTTGAATATGTAGGCTTCGCCATTGTTATGGGAATAGGCTATCCAGCAACGTGTATTAGACGTTGGCTTATCCCTACTTAGGCTTTGGGACAAAGGACCCCAGAGTCAGGCTCTGGTATCTTTTTCTACGGATAAAGACCAAACCGGCGACGCGTGTTAGGCGTCGACATATCCCTTCTTAGGATTCAGGATAAAATTCCCCATGCGTGTGAGGCATGGATTTCGGTGTTATTAATAACAACCTGCCACAACGTTGAATATGCAGACGGGTGTTCTTTTTAACGGTTAAGAACTAACCGGCCGCGCGTGTTAGGTGCGGACTTATCCTTACTTAGGTTTCAGGATAAAATACCCCAGAATCGAACTCTGGTGTCTTTTTCAATCGGAAAAAGACTAAACCGGCAGCGCGTGTTAGGCGCAGACTTATCCCTACTTAGGTTTCGGGATAAAATACCTAAGATGAATCTTAATTTTATAAATTTTGGAAAAAGAGTTGATGTAGGGAAGGAAGAATTTTATATTCTATTCCCTGGACAAGGAAGGAAGAATTTTATATTCTATTCCTTGTTTCTGGAAAGGAAGAATTTTATATTCTATTTCCAGTGCAAGAAGGAAACTAGAAGTGGGATCTCCACTCCGAGAATCCGGAAGATCTAGATAAACTTACCTTTTATAGGATTGGTTATCTGATCGAAAAAATGAGTTCTTCGTTTATCGAAGAGAAATTTCAACTTCAGTTACAACCATAAAAAGGTTGAACCCAAGAGAAAAGAAATGGAGTTCTTTCGTTCATCGAAAGGGGACTCCGAACTGAGAGTGAACCTTTTTGGTGGACTCACTGTCAATTGAAATTGATCAGCGAGGGATTTTGGTGGTAAAAATAAAATTGGGTTATCCTCTAGAATATTAAGTGTAATATTCTTCAAGGAACTTCCCGATAAATGAGTTGTCCTGAACGTACTAGGGATAGTACTTTTTCAAAAACTTCCCATTTATTGGCATTAATTGCCTGTTACCCTCTAAAGAAATTAAGCGATAAGCGCCGTTCGAATAGACTGTGTCTATTACAAACGGTCCTTCCCACTTAGGTTCGAATTTACCTTTCTTCTTAGAGGTGAGGATTATTGGTCGGCGAGCAGCGAGGACCAGATCTCCTTCCTTGAAGCTTCTTTGGCGAACCCTCTTGTCAAAAGCCCTGGACATCCTGGCTTGATAGAACTCGATGTGTTGTTGAGCCTCTAAGCGCTTTTCGTCCAGCCTTTCGAGTTCCTCAAGACGTTTTTGGTGATGTTCTTCGGTCGTCATCTCCGTTGCGAGAGTGATTCGAAGGGAGGGAATTTGAATCTCCAGCGGCAGCACAGCCTCGCATCCGTATACCAGAGAATACGGGGTGGCTCCCGTGGGTGTGCGTATAGTGGTGCGATAAGCCCAGAGCGCTTCGCCGAGTTTATCGTCCCAATCTCGTTTATTGGTCTTCACTAGCTTTGATAAGATCTTGATGATCGTTTTGTTGAAAGCCTCAGCCAATCCATTAGCGGCAGGGTAATAAGGTGTTGACGAAACATCTTGGATCTTGAATTTGTCACAGAACCTGATGAAGGCGTTGCTTATGAATTGCGGACCGTTGTCATGAATGATCCGCTTCGGCACGCCGTGTCGGTATATGACATGATGCTTGATGAAGTTGATGACATTGTTCATCTTCACTTCTTTAAGCGGAATGGCTTCAGCCCACTTTGAAAAGTAGTCGGTGATAGCGAGGATGAATCGATCACCTTTTACTGAAGGAGGAAAGATAGGACCGACAATGTCCATACCCCATGTCTCGAATGGCCAGGACGTGGTTGACGCGTGTAACCGCTCCGGTGGCTGGTGCATATAGTTTGCATGTACTTGACAAGCGTGACATTCTCGGGCGTACTCGATCGCGTCACGAACCATTGTTGGCCAGAAATATCCCATTCTTCTGATTCGATCATACAGCCTGGGACCAGGCTGATGCGCACCGCATTCTCCTTCATGTGCTTCCTTAAGAACTTCTTTTGCTTCTTCGTTCGAAAGGCATCGGAGGAGTAAGTCGTCATACCCCCGGCGATATAACGTACGGGTCTCGGTATTGTAAAAGAACCGTGGTGCTCTTCGGCGGATAGATTCTTTTTTCTTTACATCCTCTGGTAAAATGCCATATTGGACGTAGTCAATAATGGGAAAGCGCCAATCTCGGGACTCGGACCCGGTTTGGGTTGAGTTCACCTCTTTGGCGTTTACGTTTCTATCTTCCTCCTCTTCAATATCCATATCGTATATGGGTACGCAGAGTTGGTGTGATCTTACTGTGACTAGCAGTTCAGTTTCGGGCGGTTGCGCGAGTGATACTGCCAGTGCTGCCAGTGCATCCGCATAAGCGTTCTGGAGACGCGGAATATACTCGATGTAGAATTCTTCAAAAGAATCTGCCACTCTGACGGCCTCTTGGTGGTATGGAATCAGGTCTGGGTTCCTGACTTCATACTCCCCACGAACTTGGTTGACAATTAGTTGAGAATCCCCAAAGGCTTCGAGATATTCGACCCCCAGCTCCTTGGCGAAACTGAGTCCTATGAGGAGTGCGTTATACTCGGCTACGTTGTTAGAGCATGGACTCGTCAGCGAATAAGCTCGAGGCATCACGTGCTTCCCTGGGGAAACTAAGACAACTCCAACTCCAGAAGTGACCTTAGGACATCCCGGGGTTACTGCTTTATTGACTGCTCTCGAGGCACCATCAAAATATAACTGCCATACTTGTTGGTGTGACGTGGTATTAACCTCGTGGGTTTCATCTGGCAAGTTGTCACGCCCCAGTTCCAAAAATCAAATAATTTGGAGCGTGACTTG
>BQKN01064571.1:4447-19855 GCA_022839385.1 Asparagus kiusianus
TAGGGTTAGGTGAGGGTGAGCGTAGGGGTGATGGTAAGGTTGAGGTTAAGGGTTAGGGTTAGGGTTATATGAGGGTGACGGTTAAGGTTAGGGTTAGGGTTAGGGGGTGAAGGTTAAGGTGAGGGTTAGGGTTAGGGTTATGTGAGGGTGAGTGTGGGGGTGATGGTGAGGTTGAAAGTTAGGGTTAGGGTTAGTGTAGGGGTGAGGGTGGGGTAGGGGTGATGCTAAGGGTGAGGGTTAGGGTGGGGGTGAGGATGGGGGTAGGGGTGAATTTGAGGGTTAAAGTTAGGTTTAGGGTTAGGGGAGGATGAAGGTAAGGGTGAGGGTGAGGGTTAGGGTTAGGGTTAGGTGAGGGTGAGGGTAGGGGTGATGGTGAGGTTGTGGGTTAGGGTTAGATGAGGGTGATGGTTACAATGAGGGTGAGATAATGGTGAGGGTTTATCATAACTATTATATCGCTAATTACATAGAAATTGCACACACTGTACACTCATATTTTCGAGCCGTAGAATACCCCATCCAATAAATACTATATATAATCTCTTTATTTACTTGTCATATACGCGTACAGGATTGTTGGCGGATACGATACCATCGTGTTCGGTCCGACAACCTTTTCGTACTCGTATGTGATAGGGGGCTTATATATAAATATTTATCGGATCTGTCCAGTGTGGACGGGTTAGGTATGTAAACATGGCATGCATATGTATTTACGTGTGTTCTTGTGTACTTTCTTTTTGTCAGAATTTCGACAGCGCTTACTCGTTGTTCTTCGTGTACTATAGTGTACTCGAAGAACAGCGGGTAGGTGCTGCCGAAATTTTGACGAAATAAAAGTACACTTGAACACACGTAAATACATATACACGCTACGTTTACATACCTAATGGGATAGAAGCCTTCCTCTGACAATCGGTCACACTCACTTGTCCTATAACTTAAAATGATATATGTAGGGATATGCTCACTTCCATTAATTTTTAAATTCTAGATGCGGACAATTCCTGACAAATTGTTCATGGGCATACCACGTGATCGAAGGCATCTAGACACCCGATACAAGGATGGGATAGAAGCTTTCTTAGCCTACTCTGACACCAACCCTCTACGGTCACTCAACGGGTTATTTTTTATCCTTGCAAGAATTGTACGAATGGTAAAATGCTCACTAGGAGTGACGTAAGTTTCCATCTGTCAATCAATGGATTTGATAGCTCTTATGTATTTTGGAGTCATCACGGTGAAGGCGTCCCGGTGATGAAATTAGAGGAAGAGTTTACTGATGTCGACAATCCGACAATTGACACAACTGATATGTTGGAAGATATTCTTATCGTGCCGTCTTCGAGCAATGTTAACACTACTGATATGTTTCAAGATGTAGACCGATTGATGAGACTTGTTGAAGAAAACGAGTCACCATTATACGAGGGGTGCAAGGAGTTCACAAGGCTTTCTTTTATGCCGAGGCTTCTTCATATCCAAACACTCTGTGGGATGGCTGTTACACATTTTGAGATGTTATTAGACTTGCTCAGGAAAGTCATTCCAGGAAGCGAGAAGAGCATCCCCGTAACTTATTATGAAGCTCACAAGATTGTTGATACGCTGGGGCTTGATTACAAGAAGACAGACGCCTGTCCTAATGACTGCATCTTATACAATAAGTGTAATGAAGGTCTAGAGGAATGTCCGACGTGTCATGTATCACGCTGGAAAGAACATACGGGCACATCTGAAGGCATATCATCCAATAAGCAGAGCAGAATCCATGCGAAGGTTCTTTAATATTTTCCAATTATTCCTAGGCTGCAAAGGTTTTATATGTCTGCCGAGCTGGCTGAGAATATGCGATGGCATTCGACCGACCGCAAAGAGGACGAGAAATTAAGACATCCTGCTGATGGTGAGGCATGGAAGCACATCGATTGTATATACCCTGACTTTGGTAAGGAATCTCGGAATATTAGGCTGGGGCTTGCTAGCGATGGATTTAATCCGTTTGGAGTAATGAGCTCTGCTTGGTCTACCTGGCCAGTGTTGCTGACACCGTACAACCTGCCGTCGTCGATGTGCATGACGTAACCGTACATGATACTGTCACTCTTGATCCCTGGAAGATATTCTCCTGGAAATGATATTGATGTTTTCCTCCAACAATTAATTGACGACTTGAAGCTTCTCTGGGAAGAAGGCGTCAGCACTTATGATGCTCATGGTAAGGAGGCTTTCCGTATGCGTGCAATGGTCATGTGGACAATTAATGACTTCCTAGCATATGCTAATTTGTCTGGATGGTCGACAAAGGGTCAGATGGACAATTAATGACCTCTTCAACAATTTCCTCGCCGCTTTAGCCAGGAGACATGATTTCTTCAACATATTTTTGACGTGGAAGTCACAGCGGATTGATGCGCTGGTGGCTTGTTGGAGATATATACATGTGAGTCATTTATTTTAATTCTCATAATTATTAGTCATTTTATTACTTTGTTTAACACACTGATTTGTATCTCTTTTTTCATTATATGCTGAAGCGATTTTTCTTTCTTGATGATTACGCTTGTGCCTGGACTTACTGCTTCACGCAAATCAATCTATCGTTCAAGAGGTGGTGGTTTAAACTGAAGAAAAAATATTTTATTCAAAGAACAGAAGATTGGGAGCACTACTAGCATCTTGACGAGCGCGTAGATAGAGTAGATTTTTTTGCACTTTGCGATTACTGGGACACGGCCGAAATTCAGATATTATTGAAGTATATATTTTCGTTTATTGTTTGAAATTCTATATTATATCTGTTTAACATTGTTTTACGGGGTCAAGCTGAAACAGCAAGGAGGAACCGCAATGCGACCCGCAGTAACGAGCATCACGGGGGCTCCTGGTCCTTCAGCCAACATTATCATCAATTGGCGCTTGAGGTATATAATATATTAGCTCTTAGGTTATCAATTTGAGTATAATTTATGTGTTATGAGTTAATGATATATTTGAATAAAATAGGAAAGGGGAGATCTCGGGCATTTTACAGATTGTATTCTGACTTCATGGAGCCCAAATTACGCCGACGAAGAGAAAAAAGCGCAGAACCGGGATCTGGCTGTAAGTAGCAGTTCATTTGTATATTTAATTTTTATAACAATGCATTTTAAATGTGTTAGAATTGACCGGGTTGTTTTGGTATATCGCAGGAGAAATTACATGCTAAGGTGCAGGAGCAATTATCACAGACTCAGGTCGATTCTAACACTCCGACCCGACTAAGTAGAGAGGAGGAGAATAGCATCATCGAGACGGTTATTAGACCGAGTAGCAAGAACAGATACTGATGGAGAGGATCCGAGCATCGGCCGTACGAGTCCAGTAGCACCTACGAGTCTGCAGCACAACCAGGATGCAGCTCTTCTCAAGACCCGACTATGGAGTAGCGGATGAAATCGATGGAAGATTGGCAGTTGCAACGGGAGTCAGAGCTACTCCAGATGGCGGAGGAAGAACGGAGGCGCCGGGAGCAGAGGGAGCTAGAATTCGCCCAGTTCATATCGACTCTGCCTTCTGATTCTCAGGAGGCATATAGGAGACAGTTTATGGCGGATCAGGTAATATATATATTTTTCTTTTTTTAATTAAATGAATTAAATATAAAATTCTTACTTAGTTATGAGTATGCCATGTGACTAAATGATATCACACACACACACACACCGATGCACACTGATACAAACTGTTACACACAAACTATAACTCTCTCCGAAACACAAAACCAAAAATATATACTTAATGTTTTTATGTGATGGTGGTGTTGATGGTGCGTGCGTGCGTAGAGATGGTTGTATTGGTTAGTGAGTTGGTTAGTTGGTTGTTGTTTTGTTTTGTTGTGGTGTGTTCGTGCGTAGGGTCGTTGGTTATGTTATTGGTTGGTGGGTGTTTTCGTCGTGGTGGTGGTGATGATGATGGAGGGGGAGGGGGTGGGGGGTAGAGTTTGGTTGGTTGGTGGGTGGGGTTGGGGATTGTTGTTGTGGTGCTAGTGGTGTTGTTATTGTTGTGTTGTGGTGTTGCATGTGTTGTGTTGTCGTGGTCGTTATGTGCGTGCTTGATGTCGGGTTTGGTCGTGGTCGGGGAGGGGGAAGTGTGGGGATTGGGTGGAGCTGGGTACTCGTGCGTGTGTGTGTGCGTGTTGGTGGAGATAGGTACGCGTGCATGCGTGTGTGCGGGTGGGGTTAGGGTGTGTGCGTGTGTTGTTAAAAACATGTGCGTGCTTGCGTATAATACATAAAAATATGCCGTGACACTCTCTCCGAAACATACAACATGTAAGAATATGCCATGATACTCTATTATTGCTATACTTGCATGTCATGCCATGTTGTTTTATAATTTGTTACTTTACTGTAAAATTCAGTTTTTGATGATGTATGTATTGCTCTATAACTCTTGTTAACGTTTTATTTATATTTTTAGGTTGGGACATCTCGACAAGGTGGAGCTGGTGATGAGGATGATGATGATCGGGACTGATTTGATTTGTTTTAACATTGAAAATAATGGGTGTGCTGTATAAATAACATTTATAATGTTGGGATATTTATTATGTTTTTAGTGAAATATGTGTTATATATGCGTGAGAATGAAATATGTGTTATATGTGCTTGTGCTGTGTAAATTTATTGTACATGTTTTTATTGTGAAATATATTGTACAGGGATTTTTAATTTTCAAAAAAAAAATTTAAAAATTTTCTGCTGACTTTTAGCGACAGATTTTCCGTCGCTAAACAGACCTTTGGCGACGGAAAACGGATACGGCAAACAGAAACTGACACATACTTTTGGTGACGGATTTTCCGTCGCTAAAATCTATAGCGACGGAAATTGTCGTCGCAAAAAATCAAACATAAACGACAGATTTGCCGTCGCTAAATATCCGTCGCTGAAATTTAGCGACGGAAAAGCCGTCGCTAAAACTTGATTTACCTACTCTCGTTATAGTGACGGACTTTTAGCGACGGAATTATTATTTTTTCGTCGCTAAAACTTTTAGCGACGGATTTTTAACTTTTGGCGACGGATTTGTCCGTCGCCAATAGTCCAGTATGCAGTAGTGCTTGTACCTTTTAATAGCACTGTCAGAATGATATTTAATTTTGTAAATTGATTTGCAGCCAATGAGTTTTTTTCGCCACCTGGGAGAGAGGTCAAGGTCTAGGAATTGTTAAGCTCTTGTGCTTTGATTTCAGCTGTCATGGCTTCTTTCCACTTTGGCGTGTGGAATGCCTAACCTTAACCTCTTGAAGAGACAGTGCAGGCTCTGAAATAAGATGAGTGACGGGTTGTTGTTAAGGTAGGATGGACTTTAATTAGGAGCATAAGGGATTTGTAGTGAGGATTAATGTAATGATGGTGGTGATGTAAGACTTAATGTAGGATTTGATGGAGTTCTTTCATGGGAGGGGAAAAGAAATATATTCTCATGAAAGATTACATCTCGGGCTTGTGAAGAATGAATTAGCGGTGATATGGAGTCAATATGTTTTTTGAACTGATGAATAACCCAAGAATAGGCAATACTTGGCACAATGGCCAAACTTGTCATGATGGAGATGACCAATAGCGGCATAGCATAAGCAACCCGATGCTATAAATTCCACAAGATAATTCAAGGGTTTTCAAAATAAATCAAACAACAATAAAACCTAGAAAAAATAATCTAATACACATGACTAATTCAAAGAGGAAATTAACAATAGATGCGGAAGCGTAAATGGATCCCTGAGTTAATTTAGAAAATTACCGAAGGGGTTGTGTTGATGCTCGATATCAAACAGCTGATTAATCCAAAAGAGGATGCTTGCGGGGTGATGAATGATGATGGAGGGCCCGCTCCCTTCTTTAACTTTATGACTAGTTCTTGAACGAGGATTTGATGTTCGTGCTGTATAGACAAGAAGAACCCATGAGAGGGCGGGGACCGGTTCCCCCGTGATTCCTCCGACGGTCAAGTTAGTTGATGAACTTAAGCTCGAGCGGAGTTTAGAACCGTGTGTTTTTATGCTATATGCATTAGAAATGATCATCTCTCAGGTTTAGATTAGGAGGAAGATTTAAATTGCTCCGAGAGTTTTTTGTTAGGTTAGATTACCTTTTCTGATGGTGAACAGCCTCCATAGAGTGGATGTCAATGGAAAACTGGTTATTTCAGCCATACAGAAAGGCAGTGACAAAGTGTAAGCTAGAAGGTGAGTCATCCCTCGCTCTACAGGTGTCGGCTGGTGACTGGTGGGGAAGTTACTTCATTATGGAAGAGAATGTCTCCGCATTTTCTGGGAAGTGATTGAATTGACAAGTCATGGAGATCTGTCAGGCCAAAATCTAGATAAGGCTTGTCCAAAGTGGACTGAGACGTTAACATTTGCTCTGGGGGAGAGGCTTGAGGCTGGGGTCGAGTCCTCAATTTAGTCAACCGCAGAGAAGGTACTTTAAGTCGTTTCTGAGAAATACCCATTGAGTGGTCAAGTGCCCTAAATAGGGTCGTCCTCGATGATAGGGTCGACCGGTACCGCCTTTCGTGTTGACTCAGGAATGTCGGCATGTTCGACTGGCTGGAATATCATCTTGCATTAGCTAAGAACCGTCTTTCGAGTCGATATAAAGATGTCGACTCGTCTGGGAGGTCAGGATCTCACGTGTCGACACATATCGCCTTTCATGTCGACTCGTCTGGGAGGTCAGGCTTTTGTTTCAGACACTCTGGCCAGTCGACTGAGGTAAATGTCGGTCGATCAATTTTGTTGAATATCATATCTCCGTGATAGTGTTTTGATGATAACAATTTATACAATGTGTATGCACTAACTCTTATATGCAGATTTCAATATCAGAATATGTGGAAAGTGCATGTTGACTTCAAGGCATTTTTGAAGTGAAGAAAATGAAGAACAAAAGAGTTAATGTATTTTACATTTTCTTTACTTAGAATATTTGTACAAGCCTTGAACACACACACGCACACACACAATTTTAGAACACACTAACACAGGCTTAGTGTGTTGGTTAACTATAGAAATCCCCTATGTTAACCATTAGAATAATAGTTAAAACTTAATTATAAAAACTCTCTATATCTGAATTATTACTCTTAATAGTCGACTAATTAGAATAGTAGTCGACTACTCTTGTATTAAACTCAAATACATGTTTCTGTCAATTTACAGTATAGTCGACTAATTCTGATTATAGTCGACTACTCATGTGTTTGACAGAAATATAAGTTTCTGATATTTTACAGTATAGTCGACTAATGTTAACAGTAGTCGACTACTGAAGAAAATCTTAGTTTTCAAGTTTCTGTCAAATTACAGTATAGTCGACTAATGATCATTATAGTCGACTACTGAGAGAATTTTCCGAAAACAGTCTGTCTGAACTCAGTGTAGTCGACTAATGACTACAGTAGTCGACTACAAAGACAGTTTTTCAGTTTTTCAATATTTGAATATCTGACTGTTTATAGCCGTTTTTAAACGTTTTTAAACTTTAAAAAGTTGTCTTTTCAAGGGCTATATATATATTACTTGTTCAGAAAAATAAAATAGAAATATAGACCCATAAGCTTTGATTCTTGTGTAATTTCCCAAGTGAAAAACATTCTGATTTTCTGAAAAAGAAGAGTTTCTGAAATTGCCTATATACTTTCATCAAATACAAATCAATTAGGCAATTTTACAGAGATTAAAAGAATCCTAAGCCACTGCTGCACTTCATTACACATTCAAGGCTTATAGGATCATTGTGTTATTACTTCAATAAAGTTTTCTCTCGGTTGTGAGAGGGTTAATCTCTTGGCTTAGAGATTGGTGTTCAAATTGGCAAGGAGTTTGTCAATTGGTATTGCAATTTGCAGGGACTTGCAAATTGGTCAGGTTTGAGTTTGATTTTGTAAGTTTATTCAAAATCATAGTGGAAACTCTCAAGTGGGATTTGCTTGGGGACTGGATGTACACCGGTTTGGTAGAACCAGTATAAAATCCTTGTGTTTGTGTTTGCAAATTTCTGAGATTGCCATTTTTCTTTGCAATTTATTATCTACTTTGCAATAATTTTAAAAGAACACTATTCACCCCCCTCTAGTGTTCTAGTGTATCTATTTCAGATCCTACATTTGGTATCAGAGCAAGGTGAAAGATGGCATCATCAAATACATCACAATTCAAGGAAGGTCACTCTACAAATCGTCCTCCATTGTTCGATGGTTTGAACTACAACTATTGGAAGTGCCGAATGAAGATTTACCTTCAATCAATTGGCTACGAACTTTGGAACGTCGTGGAAACAAAATATGAGAAGCCAACAACTCCTTTCACGGAATGGACTACATCTCAAAGGAACAATGCAAATTTGGATTCTTAAGCAATGAATGCCTTATTTTGTGCACTTGACAAGAATGAGTTCAATAGGGTGTCAACGGCCACATCCGCATATGATATTTGGCACACACTCGAGGTAACACATGAAGGTACAAATAAAGTTAAAGAATCTAAAATTTCTATTCTTGTGCACATATTTGAATTATTCAAGATGAAGGAAAATGAGACTATTGGAGAAATATTCACAAGATTCACCGACATCACAAATTCTCTTATTGGTCTTGGAAAAACATATACTCAAGTGGAGATGGTAAGAAAGATACTTCGTTCACTAACTCCACAATGGGAAAAGAAAGTAACAGCAATTGAAGAAGCCAATGATTTGTCAACTCTTACAGTTGAAAATCTTATTGGTAATCTTATGGCATATGAAGTACAACTTGAAGATAGGAAGAATGATGAAGAATCTAAGAACAAGAAAGTTCTTGCATTCAATACTACTTCCGATAAAGAAGATTCAGATGATGATAATGAAGAAATGGGCATGTTTGCACGAAAATTTCGAAAATTCATAAAAAAAGGTAATTTTAAATTTAAGAATTCAAATTCAACTAACCCTCTTTGTTTTAAGTGTAATAAACCAGGGCATATGAAGAAAGATTGTCCACTGTTGAAGAATAAGCAAAAATCAAGTTATTTCAACAACTTCAACGATATACAAAATAACAAGAAAAGGAAAGCAATGGCAGTCACTTGGGATGATAGTGATGAGTCATCCTCAGATGAAGATATTGAAGAAAAGGAAAGTGCACACATGTGCTTCATGGCACATGATGAAGTAAGTGAAAATGAAGAACTTTTAGATGCATTTAATGAATTATATGAAACTTTTGTGAGATTAAAAACTTCACATAATTTTCTTAAAGGTGAAAATAAAAGATTACTTGAAGAAATTTCTGATTTAAATTCTTCTACTTTTTCCAATTCTCAAATATTTGTTTTGAAAGAAGAAAATTTTTCCTTACTTAAAGAAAATGAATGCTTGTCTAATGAAAATAAATATTTAAAATCAGAATGTAATGATTTAAATATTCGTATTAACAAGTTAGAAAAAGATATTTCTTCTTTTAAATCAAGATATGAAGATATATGTCTAAATGTAAGAAAATTTAATAAAGGTAAAGAAAATCTCAATAATATTCTTTCATTTCAAAGAGAATCGCAAAAGACAAAAGGATTAGGTTTTCAATTTAATAAAAATAAATCAAAGAATACAATTTTTGTAAAACCTACTCATGTCTTGTATGATTATAAAACTGAAAACATGTACAAAAAGAAATCAAAATTTTTTTCTATATGGGTTCCAAAAGAATTATCTTCTTTACATAAGAATTTTTATATTTCTGATTTTATTAAAGATATTTGTTTATCACCTAATTATTTAGGCAAATCAAACTCTTCATGGGTTTGGTTTCCTAAAGGCTAATTCTAAGGACCCAACAGAGTATGGGTACCAAAATGTAAATGTTTATTATTTCAGGTACCCAAGAAAGATAGATGGATTTTGGATAGTGGTTGCTCCAAACATATGACTGGAAACATACAATTGTTGTCATCTTTTCAAAATAAGGATGGTGGTACCGTTACTTTTGGAGATAACAACAAAGGAAAAGTCATCGGTATTGGATCTGTCGGTAATCCAAACAAACCTATCATTGATAATGTTTTATTAGTTAATGGTCTTAAACATAACTTACTAAGTATTAGTCAACTATGTGATAAAGGTTTTAAAATTGTTTTTGAAAAAGAATCATGCTTAATTTATGATATTGATTTAATAACAATTATTTTTAAAGGTTATAGAAAGAATAACATATATGTATTATCTATGAATAATATTTCAAATGAACATTGTCTTATTTCATCATCTAATGAATCTATTTTATGGCATAAACGTTTTGGACATGTTAATTTTAAACATATGTCTAAGATTTCTAAAAATGATTCAGTAAATGGTTTGCCTAAGATGTCATTTAAAAATAATTTTTGTGATGCTTGTCAACAAGGAAAAATGCACAAATCTTCTTTTAAATCTAAAAATATAATATCTACAAATAGACCATTAGAATTAATTCATATAGATCTTTTTGGTCCATCAAGAGTTGCATCTTTAAATGGAAGTAGATATGCATTTGTTCTTGTTGATGATTTTTCTAGATTTACATGGGTAATTTTTCTTAAAAATAAAAATGATGCTTTTAATGAATTTTCTATATTTTGCAAAAGAATTCAAAATCAAAAATCTACCTCTATTATCTCTATTCGTAGTGATCATGGAGGTGAATTTGAAAATGAACTATTTGCAAATTATTGTGACAAACATGGTATATCACATACCTTTTCTTTTCCTCGCGCTGCTCCACAAAACGGAGTTGTAGAAAGGAAAAATAGAACTTTACAAGAATGTGCTAGAACCATGTTATGTGATAGTAATTTACCTAAGTATTTTTGGGCAGAAGCTGTATCAACAGCTTGTTATGTTTTAAATAGAGTTTTATTAAGACCTATTTTAAAGAAAACTTCTTATGAATTATTTTATAACAAAATTCCTAAGTATCTTACTTTAAAGTTTTTGGTTGTAAATGTTTTATTTTAAACACAAAAGATAACTTAGATAAATTTGATTCTAAATCTGATGAAGGAATTTTTGTTGGATATTCTAATCATAGTAAAGCATATAGAATATATAACAAAAGAACACTAGTTATTGAAGAATCTTTACATGTTTCTTTTGATGAAAATTTTTCAAAAACACCTACAATTCTAAATAATGATGATGATGTAATTGATACTATACATGATACTCCTATGATAGATATTACAAAAGACGATAATCTACAAAATGATTTACCTAAAGATTTTGTAGAAGTTAAAAATCATCCACATGATTTAGTTATAGGAAATATTTCTGACAAAGTAACTACTATATCACATTTTAATTTAATTGCTCATAATGCTTTTATCTCAACTATTGAACCTAAAAATATAAAAGAAGCACTTCTTGATGATTCATGGATAATTGCTATGCAAGATGAACTTAATCAATTTACAAGAAACAATGTTTGGGATCTTATACCTAGACCTCAAAATAAATCTATTATTGGAACAAAATGGATTTTTAGAAACAAATTAGATGAATTTGGTCAAGTTGTTAGAAACAAAGCTAGATTAGTTGCTCAAGGTTATAATCAAGAAGAATGAATTGATTATGATGAAACTTATGCACCTGTTGCACGATTAGAATCAATTAGAATTTTACTTGCATTTGCATGTTTTATGAATTTTAAATTATATCAAATGGATGTTAAAAGTGCTTTTCTAAATGGTTTTATAAATAAAGAAGTTTTTGTAGAACAACCTCCAGGTTTTGAACATGAAAGTTTTCCAAATCATGTTTTTAAACTTAAGAAAGCTTTATATGGTCTTAAACAAGCACCTCGTGCTTGGTATGATAGATTAAAGAAGTTTCTTTTAACTTCAGGTTTTGAAATTGGAAAAGTAGATTCAACTTTATTTATTAAGAAAATAAACAAAGATATTTTACTAATTCAAATTTATGTAGATGATATTATTTTTGGTTCTACTAACAACAATCTTTGTCAAGAATTTGCTAAGAATATGCAGGATGAATTTGAAATGAGTCACATGGGTGAACTGAATTTCTTCCTTGGACTACAAATTAAACAATTAAAAGAAGGAATATTCATCAATCAAAGCAAGTATGCAAAAGATTTACTCAAACGATTTGGGTTGGAGAATTCATCAAGCAAACCAACTCCAATGAGCACTACTACATCTCTTGACAAAGATGAAAATGGTAAGAATGTTGATCAAAAGCTCTATCGAGGTATGATTGGATCACTTCTTTACATTACTGCAAGTAGACCTGATATAATGTTTAGTGTATGTTTATGTGCAAGATTTCAATCTAATCCTAAAGAATCTCATCTTAAAGCAGTAAAAAGAATTTTTAGATATATTAAAGATACTACAAATTATGGTTTATTTTATCCTAAACATAGTTCTTTTGATTTAATATCATATAGTGATGCTGATTTTGCTGGATGTAAATCTGATAGAAAAAGTACAAGTGGAACATGTCATTTCTTAGGACATTCACTTGTATCTTGGTTTAGTAAAAAGCAAAATTCAGTGTCTTTATCAACAACTGAAGCTGAATATATTGCTGCAAGCCTTGCATGTGCACAAATATTATGGATGAAACAAACTCTAACTGATTATGGCATAAATTATCCCATATCATCTATTATGTGTGACAATTCTAGTGCAATTAATTTATCCAAAAATCCTATTCAACACTCACGTACAAAACATATTGACATTAGACATCATTTTTTACGTGATCATGTACTTAAAGGTGACATATCATTAGAATTTATACCTACAGATAAACAAATTGCAGATATATTAACAAAACCCCTAAAAGAAGAAATTTATGTTAAATTAAGAAGGGAATTAGGTATATGTTCTTTTGAAGATTTAAATTAATTTTAAAAAAATAAACAAATATACATTTATACTATATTTAGTCGACTAATTTGTCTTATAGTCGACTACATGCATAAGCAATACATAAATTTTTTTTCTGAAAATTACAGTGTAGTCGACTACTTACCTTTATAGTCGACTACTCAATGTAAAATCCTAAAAATAATCTTTCTGTTGATTACAGTATAGTCGACTATTTCACATATTGGTCGACTACTCTGAGTTCAAATCTTAAAATTAACTTTCTGTCGATTACAGTGTAGTCGACTACTTTGACTATTAGTCGACTACTAATTCTGAACCTTCAGTTTTTTTAAGAAAAGTGGATATTTTCTGTTTTTAACCCAAAATCCAATAACCATACCCGTTTCACTTAAGTAAAATCTATCTCAACCATTCATTTTTCCCTCAATCAATCCTAACCATACATTTAAGATCAAATCTCAACCCTACACTTAATTAACAATCAAATCTAAACCATACATAATGTTTTATTCTTTAAAGAAAATGTAAAATACAAAAACCTCTCTCTCTAACTTCCCCCAAAACCGAAACCCCATCTTCCACTGTAGTTTCATCGTTTCCAGGTTAGGGCATCCTCTCTTTTCTCATTTTTTCTTCAAATCTCTCAAAATTGTCAAGTCTATCAAGCATCCAGGCTATATAGTCGACTAATCCAGGCTATAGTCGACTATTCTAGGGTTTCTACAGTTTAGGGTATTATTCTAAACTTGCTCTTTTACTCTTTTGTTATTGATCTAGTTCATCATGTCTAGATCTAAGAAGGCCAAGCAAACTCATAGTTCTGTTAATGATGAAATCATTGTTTATTTAAGAAGTCCTGAATTATTGGAAGAATTTAATAGACTATCATCTTTGTAAATTCTTCCAGGATGATTTGTGAAGTTCGATGATTTCATTCCATGGAACTTTAATTCTTATTTTGAAAATGTGGGCTTGCTTGAATTATTTTCTGCTGAAAATAGGAAACCATCATACCCATTTCTTGTGCAACTGTTCTATACCAATATAGAACGTGTGGGTACAATTGGTGGTTCTGAAAAAATTAAAACCCTTGTTAAAGGAATGGAGATTGAATTAACTATTAAAACAATTGGTAAAATATTCAATATTCCTTATCAAGGAGTTTCTCTTAGCTCTGTTAGGATGAATGATTCAGATTTGTTATCCAATCACATATTTCTTCTTGGACATGGAAAACCTTTGAATAATTCTAACAAACTTCGTCCAATTCCTAGGTTCATTGCTCGTATTCTAGCCTATAACTTGTTTCCAAAAACTGGAAGTTTTCATTTCATTTCCCTAGAATTAGCAAAAGCTATATATGCTATTATGGGAAATATTCAAGTTAATTGGGCTGAGGTTTATTTTGATAATTTTCTGACAATTCCTAGAGGATTTCTTCCTTATGGTGCATTCTTGACTAAGATCTTTGATAAATACCATGTTGATCTCAAATCTGAAAAATCTGTTGTCCGTTCAATTAAATTTTTTGATTCAAATGCCCTAACAAGGATGAAATTGACAAATTTTGAAATACAAGATCAAAATCCTCAAAATGAACCTGTTCAAAATGAACCTGAACTTCAACAAGAAGATATTCCTCAATCTTCAACTCAAGCAGGAGCTTCTTCAAGTCAACCACCACCATTTCCTAAAGAACCATCTTGTTTTTCAGACGTGTAATACAACACTTTAAGTGCACGTATTCTAAAACTTAAAACTGGTCAAAGAGCTCTCTATGCACAAAACTCTTACATCATTAGTAATCAAGAAGACTTAATCAAGAAGTTTGAAGACTTGGACTCAAAGCTCAATACATATTTTCAAGGACAGCAACCTCCACCAGCACCTTAAGATGTTTTACTGCTTAATGTCAAAACAATTATGTTATTATGTTTAAGTTTCTAAAACTATGTGGTTGTGTTTTATTAGAACTTATGTAATATGTTTCTTATTTTGCTACTATGACACTTATATTAGTTGTGTGTTTTTAATTATTATTGATGATAATGTTTGGTTAGATAATACATGTGCTATATATCTTAAACAGATCATGGTGATGAACATTGTGGAACTTTTGATCTTTATGGCAAGTCTTTGCCTACCTATTTGGATGGGTACAGTTATGGATTATGTTCATAACCTAGATGATTTGTTTGAAGTTTTAGCTCATGTAGAAGAAATTATGTTATGTTTAGCTTCCTCTTTTTGTTGATAACAAAGGGGGAGAAATAGTTATGTTGCGTATTTATGTTACGTAATTGTACTGCAATAGACTTATTTTGCATATATGCAGGGGGAGTAAGTATTATATGCAGGGGGAGTATTTCATTATGTTTTTAACCTGTTTTTTAAAATACATACCTTGACATAAATTATTTGTTATCATCAAAAAGGGGGAGAATGTTGAATATCATATCTCCGTGATAGTGTTTTGATGATAACAA
>BQKN01064572.1:0-18573 GCA_022839385.1 Asparagus kiusianus
AGGGAATTAAAGGCAAACTACAGAGCTCTCAATCGCCGTTCCACCTCACGGATCTCCCCGGCATAGCAAAGCTCGAATTTTCGCAGGATCTCTCGACGAAGATCTTCCTCGATGCGCGATACCAAGTCCTGGACGGTATCCTTGACCTCCTTGAGGGCTCGATCCTTCTCCTCGACGGTACTAGCGACCAATTGCCGACGAGACTCAATATCCTCTAACTCCTTCGCCACTTGCTCGCGAGCCTTCTCTTGAATGGCCAAGGAAGCCTGCGCATTGGCTATAACTTGCTTTAGCCTCTCTATCTTGGAGGATAGGCGAGAGAGGCGGTTGTCCGCCATCTGTTGCTCATGGTCCATTCGTGCATCCTCAGCCTTGGCCTGCTTCAACTCCGCGGACAACCTTGTCTCCAGTGACATAGTCTTATTCAGACGACGATCGTGGTCTTCCATGGCTGCTCGAACTTCGCTGGAGGCGAGATCAATAACTGTGGAACTCTTCACGTGAAGGGTGAGCAACTGCTGAACAGCCTCCTCCACTTCTTCCAGACGCTGAAAGTATGGCTTCGCCGCGGTGGCGCCAAGCCTCTTGATTAAGAAAAACACATCGCGTTCGAGGTCCTCCTTGAACTCCTCAAAAGGACAACTCTCCACCAAGGCCAGCTTGATGCAGTCAGCCAAAGTGTCCTGGAAGTTAGTCAGGGCTCGCGCCACCTGCCTCTTTCGCGAGCATTCCAAGGGAGAGAGAGCGGTCTCCTCTGCCGAGGATGAGGTTACAATTGAAGTGCTGGTGGTCATGACCGCAGAAGCAGCGATTGACGCCACCAAAGCCGGTGCGACCGCTGATGCCATCAGGGTAGCAACGGCAGAATCACAGGTCACTGTTGACCCTATAGTTTTGATGATGATTTGTCAAACAATTTATTACTAATATGTTCTCTAGTGTTTTGTGTTTATGTTTCTCTTTTCAGGTATTTCAACACACTTCAGTCAAGCGTTAAAGATTCAAGTTCATATGTGTGGATTTACCTAGGTATATGTTTAGTTTACTTACATATATTGTATGATTATATCTAAGCTCAATATATGTACACTTAACACGATTTTTGATGTTTTCTATCATATAATTGATTTTTCATCAAACATTGTTACAATAACTTTTATCTCATGTTTACAGCTCTTTCATACTTCATTATATACATACAATACATGCATGTTTACAAGCTCTATGTCAATTTTTGTGTTCACAAAAAACAGGTTTTCTGAACACTTTTCAAAAACAGGGAGTTTTCACAAACGAAAATTGATTTTCCAGAAATTCCTTTTCAAACATGTTTATTTTATCATTTAGAAACTTTCCCCAAAGTTTCATTATTTTTGGATGTGATTTGATACTTTTTGTGAATTTTTCAAAATGGTCCAAAACCTGTCATATGCCATTTGTCAGACTTCGGTCGACCGATCCGGTCGACCGCCAATTGTTTTCTGAGCTCATGCTCGCGGTCGACCGATAGAATTTCCGATCGACCGATAGAATTTCCGGTCAACCGAAATCTCCGTCGGTCGACTGCTAGCCTTAAACCCTCGTTTCATTCGTTTCATTATGTTTTTGAGCTCAGCGGTCGACCGGACCGGTCGACCGCCTAACGGTCTGAACTCTACAACGGCTAGTTTTTTACAGCTCTTTTCAAAATAAGTTTTGGACTTTTGCTTAGTTGCTTGCTGTTGTGTTGGGGTACTATATAAACCCTTTTGCTGCTCTTTCATAATAGATCCAAGAAATAAAAGTTTGTGTTTAACAAAATTCCTAAGTGTGTTTAAGAGCTGTTTAAGGTTGATTTCATCAATCTGTTTTCAAGAATAGTTTTTCATAAACAAGAAGTGACCTTCAAATCTCATTGGGATCATCCTCCACTATTCTTCTTGCTTGAGAAGTTTTTCTAAACTCTTATATAGCTTGTTATTTCACTTTCATTTCATTTAGCTATATCTATTGAGTTTTCATTCACTGTTATCACACACACTTATTGAGCTTAATATTTTCATACCATATAGTGTGGGTTGTGGGGTGTGATTTAGTGAGTATAAGCTTCATTGTGTTCTCACTTGTTAATTGAGAACAAATCATTGTATTTAATCTTTATTTGTGAGAATCACTTGTACACCGAGAGAAGTGTGAGGAGAGAGAGACGGGGTCAAATCCAATAGGAGTGGCGTCGATTGACGAACCTAGGGAGAGGTTGTAATCGAGCACTTGAGGAGGAGGACACGGGCAAGGTTCCTACACTTAGTGTGTAAAGTGTGATTGTTGAGTGATTGTGTAGTGTGAGAGTTTTCGGTGAACTTGTAACCCGAGTGTATAGAAGTTCCGGCTTCCAAACCGGATTGTGATAGCGGATATCTCCTCGAGGTGAGGAGCGGGGACGTAGGTAGTGGGGACCGAACCTCATGAACATATCGTGTGTTTGTGTTTTGCTTAGCGTACTTTCTTTTCATCATTATTGTTCATATTCATATCATATTTCTTCTTGCAAGAACAAATTGATCTATATAATTTTAATTAGCCATTAATTGGAATTAGATTAGCATAAGACCCTAATCACCCCCCCTCTAGGGTCTAACAGTCACCACAGACAAGGAAGTAGCCGCCAGCCCAGCGGGGGTCCCCCTTTGAGCTGGAGACTCTTGCGCTGAGAGTTCATCCCCGACCGGAGCTCCCTCGAGAGTAGAGGTTCCCCCTTGTTGGCCTGCATGAGCCGACACTTCCTCCTCGCTCGATAGCGCATCGTGGATTGAGGCATCATCATCCGTCTCTGATTCACCTGAATGACTCGCCCAAGAGGGGGGATCTTCCTTGCCAGCAACCGCTTGGGAGGGGCCGGCTACAAGTGTAAGGGGAACATTAACAAAAGCCCTGGCACGGAAAGATCAACAACGCTAGAACCTACGCTTACCTGAACCCCCGAGTTCAACTTTGTCTCCACTCCCCTCCTCTTCGTCAGAAGGAATGGAGATCACCCTCTCGACTACATCTGCACAGATTCAATAAAAACAGTCAGAGGGTGCGGACTTGACTTCATACACTAAGATACCACACTAAAAGGTTACCTCTTGGTGCCGACATAGGGTTTGTCGAAACCCCCGTCGGTGGCCTCACAGCAGGATGCGGAGGAGCGTCCTTCGGGGCCACCGGAATCGCCTCCGACACGATAGGGGGGGTAACCTCGATCGTCCCCTCACAACGGGACTTCTTGGCCGCTTCCGCTCCAGAGCCTTCGGCCGTAGCCTCCCGCTACCGTTTGGAGAGCAACGAACTACTCGAAGATAGGAGGGGCATCCCCATCCACCCAGCAATTGTGCTCCGAGCTTGCTCCAGACGCTCGCCCGCCCGGGTTAACTCAACAGGTTCCCTCCGCTCGCCTTGGGAATCCGACGGAAGACTCGGAGAAGGAGCTCGCGTCTCGGGCGCCTCGGATTTGTCCACACCCGCGTCGAAGCCCTCGGTGTCCTCGATGGGATCCTTCGAAAACCACTCCTTAGCATTTTGATGGCCCCTCCGCCTTGAAGAGCGAGTAGCTCCTCTTGGACGACACCCCTGCTCTACCAGACACGAGCTCTGGAACCAGAGCCATCGGGATTAGCGCTGGCACCCCGGTACCACCGGCAGTACAAGAGCGTATGGTACAAATCGCGATCCCTCGCAGGCAGTCCAAAATGAGCGTGAGTACCACTGGCTTGGGTCCAGAACCATCCCCGAGCTCCATCCACCAGCCCTCCTTCGAAATGCAGGTGGGGGTTAACGTTGCCCACGTATAATTGGTCGTACCCAAACTGGCGTGCAAACTTGCAAGGGATATACGGCTCGAGATAGCACGTAGAACCCGTTCGTAGGATGTGATACCCCGGCCGGATGTTCACCAACCAGCGAAAAGCGTCGCAGGAGAGAGCTGTGTGATGATCCGCCGTCGGCACATCCCTGAAAGATTCCCCATATCCTCCCCCACTAAAGTAAGGGAAGAAACGGCGAAAGTTATAATGCCCGAAATGAGAAAGCATCTTCCGTGCATCGGGGATGTCCTTACACTTCCAAGAGCACCTCTCCAAGCGTTGAACAAACGGGACAAATTGGTCTCCTTGAAGAGTCACCGGGGCACTCATCAAACATTCATAATGGTATACGAACCATGCCATCAGATAGGTGTATGGCAACCCTACCCTAGGATTGGGGGTCCTAACGACCTCTCCTTCCCCCTCACCGAGAATCGATACGTGGCAGAATTGGGCTGTCAGAGTGCGGAGTCCCCGGTGGATGCACGCTATCATCGCCGACACCAAAGAATAGGACTTCTCGTGGGCCAAGCAAACTGCGAGATATACGACCTCCACAGGAAGCGCCTTAAAAGAGTGAGTAGGGATTACGCACCTCTTCAGCCATAACATGAGGTACCCTACGAACAGAGCCTTCCCGGATATGGGGGACTTGGCCTGATGGTGGAATGAGTGGAAGACAGTGCCGGACTTAAATCCACCCTCGTCGCGCTCAAGAGTCATGGTGCTTCCCTCTTCGGCTGTCCTCGCCTCCACTTCAGACTGGTCACACTCGCCTAGCGGGAGAGCAGGCTTCCCCTTGACATCGTTCCCCGGGAACAGATAATCAGCCCAATTCTTGTGATTGATCCCCGGAGTCCTCTTCTTCTTCCCATTATGATCCGACGCCCCTAAGGTGCTGAGGCAGATGTGGTAATGGCAGAGCAACTCCCACAGAGTTTCATCCACCAAAGAGGAATGGCCTGAAAGCTGGTCGATCTCATCTTGGCCTGGGACGTACTCCTCATAGGGAAAGTCTCCCAGAGGCAGCCCCGACACGTCATACATCTCGTGATGGGTTATGCCAAGTTCACCGTTGGGGGTGAAGAATGTGCCGCTTTTCGCACAGTACAGTTCCAGGATGCTGTGGAATTGGGAAGCATTAATCCTCAGACCATGTCGAGTGGCTTGAATGGCCACATACAGCTCCGAATTCTTGAGGTCAGAATTCTCGGCCAGGACGTAGTCGGTGATCTTGGACCAACAAGTGTCACTGCCAGGCGCAGAGTATATCCACCCCGGGGCTCTGAATTCCTTTGGGAGAAATCTCCCACCAGCGCGGAAGAAGCGGTGACGAAAAGTCTCCGCTACCGCTGTCGTCTCCCCTGCAGGCGGCTCATTGGACGGTAGGCCAGGGCGCAGACCCGTCACACGCTTGCAGGGCTCTCCACTCCATGCCAAGCCGTGGAGCCTGTAAAGACGCCACAGGTGACCCCATCCTGAGTGGGGGTCAAATCCCAGTTCATCGCTCGGGGAACCGCGAGAGACCGTAGCTCGACGATCGAGAACCCTCTCGGCATGCTGGGAAGATAATAGGGAGTCCCCTCCACTATGCGGAACCACTTGCTCTCCTTGAGCAGCATAACAGAAGGATCAGTCATAGCGTCGCCGAACAAAAACTGAGGCTTTGGCAGCTCCGTCCTAGCGTCATCTGTCAGCACCGCGTCGGTCGTCAACTCGCGCAATGTCAAGTGATGACCGTCCGCAACCCTCTTTATCAGGCTATGTGGCTTATCAGCGGTGAACGGGGGTACCGGAGCCAAAGAGGGGGATCGAGGGGGTGCCGTAGAGCCCGTACCCCCGGCAAGGCCAATGGCCACGCCCTTCGGAAGAGCCTCATCGGAAAAAGTCGCTGCAAGAAAGAATTAAAGAATCAAGGCAAAATCCGCCATGGGGGCAAATCCGCCTAATAAAGGCGAGACATGGTCACGCGGGCTACATTCGCCCTTATCGGATAGAAGTCGAACTCGCCAGACGAAATAAAAAAAAAGTTCGCCTTCACCCAACAACGGCCGATTTCGCCCGTAAAGGCGGAAGTTTCCTATCTACAAGTGGATATAAAAATTTCCCCTTCCAGGAAAGGTTGAGTTCGCCTATGGAGACAGAAGTCATCCTCTAAGGACAAATGTAAAATTAACCTAAAAAGGGCTAACTTTGCCCCAAATCGGGGAAGCTGCCAAAGGATGATGGGATTACGGGTGGATAAATGATCATCATCCTCCCAATCCGACGCATGCGGCCTACACGGGGTCGTCTAACAAACCCATTGACTTATCCAAGCACGGTTCCGGTGCACTACGGGCGCGCCGGCGGAGAGACGGTCGGAATAGCGTCCGGGGCCTTTTCCCCTCGCAACACACTTCTTGGATTTCGGCGCCATTGAAGGATAGAGCGGGAACTCTCTCTTTAGAAATTTGTCAAAGTTCTGGAGCACAGTAACTCCCAAAAGAAGAAAGCAGCTTATTTAAAAGACAGGGTCGTCCACGTGGCCACGATCGCCCTCGAAAGGTGAAACCCCAGCGAACGGAGAACGTGGCCATGATCAAATTCGACGGCCCAGATCGCTCCTGGTATATCGAAAGAACCGTGGAAACGAGAAATGGGCCGGTCATGACCCGAAACCCGAACCGGGATTGATGATCATATCCGGCGGTTAAATTCGAAAACCACAGCCACGATCCAAACGTGGCGCACGAGGCTGACGTCAGGTTGTCAAGTCGCAATGAAAACGATACGACGGGACTGCGCCGCCTTAGCCAGAAGGGCACGAGGCCCCACCAGTGGACATGTGGTTCACTCACATTGAACCTAATTTCACCCCAAAGGAAAGGTCTCATCAGCGGAAACCCGAATAAAATCCGCGAGTCAGGTAAAGATCCGCATTCAAAGCTTAACTTCGCCTTAATGGCTCACCCGCCTTCGGAAATAGGCGACTTGCCAGAAATTCTGAAACCAACAATGTGACTTTGGTTAAACCCACGCCCCAGACGGCCAGGGGTCAGAATAGAAATCTTAGCGTCAAGCCTAAGAGAAACTACTCGACAACTCATCATACTGAGGGGAATAGTATAGCTAGCCCGATCCAAACGGTAATCGGTAAAGGCAAATCAAACCTGTTGATAGCTGAGGGTTTGTTGAAAATCCTAAATACACTTAGTCCGCCTAGAACTTCTTTGTTCAAAGTATTCTAGACCACACGTAAGCTGGTTTAGCTCTGAAAACTTTGAAGGGGGTCTTGTAGACGGTAAAAATTACCGTGACGGACTAACAAATTCGCCCACGAGTCAGGACCATCCACTTAGACGAAGAATAGATTGTAGCCATGAAACGGGCTCACTGAGGCACGAGCCCCACATTGGCCCTCACGCGCCAAATCGCACGGACTCGCCGATAAAGGAAATTTCGCCTGCGAAAGCCAAATCCGCCTGTAGGGGTTCAGATCCGCCCATGCGAGTTGGGAACCGGGTTCTCAGGGACAAGCATCCCCTGCTTCCCGCGATGTGAAAGGAGAGAGCATAGTGCTCCAGGCTCGTCAGACGGCCACCCACAATTCAAGTGAACAGACAGGCGTCAGATCGACCTGCATGCTCTTAAATGCGACTCACCTCAACCATCAGGGTCAGGAGCTGGAGCTACCGGCATGCGGCAAGATGTCCAAACCAATTCAGGTGCGAAGCGTCCATTCTCCCGCCTCTATTCAGACATAAGGAGAGGAGAGGGGGCACAGCACCCCAGGACCGTCAGGTGGTCACTCGGTGGCTCACAGCGCAAGTGAGCGGACAGGCGCCAGAACAGCCCGCGCACTCATAAATGCAGCTCAGAGGACCAGAGCCGTCGACGCTCAAGGAGCTAGCCAGATCTACTTAAGTGCCTGGCAGCCACCGTCACTGATACGAGGAGGGGCTTTCCCGCTCCTACGCGACGTGATGTAGTGCGCAGCTCCTCGAATGACCGCTGGTAGTACAGAGGGACAGCAGGATCTCCCTGAACAATGTATGGTCACATCCCATAATTCAAGGAGCAGCCAAACTGTCTCTCTCCCATTAAAGAGCCTCTTTCAGTAACCTTTAAAGGGGTTGATCAAAGAGAGATCAAGGGGCGGTCGAAGAGAAGTCAGAAGAACCTTGAGAGGAGGACCGACGATAAGCTCTTTGCACATCCCTACACTGCAGCACCATCTCCTAGTTCCGAGCTCCGATCGCCGGCGAACTAGAAGATTCGAATTCTATCGACCCGAGCTTCTACTAGGAACCGAAGCTCTCCAGCAACCTCGATCAAACCGTCCAAGGGAAGCAGACTCAGTACGAGCACCGAGCGAAGCATCCTACAGCTACCGAAAGTCCCCACACTAAACAAAGAGGGCATTCTCTCTGCTTCTGTTGTAATTCCGATTGATTAGTTTGTAATAAGCCATTCTTATAAATACAAACAAAATCTTCCTGTTTTCGGGAAAATCAGAAATTTACACCATACACCCTCTAGGGAATCACCCTCTTTTAAGAAGTAGGTTCAATTTTAGATTACCCATATCTATAATTGAATCCACCATCTTTAATTTCTTGTATTTTTTTATTCTTGAATTTTATTTTTGATTTATTTCTCAATTTATTCATTCTTCTTTCTTGCATTATTGATCACATTTATTCTCAAACACATTGATCTACACACTATCACTCTCATTATCTCTCCATAATCACATTCACTCATCACTCCTATTTGTCACGCACACAAAATAAGAACCAATTTTATATTTTCTCCTACAAAACACCTTCCTCGTGGGATCGATATCTTTATACTATAAATTGACACGGTTGTGCACTTGCAACCTTTTTGGTACATGTTTATGGCGCATCAAGTTTTTGGCACCGTTGCCGGGGAAGGTGCTTAAGTAGGTTTTAATTATTTTGGTTCTTTAACTTGTGTGTTTTTTGTGAAGGAAACGCTTGGAGCTTGAAGATCGCAGATTGAAGAACTAGGATTTGAAGATTTGCTTTCGGGTAAGTCCTCTTTCTAGTTTTTAATTTCACCCTTTAGCTACTTCTTCACAATTAGAGACAATTAGGACTTAAAAAAAGATTTTATTTGTCGTTGACCATAATAAAATTCACCCTCCACTTTGACATTTACTAACAAGATAATAAATTCAAACATATTCCCCCCTTCTCATTTGTTTGATTGTTAACCCTAATTAAAAAAAGATTTTTCTTTTTCATCCTTTTTAGTTGCTTTTAATTCATAGGGTTGCATTTCATATTGATAGTAGGAATTCACCAAGTGATTTGAGCATCTTGATTTGGCACACACTTAAAAATATTTTTAAGGGCAAAACCCCATAATCAAGATAAGGTGAGGGATTTCATCACCCTTTCCTTAGCCCAAAAATTACTAATTCCTCACTTCACAAATCAAGCCTAATAAAATTCATTAGACGTTGGCCCCTAAGGATTCGAGCTCAATAAGGAACAAGAAATCCTTAAGTGAACCGGTTTAAGTTTTCTCAGATTAGTTGGTGTCTAAAGCAAGGTTTAGGGGTTACGTAAAGCGCTCCGTAAGGAACGAGGTACTTAATTGTTCTCTGATCACCCTCTAGTACTATCCTTACCTGGCTAACTACCTGGGTAAAACTTTTATCTTTTTACTATAGAAGTTTTTGGTTAGGAGCTGGTCTAGTGAATTAGGCTAAACCCTAGAATTAGCGTGATTGAAAAGTGATTGCTTTGATTTGTTTAGTTAGGATTTTTCTTTTTCTTTATCTTCTCATAAAAAAACTATTTTTTTCTTTCCTTAAAAAAAATTAATTTTCTTTCTTTCCTTTATAAAAAAAAATATTTTGGTGTATGCAACAGTGGATTAGGGATAATACACATCGATTAATTTGCTTTGAACCAATCATAGAAATGGAGCATCCTAATCCACCCGTTCTTCATGATATGTGCTATCCCGTTAGGAATACAATCCCCTCGTGCATTAGGCTCCCCGAAACAAATGGAATAAATTTTGAGCTTAGACCGCAATACATAAACATGCTTCCTAAATTCCTTGGTAATGAAACAGAAGATGCGTATATTTTTATTTCGGAATTTGAGGAAGTGTGTATTATGATTAAAATGAGAGAATTAACCGAAGATGCGATTAAGCTTAGATTTATTCCATTTGCTCTTAAGGATAAAGCTAAAAAATGGTTGTACAGCTTACCAACAAATTCCATCTCAACTTGGGATGAATTTGTCACCATTTTTCTTAAGAAATTTTTTCCTATTCATAAAACGGTAAAGCTTAGGAACAGCATTCAAAACTTTAAAATTATCCCAGGAGAACATTTTTGGAAGTATTTTGACCGATTTAAAGATCTTCTCATCCAATGTCCTCATCACGGGTTAGAAAAATGGCGATTGTGCCAAATAATTTATGAGGGATTAGATTATTCTGCAAAAACTTCCTTAGAATCAATGTGCCACGGGGATTTTATGAGGAAAAATGCTGATGAAGCTTGGGAGTTTTTAGAGAGTCTTTCTGAAAAAATAATGTAATGAGAACACTGTGATGATAGGGTTTTATCAGTTCCCCAATCTAAGTCTTGTGGTCTTTCCTTAGAGTCAAACATTGCTTCTGAAGCGAATATGGTGACGATTCTGCGAAGGTTAGAGCTTTAGAAATTAAGGAACGAGCTGCAGCTTAAATCAATCATGTTTCTGCCTCAGGATGTCATAATTGTCAGTCTCCTACCCACGTTTCAGAGGAATGCCCTCTCCTAGGAAACAATAATTCATTAGAACAGATGAATGCTGCATTCCAGCACCCTAGAAATGATCCATTTTCTCCAACCTACAATTTAGGGTGGAGAAATCATCCCAATTTTGCATGGAATCTAGGAAATTCTCCCGGAACTCAAAACTTCACTCTCGCTTCGACCTAACATTTTCCTAGGGGAAACACAGTTCCGTTCAATTCTCATTCACAATTTCAACAACCCAATCTGTCGTATCAAAATCAGTCTCATCTTCATCAAGCTGTAATTCAAACTCATCACAATCCAGATCAGGATAAACGTCTCAACGTCTTGGAAAGGGGTTTGGAAACCATAATTAAGGCCTCCACTCAAACCACGAATATGTTGACTCAAACGTCCAGCACTCTGAATTCCTTTATGCAATCAACTGGATAAATGCTCAACTCCAACACTCAAGCTATAGCTAGACTAGAATCCCAGCTTGGTCAACTAGCTAGTGCTGTGAGTGAAAGAGAGAAAGGAAAATTTCCGAGTCAACCTGTGGTCAACCCTAAGGACACAGGATGCAGTTCATCCCATGAAGCCCAAGTGAATGCAATCCATTCACTTCGGTCAGGTAGACAGGTCGATAATCAAGTGAGAACTCCTCCAAGTCAAACTCTTGATCCTGTACAAATTCCTTCTCCTTCTCCTTCTGATGAATCTATTCAACAATCACTCCCCTCAGATGACCAAGAACCTGAACCCGAACCTGAGCCTGCTTTTGATAGATTTAGACCGGTTGCTCCCTTTCCAGATAGACTCAGGTCTAGGAAACACTCTCCTCAGGAGGAGAAGATCCTAGAAACATTCAAGTAGGTTAAGGTCAACATTCCTCTCTTAGATGTAATTGAACAAATTCCATCTTATGCTAAATTTTTTAAAAGAATTGTACACTAAGAAGAGGCGAATAAATATTCCAAAAAAAGTCTTTTTAGCCGTCAATATCAGTGAAATGCTATCAAATCCCATACCTTTGAAACGTAAAGATCCAGGTTACCCCATCATTTCATGTATCATTGGAAATACTCACATTGATAAGGCGCTTTTAGACTTAGGGGTGAAAGTACCCTAATGCCGCTAGGAAGGAACCCTAGAGGGGGGTGAATAGGGTTTATGCTAATCTAATCCGATTTATGCCAATTTAAAACTTATTAACAAATATATCCTAGCAAAAGAGATATGAACAATATATGTGCAAGGATATACAAATATAAACAAGGGTGAACAATATAGTGGATGAAATAAACTAGATGCAATAGACGATATAGGCAATGAGCACAAGTAAAAATGAACGCCAATGCAACTCAAACACAAGCAAATGATCACGGAGTTCGGACCTTCCGTCCTACGTCTCCGCTCCCCACTCCCGGGGAGAAATCCACTATCACACCGGGTTTTCAACGATCACCCGAAAATGCTTACACCATACAATATCGGTTTCAACGCTCACCGATCAACGTCTATAATCTCACAATGTAACTACACTAACTACCACCTCAAGTGTTGGTCTCTAGCCCGTGTCTCCCTCAAGTACTCGGAATTATCACCTCTCTCTAGGCTACCGACGCCACTACTCTTGGGACAACCCCGTCTCTCACCACACACTCCTATTGGTGTACTAGTGTAATACAAGTGATCTCACAATGAAAGCTCACAATAAATAAATTGTTCTCTACAATGGATGAGAACACAATGTAGGCTCACTCTCTAAGTCACACAATCCCACAACCCAAAATATACTAAGTATGAAAATACAAAAAGCTCAATGGTTGTGTGTGTACAAAGAGATAATTAAAATCAACTAAACTCAATATAAAACTAGCATATGGAAATTAAGATCAAACAATATAAAATAGCTAGATTGAGTTTAGGAAAACTTCTCTATATGATAACAAGAGATGGAGGGAGAAGAGTGAATGCTCAAACACCAAAGGATGATCTCCTCAAGCTCTTGTGGAATTGATTTCCAAAACCGAAAACACTCAATTGCTTAAAAGCTTATAAACACACTTAAACAAAACTTAATCGAACTTTAAACCCTTGTTAAACTTTCTTAAAATATTCTCTTGATTGATTAGGACCGAGGATATGTGGGGGTATTTATAGGAACCCCAAAGCCAAGAGAAAACAAGGCAAAAAGACCAAAAACCCAAAAAAACAGCTCAGCCAAAAACTAGCCGTTACAGTGTTATGGGTCGACTCATCACTGTTCATGAGTCGACTCATAAGTTACCGTTACAGGCCAAAAAATAGCTTATGGGTCGACTCATAAAATTCATGAGTCGACTCATCATGCATGGGTCGACTCATGAGATCATGGGTCGACTCAGCAGAAACAAAACATATATTCCAGCGCAGTTCTTGAGTCGACTTGTGCCAGGCATGAGTCGACTCAACCTGTCGGGTCGACTCATGAACTTATGAGTCGACTCAGCAGAAAAAAAAAGAGAACTACGCAGCAGTTTGTGAGTCGACTCATTACTATACATGAGTCGACTCATAAACATGCACACAGAAAACCTGATTTTAAAAGTGCCTTTAAAAATAACAAATAAATTCCAAAAATTATGAAACTTTGGGAAATCATTATAAACATGTTAATGAACATGTTACAAAAAGAATTTTTGGAATTGCACTTTCCAAAAGTAAAAACTCATCATTTTTACAAATATGTTCAAAACATGAAAATATGAGATATTTGAATTTTGATGTTTTGACATAAACCAACTTTTGAAACTTTGTAAAATGTTTTTATAGACTTAGTAAAACATGTGTAAACTGATATTGAAGTCTATAAACTAATAAGACAATATTTTCATAAAATTGCATATTCTATGCAATATTTTCAAAAACACAATAGAGTATGAAACATATGATTATATATATATGAATGTAAATTTGTTTCATATCTATATAGCTAAACCAAAACATAATAATAAATATGAAATGTGTAATCTCATATTTATGAACATGAAAACTCAAAACTATGTATATATATATATATATAAATTTATATATATATATATATATACACAAAAATATATATATATATACCTATATATATACATGGAAACCAAACATATATGTATATATGAAACTATATATATACATGAAAACCAATATAATGTGTGTGTATAATATTGAGCTTAGAGTACTAACACACATAATATAAAACCTAAACTATTTACCCAAGCAAACTTGATCTTCAACGAAGCTCTACTTGGTACACATGTGGATGAAGCGAGATCTTGGATCTTTAACTTGAATAGCAATGCTTCACTCCACAATTCCGCCAACCTCCATTAGATATGATCGTTATGGCGCAATTCCATCCATCCTCCAACAACATTGTTTGTCTAGAATACCTAATAGGAAACATAAACACTAGACAAACAATATTAGGAATTATTTGTAATCATCAAAATAAGATTAGAAGATGTAGGCTCATGACATGAGACCTAACAAGGGGCCAGTGTCAATTTGCTTCCATATTCAGTCTACCAGCAATTAGGTCTAGGTGTGCTGAACCCAACCAAATGCACCTTATAGTTGGCTGATAGATCTGTTAATGTCCCTATGGGTGAGTTAGAGGATGTTCTGATTAAGGTTGGAGATTTTATTTTTTTAGTAGATTTTGTAGTCTTAGAAACACAACCTGTTTCCAATCCCAAAGGACAGACACCTGTCATCTTAGGACGACCCTTTTTAGCCACTTCTAATGCTCTCATCAACTGTAGAACAGGTCAAATAAAGTTGTCCTTTGGGAATTTGACAGCCGATCTCAACATTTTTAATCCAGGGGACCAACCAAATAATCAGCCTCTAGAAATAAACTACATTCAGGAAAGATCAGAAGAAGAAGAAGAAGAGTCTGATTTGAGTTTTGAGGAAATTTTTGATGAAGAGTTAGAGTTTTTAGAAGAAGCAAATCTGGTCCTTGAGAATAATAAAACTGTGTTAAACATTTGCTGCTTTGAATTAAATTTTGAAGAACTCTTTCTTGATGAACTTAGATTCTTGAAGAATAATCAACAACCAAATTTTCAGAACTTCACAGAAGAATTGGTTGTTAGAAAACAAAACTTCACAGTACAAGAGTCTAAGTTCATTAAGAAATGCAAAATGCAGGACACCAATAATACCTACCTTACTTTGTTGCAAGAATCACCGAACACCCCGAAATGCTTGGAAATTCACATTATTGATTATATCATTCTGAATTTGTTTAAAATCCGGGGAAGAATTTTTAACAGTAAGGTAGGATTCAATGTAGAACAGGAACTCTTCATGTTGAATATTTCATTCTACATTGTTTAGTTTGTTTATTTCAGAATAATAAAAAGAATTTATTCTTCTCTCATTTGAGAGTTTCTTGTTCAGTTGTTAAAAAAAGAAAAAAAGAAAAAAAAAGAAAAAAAAGAGAAAAAAAGAAAAGAAAAAAAAGAAAAAAAGAAAAATAAATAAAATTTTGATTTCATCCTCCTCAGACCAAAGGTAATTGGAGATTTTTTATCAGCCGACCAAATGTAAGTATTTCACTTCTTATCTGCTTTATTCTATGCATCATAGAGTTTGCATTGAGAACAATGCAAAATTTAGGCGTGGGGGTAGGAATTAGTTTTTTCTCTTTATTTTACATTTTTAGTTACGTTTTTTCCCTTTTTCTTAAAAATTTTTTTTATAAAAATATCATCACTTGCCAAATTGATAGAGTTATGTAATAATTGATTTATTTGATAAATTTGAAATTTTCTAATCCCTAGTTGGTTATTTACTTAAGTTCACCTTTTATGATAACTCTAAATAAATTTCTTAAGAAATGATTTTTAAAGTAGTATACTTTACTTAAGCCTTAACTTGGTCTTTTATTTAATAAAATTTTTGCATGCTTAACTTAGAGTTGAAGATAATTTTTTTTAAGTGTCTTGATTTAAATATTTTTAAAATATATATACATATACAAAAAAATTACAAAATTTGCAAAAGAAGAGTGCGAAAAATGGGCACCAAAAAGAAAAAAAACTCTTGAATTCAAGGTGATTCTATCTTATAAAGCCTAAGCTGACCGAGTAATTAAGCCCAAGGAGTATTTCCATACTTAATGACCTAAGCCCATTTGGGTTGGGATCCATTGGCCCAAAACTCATTAAATGGTCACTTAGAAAGCCCGTTAAAGTAAAAAAAATCACCAAGGAAGAAAAAGTTAAAAAAATTAAAAAAATAATAATAAATATTTTATAGTTGTATATATGGTCTTGGGAAATATGTTAAATCAAGCAACTTGAAAATTATTTAAAACAAAGAGTTAGTGTAGGCGTCGAAAATTGCCGATAGGTCCCCGAACATAGCTCGGTGTCAACGAGCGGCGATCGAACGTCACTACCAGGTTCACAAGAGCTCAAATGACGCCGGTGAGCGACTGAAGCAAACTGACGGATTACGTGAGCCGACAGAATGTCAGAATCGCAAGGATACGGGTTGACCGAAAACCCCGCTATCACTGCAATCAGACCAACGCCCGCTGCGCCTCGATCACCCCACAGATAATCCAACCATCGGGGCCTACAGAGCTCGCCGTCACGATTCCAACGCATCCGAAATCACCCAAATCCGAGTTCGGACGAAAAGTCAACGGCGAGTCAACAGCGGGACAACGGCACAGCCCCGGGCTGAACCGGGGACACACGAATATGTCTCGGCTGGCTCGAGACACCCCATGGGGGGTGTCCCGGCCTTGGCCAAGACACCCCTAGGGGGGTGTCTCTCCTCTTAGGGGTGTCCATATCAGCCCCCCCCTCTCCTTTTGGCTATAAATAGCCCCCTAGGCCTCCTTTGTGAGGGGCTCTTGATTTTGGCGCTGATTTAGCTCTTGGAGAAGAATTTCCGGTCTTGGGATTATCCTCGAGATCTGAAATTCTAGAGTCTGAAGCGGCGAAGCCCTGCTGGAGTGAGGAGTCAGAGTTTCTTCATCAAGGTTCATTCACCCCCCCTCTCTGATCCTTAGTGTTGCTCCTTTGCGGTGACACTAAGAAGAGCTATTATCTCGTTTTAGCCGAGATATACGCTTATAACCTCTAGATCTTGCGCGGATCGACGAGGTTCTGTTTCTATATCCTACGCGGATAGACGAAACTCTGCCGGATTTTATCGGCAAGGATCTTGAAGAGTCGGCGGTCCACGGACATCGACGTCCCCGTCACAGGCCAACAACCCACGCAAGCGAGACCGTACCAAACCGGGCTCTCGTGTTTATTTTCGTTTAAGTTGTAACCCTTTTGTTTTCATTTTATACTGTTGTAACGCTTGAAGTTGTAACAGATCTCAAAAAAAGAGAACATCAATGAAAACAGCAACTTTTACCGGAAACAAGCTGGCGACCACAGTGGGAGCCGCCGACCTCGCTGCCGAGATCGGAGTGACGCAACCGGCCTTCAAGATCCGGGTGAATGAAGAGATCGAATACGAATTCGATCAGAAGAAGTTCGAAGAGTACCTCTCCTCCTCCTCCTCCAGATCTGCCTCTCCGCACCGGCGCAGGAGGAATTCATCTCCAAAAAGGGCTCGCGGGATCTCCAACTCCTCAATTCAAGACCCCGCCGTCGCTGCCACTACACTTGCACCACACAACGGCCTTGCGTCGATCAGTGTGGTCAAGAACGTAGATCCAACCGCCACAAAGGTGATAGGTGATGCTGCTCCAACTCCATCAAAGAGAGCGCTTCAAAGACGTCGCCAACGTCTCGCTCAACAGCTCGCCAAGGCCAAGGAGTCAAAGGATGGAGTGCGCTATGCAGAGGACTTGAAGTCGAGGCAGCGACAAGAGCAGCGGCAGGTAATCAACTTCCCCTCCAAATCAGGAGCGAATGAGTGGATCCGCGTCAAGAGGAACCGCTCCACGCTCGAGGAGCGAATCAAGAAGCGCCGTGCTCTACTTGCACATGCCCGGCTCCTCCTAAAGAAGGCAGAGGAGATGCAGCAAGAATCGGCGGTCAAAACGCCGTCCAAGAGCAAATCGGTGTGGGTGCCCAAGGCAAACCCAACACCTCAAACCAAGAAGGGTAAAATTATCACCCAGAGTTCAACCAAATCAGAGCCTACTCCTCCCGTACCGGCACCCTCAACAGGGCCAGGTAAAAAAGGGGATCATTCAAGATCCCAGCTTCCTTTGACGAGTCGTCTCGGTCCCTTACAGGAGAACCGAGGCAGAATACCCGTCAAAGAACGACTGGGACCATTGAAAGGTCCCCAAACTAAAATCCAGACTGGGGGTGGAATCAATCCCCCCAAAAATATTGACAAAGGGAAAGCCCCTATTACCGACCGCACTGAATTGCGAGTCGAGCTGAAAGAGCCCGTTCGATTTCTGCGCTCTCAAAAGCGTAAAATTGAACGGGCCACTCTTGAAAAATCTAACCATGTTTTGCATTCCCAAAGGGAAACACACTCGTCTGAGGATGAGCGTGTTATACCGAGGGACATCCACCAGCACTCTGTAGGTTGCTCCAGCTATCAAGCTGATGAGCTGTACTACAGGGCTGGGGGTGTGGAAAAATCTCGAAAGAGGTACATGCAGGATATGGAGTCCCACTGCCCGTGTGCCAACATTATCAAGGCAGTGCTGTCCGAGTGTTGCTGTGCTCAAACCCCAACAAGAATCTCGGTGTTCGAGAGACTCTCCAAGCCGAAGCGTTTCCACAAGAAGAAATCGCTCCGCCGAGAGGATGAATACTCGAAAGTGTCAGTCAACATGACCGGCAGAGGGGGATCAACACCACGTCTCAACTTGGATCAGCTTGCCGAGGCATCCCGATGCATGACGTGGCTACGGTCGGGAACTATCAAACGAAACACTTACCCAAGAGTACACAAGGGACTTTCCCTAGAAGAGGAGGAATCCGATGCTGATTCTGATACCTGCTCCGCCGTCGCATCCGATGA
>BQKN01064573.1:0-37611 GCA_022839385.1 Asparagus kiusianus
GATTGTGTTTTGTGCTATTGATTTTGGTTGGTTCTTTATCTTTCTCGGCAATTGTTTTGGTTTCTCGAGGCACAACAATTGGTATCAGAGCTCCGAGCTACGCTTGGGCTATTTTGGAGGAGTAGATCGCTTTGGAAGTTCATCTAGGGCTTCGTTTGGTGATAAAGGTGGGATCTTTTTTGGTAAAAATCTCGTCTTTTTTAGTTTGGATCTATTTCTCGTTTGTTTCCGTATTGGTTTGGTGGTGCTTTGAGATATATGGCTGAAAAAGATAAAAGTGGGGAGGGTTCTTCTGGTGTGAAGGCCGTCCAAAGTTTGAATATACATTCTATGAAAATAGATGTGGAAAAGTTCAACGGCACAAATAATTTTGGACTTTGGCGATGCGAAGTCATGGATGCGCTAAATGCGCAAAATTTGGAATATACATTGGAGTTGGACGGGAAACCGGCCGACGTTGATGAAAAGGTTTGGAATAAAATGAATAGAACGGCGTGTGGTGTGATTAGGTCTTACGTTACCCAAGACCTTAAATATGATGTGATGAATGAAACTTCGGCAAAGAAGATTTGGGAGGTCCTAGAGGGCAAATATTTGACGAAGAGCATCGAAAATCGTTTGCATTTGAAGATGAGGCTTTATCGCTTCCAATTGAAGAAGGGGACATCCATTAGTGATCACATGAACCACTACACGAAGCTACTTGCAGATTTGGCGAATGTAGATGTTATTGTTGAAGATGAGGATAAAGCATTGTTATTATTGAGTTCCTTGCCCGACGAGGAATATGAGACCTTCGTCCTCACTCTTATTAATGGGAAGGCATCTCTTTCGTATAGTGAGGTCACCGCAGCCCTTGTGAACTATCAACTTCGAAAGAAGGACAAGGAGACTTCCATTGAGCCGGTTGCGGGTGCATTGGTTGCAAGAGCTAGAAGTCCAAACCGTGGAAGAAGGTCGTAGTCTAGAGGGGGGAATCCTGCAGTTGGTAGGAATCAGTGTGCCTTTTATAGAGAGGATGGACATTGGAAAGCCGAATGCCCTAAATTGCAAGCTGTAAAGAATAAAGGGAAAGCTATTCAAGCTTCAGAGGTGAATATTGCCAAGGCTAGTGGCGATGTTTCAGATTCAGATTCTTCGGGCTATTCGTGCCTAGCTCTTTCGTCAGTTGATGTTTCCGACTCCACCGAGTGGATGTTAGATTCAGGTGCTACTTACCACATATGCCCTAGAAGGGATTGGTTCTCCAGCTTTCAGGAGTTGGAAAGAGGGGATGCTGTTCTTATGGGTAATGATCACAGATGCCCTATTGGTGGTATTGGTACCGTTCGGATTAGGACGAGTGACGGGATGGTTCGGGAGTTAGCTGATGTGAGGTTCGTTCCTCAACTGAGGAAGAACATCATTTCACTTGGGGTATTGGAGGCATCAGGCTATAGGGTGACTTTGGCGGATTCTCGCTTGAAGGTCACATCAGGGTCCATGATTGTTATGAAGGGCATCAGACGGAGTAACTTGTATTATCTGCTTGGGAGCACGGTAGTGGATAGGGCGCTGACGACTTCTATGACTAGACTGTGGCATTGTTTGGTGCTGGGATATATTGTTGGTTACACCGTGCACAGATTGTTGAGGAGTGCTATGACCTGCAGATTAAAGTCCTGTGAGCACATTGGGATGAGAGAGAAGACCGAGGTGGAGTTCAGCACTTCTATCCATCGATCGAGGGGTCTTATTAGAGGTGTTCAGTCAGGCATTGGGGGCTTTCCGAGGAGGCATCATCGGGAGGTAATCGTTATTTTGTTTCTTATGTTGGGGATTGTACTAGGCACATTTGGGTTGCAACCAAGTCATGTTGGTATAAAGCCCTAGTAGTCCGCAACAGTTGGAGGAGGTGTATGGGCAGAAAGGTTACTAGTCGTACTTGTTCTAGTAGGGGTCCTTTCTTGCATTGGTGCCGAGCTCATGGTAGTTGGAGACACTTCAGAGGAAAGGAGACAGTGGGGCGACGTGATGAGATGGCAGATTTAGTGGGCCGTTCTTTTCTGGAGGAGGATCGGCGTTGGGTGTTGAGTAGTGGATCTGGTATTCGGGCTTTAACATGATTGGGCTATCTTATGAGGTTGTCGACTGCTGCGTGTAGAGTTGTTAGATCTGGTTGAGCTGCTTCAGATTTTGGTCGGCGTCGGATATTTGGCTACCCATCACTTGGTCACATCGTTGATGTGAGATTGGATCCGATTGCACATTTGGAATTCAGGAGTTCATTCGGCTATCAGTTGGGAGCTTCTGAGTTTGGTCTGAGCAGGTTTGTCACTTTGGACTCTCGACAGGTGGAGAGTATTGATCAGATCAAAGGGATATCACAGCGGGTGGAGGTTGATGCTACTCCACATTGGGTGGGGATTTCCCCACGTACTCCAGGTCATTCTGCATTGGTTGGGATTCCAGCTGAGGTGGCACAGCGTGGGAGTCATTTATTTATGGGTGCAGATGATGAGATGGTTGATTTGGATGCAGCTGGTGGATATGTTGTGGATACAGCCATTGTTTCACCTCAGGTGGAGGTGTTTGGATCGCTTCAGTTTGGGGTCGTTAATGATACTATCAGCTGCAGGTTGGATTGAGGGCTTTTAGAGGCCATTGGGTGAACTACGTGAAGGCTTGATTCCTTATGCAAGAGGATACGTAGGCAGTCTTTATGATGCAGCCGATTTGGTGAGCGACATCGACATTTGGGGTGAGTGTTTGCACTCCCATTTGGGTCTCAGCAAGTGAGGCATTTGGTGTAGTCGGTGTAAGCTCAGTTGTTTGGTGAGTAGACACAGTTGTTTTGGGGTTGAGTGTTCGCACTCCCGTTTGGGTCTCGACGTGTTGTGGATGGAGTCCGTTGTCATGAGTCCGTTGCCATGGCGTACTGGATGCAATAGTTGAGGCATTGGTTTGTTCGGTGTCGGCTCAGTTTTTGGTAGAATCTTCGCCGAGGTGGAGATTTGAAGAAGATGAAGCTCAGGTTCAGATTTTGAGCAGACAGGTTGGCGGTCGACCGGTGCGGTCGACCGCATTCGTGCACAGAATCTACTGGGCGTTTGGATCAGTGGAGGTCGACCGCCGCAGTCGATCACCGAACTCTCTGGACTTTTGGATCAGCCGCTGCATGGAGGGCGGTCGACCGGGCCGGTCGACCGAGATGGATCGCGGTCGACCGTGCCGGTTGACCGTCGTTGCGGTTTTGGGTTGGTTCTGTTTTCAGACCCGTTTTGTTTTGGATTTGTATAAATACCCTTTGGGTGTTTTTTAGGGTTAAGGCAAGGACGAATTTGAGCAGGTTGAGAGAGTTTTCTTTGGGCTTCTATTCTAGGAGCAATTGGAGAGATTGAGAGTTGATTGTTGAGGGTTTATGAGAGATTTGTAACCCTAGTTTGTTCCTCTTGATTTCTAATAGTGAAAACTCCCCCCTCCTTGCCCCGTGGACGTAGGCATCTCGCCGAACCACGTAAAACTGGTGTTGATTGTGTTTTGTGCTATTGATTTTGGTTGGTTCTTTATCTTTCTCGACAATTGTTTTGGTTTCTCAAGGCACAACAGATCCTACAAAGGATGTAGCTGCCCTCTCCTTGTATGAGTCTACCGTAATGATTTGAACCTTGTCGAAGATCATGCTATCTTGGCAATTGTCCAATTCATCTGTCCATCCATTAGACTTTAACTTGCAAGATTCAACTCCACCATATCCCTTTGGGAATACCTGAAGTAATTCTACACCGAGTCAGATGTTGCCCGAGAGTTTCAACTATACCAAGAGATCCCCACAGTCATTATAGGATGATCGGTCGATCCGTGAGTTCTACCCATATATCTTCAACCTTCAGAAACAACTTGCATCCCTAGAAACATCTCTTCTCGACCCGTATTCCAATACCATTTACTTTAACAATTGAGATTAGCAATGTCTCTTACAATTTTGGATGAAAACTCGACTGAGTTTGAATCCATTCGTAACCAACTCATCCACTAGTCCCCTCAATACACTGTAGAGATATCCATCATAGAGCTACAAGCTGAAGAGATACATATTCAGCTAATCACTCTTCCCCTTAGTTCGAACTCCATCCACACTGCCTCTCGACCACCACCCTATTGTTACCCCTCTCATTGACCACATCCCTCATGTGCTAGATAGAAACAACCTATCCCTCAGCCCTCCAAGCTCTGGGGACACTCTACTGACAAGTGTCATGAAAAACTACTATAGCATCCCCCACTGCACAACTGTCTACACTGTAATTAACGATCATTGTTAAAACACCATTCATATTTTCATTTCTAACATACACTGACCTACTACAAACACTCCATCCATCCGCTACATCACCTGCTACAGGTTGGTCGCTACCTCATACACTACCCATTCAGAAACAAAAACTAACTCATTGATTTTAGGTTAAGGTGCCACACATCATCTGACATCTTCATACACACACACACACACCTCAACAACCAAACACCCCTTCCCCCAACTACCACGATTCGCATGGCAAATGGCATACCACTACCTATGTTCTTTATCAAACACCTCAACATTCCCGCCCACTTCTCAGTCCCTAATGTACACCATGTTCTCAATGTTACAATGAATCTACCCTCTGTCTCAAAAATTACTTCACAAAATTGTACTGGTATATTCACTGCTTCCTCTTATGTCATATAGGATCCTCCACGGGACAAACAGTTAGAACTAGCTGTAATCCCAATGGTCTATACTACATGGACAAGCTCACTCTCCCCACCCTCACTACTCCCGCCATCCACCTTCTCAACTCCAAACCAATCACCTGTGGTCTTTGGCATCATCCTTATGACCATTTGTCTCTACCATGTCTTCGTACCCTCTTCTCCATTGGTAAACTTGGAACTTTCTCCACTGATGTTTTGTCTCCTTGTACTTGTTGCAAGTTCGCAATACACTTTGCCCTACCTTTTCAAATTATTAATAAAATAGCATTCACACCTTTTGAATTAGTTCAAACTAATATCTGGGGGCCATCCCCATTGCTGCAATAATCGCTACTAAATAATATTTATAGATGATCATTCTCACTTCACATGGCTTTACCTAATGAAAAACACATTTGATGCTTATGAAATCTACAAAAATTTCACAACCATAATTCTCACCCAATTCTTCTCACATATCAAAACCCTACGGTTAGACTCAAAGGGGATTAGACATCCCATTACTTCATGGAATTTCTAGCCTTTTAAGGAACCCTCTCACAATTCTCCTGACCATATGCCCATCAATAAAAATGTGTAGCCGAAACACGCCACAACACCTCTTTTAGAAACCACCACATCCCTCATCGTATCTGCATCTATGCCCATTCAATTCTTGGCACAAGATTGTTTCATGTGTGTCTACCTCATCAGTCACATTCTTTCCTTCACTCTCAAAGGTTTTACACCTTTCCAACAACTGTACCACTCAACACCAAGCTACTCTCACCTCCAGGTCTTCGGCTACACATGTTTTTTCCAACTTCCAACTTCAAAGTGCAACAAACTCTCACCTTGCTCTGTCATGTGTTTCTTCCTCGTATATAGCCTCCATCACAAAGGCTATTGCTATCACAATCTTGATCTAATCGTCTCCATGTCACCCCACATGTAACCTTCTTCGAACACCTTCCATACTACACTCTACCCTCTTCATCGATACCTTCAACCCTATCCAATCCTATAGATCTCATATTCCTTGACCTTGACACACTGACTACTACAACAAATATTTCCAAAATTTAAAATTATAGCAAATAGAGATTACAATTTCAAGCTTACAATAAAATAAGAAAAAATATGACTGGGTTCTTTTCTGTGTGTTTATAGAGCGTCATTCTTATACTCTGTTGATAGTCTGGCTGAGACAATGAGTCTTCATGCTAATTGTTGGAGATTTTCTCACGCATTTTGTCAAGATCTGATCTCTCTTCTCGCTTATGGTGATAATGATAAATAGATCAATCAAAAAGAATGAGTAATCTCCCCTCCTTTTATAGGCTAAAAGAAAGAATTAGTGGTTATTAATTGTAGATTAGTGGCTATTTACTTAGGAGATAATAGGAGTTAGCCATTTCCACAAAAATAGCTCTACAAATGGCTCTTAACAAAGTGCACTTATACGGCTATGGGCAAAGTTCACTGTAGAGAACCTTGTCAAAATGTGGGTGACATGGCTCATGTGGACTACTTGGGTGGAGCTCATTCTGAGTGAACTTCACCTGAAGCTTCACCTTAACTTAGGTTTGAGAGCAAGCTTCATTGTAACGATGGGCAAGTTTCACTATGGCTCTTATTTAGGATCATCCGAAGTGTTTAGCCCATGGGCATTTACTTCTTAGACTTGTGTTGGGCTTAAATATAGATTCATGTTATCTCTATTGAGTATTAAACTTACATATTTTGATCATTTATAAGAACCCAACCGCCTAAAGTTATAAAGATCCTGCATTTTACTTATAGCGGGGATCAAAATACATTGGATATAGCCAGAGATGTACTATTAAACATAGCTTTAGTCGTCTTATTAAGGCTAGACCTATTTCTATTTGACTACTTGGTTGCCAGAGGTGTAGTGTTAACCAATCAAGTTTAAAGAATTGCAAATCTTTTAGAGGTCTAATGTTAACATGGTGTGGCAAAAGATATCTAGGTCAAATGGAGGTATGGTGTTAATTTGATGGCTCGCAGGGGAAAGATTTAAACATGACAGATAACTCAATAGGGAGGTGAAAAAGGCTCAATTCAAGGGTAATATTTCTTGAGAATTTTTTTGTTGATTTGTGCCGTAAGCCTGTTACCATTTGGATCAATCAAGCGGTATGCTCCATTTGAGTAAAATGACTTTACTATAAACAAGCATTCCTATTTGGATTGGAATTTACCTATATTGTTATATGTCATGACCATTGGTTGACGAACATCTAAGACCAGGTCTCCTTCTTTAAAGGATCGTTCTTGGACTCTCCTGTTCAAGGCTCTTGGTATCTGAGACCGGTACACTATGAGTTTTTCATTCCAATCTCATTTATGAGAAGAGACCAACTTCTTGAGAAGTTTGATGATGGTCTTGTTGAATGCTTCAGCCAAATCATTAGTAGTCGGGTTATATGGCGTCAAAGACACATCTTGAATTTTAAATTTATTACAGAATTTGAAAAATGGTTGACTGATAAATTGAGGACCATTATCATGGAAAATTCATCGGAGGATGCCAAACCGGTAAATGATGTAATGCTTTAGGAACTTAACTATATTAGATGCTTTAACCTTTTTGAGTGGACTAGCTTCAACCCACGTGGGGAAATAATTAGTGATGGCTAGGATGAATAAGTGGCCTTTGGCAGACGGTGGACTGATCGGCCCAATAATATTCATTCCCCACATCTCAAAATGGGCATGAGAAAATGGTCAGACATAGTTCTTTTGGGGGTTGGTGTAAGAAGTTCGCATGAAATTGACATGCATAGCATCGCTTGGCATAAGCCACTTCATTTGCAATCATCATAGGCCAATAATAACCAAGACAACAGAGCTGATCCTCGAGCTTGCGTCCAGATTGATGAGCTCCGCATGTGCCATAGTGGGCATTTTTGAGTGCTTCTTGAGATTCACTTGATGACATATTTCTAAGCAATATACTATCAAATAATCTATGCCACAACATCTGTGTGACAAAGTCGTAAAAGAAGCTGAGTGCTCTCCTTTGGATGGAGATTACTTTCTTTGGATCATTAGAGAGTATGCATGTAAGGTATAGTCAACGATTAAGTAACACCAATCATTAGGTTTAAAACCCTTGTGTAGTATGGATCTCATTGGCTTCTAAGATCTGCTTGGAGCATCATAATTGGCAGCTAGCTACCATAGTGCACTTAATGGCCTTGGAAGATAAAGCTAAGGTAGTCACGAATGATGTTAATGCATTGGTATAAGTATTCTCGAGCTACATAATTGATATAGAAGCTTTTAAAAAATGAGCGAGCTTTAATGCCATTTCATAATAGGGTAAGAGATCATTGTGTCAGACATTATATCCTCCGTTAATCTGATTGACTATTAGTTTAGAATCACCATAAGCCTTAAGGTACTTTACGCCCATATTTTGAGTGAGTTGTAAGTTGGTTATGAGGGTATTGTGCTTAGCAATATTATTGGAGCATGATCTGGTCAATGAATAGGCTTAAGGAAGGACCTAACCATGGGGAGCGATGAGCACTATCCCTACACCTACGATGATAGTTCCTTCATGTCCCCGATGAGATGTGCCATCAAAGTAAATTTACCACACTTAATGGTCTGAGGTGACATTTGACTCAAACACCTTATCTAGAACGTCCTCATAGAGCTTGGAAGACTCAGGGATAGGATGACCAATGAGGAAGTCTATGATTGCTTGTCTTTTAACCATCTTCTGAGGTATGAATGTCATATCGTACTAGGACAGAAATATGGCCCATTTTACAAGACTAGAGTTCAGAGACTCTAGCTTTGTTATGAGTGCCCACGAAGGGTTGACTTTTAAAATAACATTGATAGATTGGCCGGTTAGATAGTGTTGCATCTATGGACAACAAAGACCAGAGCCAGACACTCCTTTTCCACTGAATAGTAGTGATGCTCAGCACTAATCATAGTTTAGCTCAATAGTAGATGGCCTATTCCTAATCACCATCATCGTTCTAAGCAAGAAGTGCTCTAAGAGAGTGGTCCATGGCCATGACATAGATTATTAATGGCTCGCATGAGATAGGAGCAGCTAGAACATGTAGCTTCATGAGATATTCCTTAATCTCGTTGAAAGCTTTTTGAAAAGTGTCGTCCTAAATGAACAAAATACCCTTCTTCATCAACCTTTAAAATGATTGGTATTTTCTAGATATATTAACTATGAATCTATGGATGTAGGCTTGACATCACTGCAGACCTCTGAGTTCATCGAGATTTCTTAGAGATGGCATCTCATAGAAGACTCTGACTTTCTTTGGGTCTATGTGTCCCCCTTTGTGTTGGCCTTCTTGTTTTGATGATGTTTAACAAACAATTTACTTCTAATGTTGTTTGTCTAGTGTTTGTGTTTTCGTATTTATTCTAGGCAAATAACGAGTTGGAGGTTGGATAGAATATGCGCTACAACGATGATATCTAATGGAGGTTGGCGGAATAGTGGAGTGAAGCCTTGCAATTCAAAGTTAAAGATCAAGTTCAAGCTTCATCCGCGAGATTACCAAGAAGAGCTTATTAAAGATCAAGATCTAGCTTGGGTAACTTAGTTTAGGTTTTATATTATGTGTGTTAAATACCTTAAGCTCAATATCATATACACACACGTATTTGGTTTCTATGTATATATATAGTTATATATATACATGCATGGTTTTGAGTTTTCATGCTTTGGACACACTTGCAAAATACATGAGTTTTCACAAATAGAAATTTAATTTGATAAAATCTTTCTCTAACATGTTTTTTTTCATGTTTACAAATATTTCGCAAAGTTTCATCAAGTTTGGAATTAATTTGTTATGTTTAATGGAATTTACAAAATCTTGTTTTTGTTCGTGCACATGTTCGTGCATGTTTTACCCAACAGATGATTTTTCATAAATGGGAAGTAGTATTCAATAAATTATTTCTTTGACATGTTTATCTACATGTTTATAAACTTCTCTCAAAATTTTACTATTTTTGGAGTTGATTTACTGTGCCAAATTGATTTTACAAAATCATGTATGTCAGCAGATTTTCAGAAACTGTATATCTGTGTTCAAACATTTATTTCTCTCAACTGAGAAATGATTTTTCAGAAATTCTTTCTCTAACATGTTCTTATATATGTCTAGAACTTTCCCACAAAATTTCATAATTTTTAGAATTGATTTACTATTTTTAATTGATTTTACAAAGTCAGATACGCAAATTTCCAGAATGCTGGAATTTGGGGTATTTTGGTCTTTTCAGCCTATAACGGCTAGTAACGGCTAGTTTTTGATATTTTCAATTTTTGGGGGTTTGTGGCTGGTTTAAGAGGCTATAAAAAGCCCTCAACTTTCATTGTTTCTTATGGATGTTTAAGAGAGTTTTAAAAAGAGTTTTACAAGTTTGTTGAAGAGTTTTTAAGTTTGTTTCAAGAGTTTGTTTGTGAAGAAAATTCCACAAGAGCTTGAGGAGAACATCTATTGGAGTTTGAGCAATCAACTATTCTCCCTCCATCTCTTGTCATCTATTGAGAAGTTTTCTAAACTCTTTTCTAGCTTTATATTTATTTGTTTGATTATCATCTTATTAAAGCTAGTTTTATATTGAGCTTAGATTTGATTAATCTCATTGTTACACACACCCACTTGAGCTTATTGTATTTACAAACATAGTATATTAGGGTTGTGAGAGATTGTAACATTGAGTTGAGCCTAATTGAGTTCTTACCTTGTTTAGAGAACAATCATTTGTTATATTTGTGCTTATTGTGAGATACACTTTGTAATACACTTGTACACCGAGAGGAGTGTGTGGTGAGAGTCGGGGATCGTTCCAAGAGGAGTGGTGTCGGTTGACGAACCTAGGGAGAGGTTATAACCGAGCACTTGAGGGAGACACGGCTAGGTCCAACACTTGTGAGGGTGTAGAGTATGATTGCAAGAGTGTCGATTGTAAAGTTTTCGGTTAGCTAGAAAACCGAGTGTAAGGTGTGTAGAAGTTTCGGCTTCCAAACCGCATTGTGATAGTGGATTTCTCCCTGGGAGTGGGGAGCGGAGACGTAGGACGGAAAGTCCGAACTCCGTGATCATTTGATTGTGTTTGAGTGTGCTTTGGTGATTATTCTTATTTATGCTCATTGCTCATTTCGTCATTGTCTCATTATTTATATCATCCACTATCTTGTTTCATTTTGTTTACCCTTGTGTTAGTTTCATATCCTTGCATATATATCTCATAGTATATCTCTTTGCTAGGATATATTTCATTGTTCATATTGCTTATCCTAGTTCACATATCATGTTGTATTTTATACTTGCTAGGATAACTTGTTAATTAATTTTAATTGGCATAAAATTGGATTAGATTAGCATAAGACCCTAATCACTTCTCCTCTAGGGTCTAACACTTTGGATGTAACAAAAAATCCTAGGAATTTGCCTAATGATAACCCCAGCAAAGACTTAGTATGGTTCATCTTGAGTTGATGCTTTTGTATGATGTGGAACATTGTCCTCAAATAGTTAAGGTGATCTTCTTTGTGATGACTTTTGATCATGAGGTCATTGTTGGTCTTTTTGTTTTGATGATGTTTAACAAACAATTTACATCTAATATTATTTGTCTAGTGTTTGTGTTTTGTATTCATTATAGACAAACAATACGTTAGAGGTTGGATGGATTGCGCCATAACGATCATATCAAATGGAGGTTGGCGGAATAGTAGGTAAAGTTTTGTACAATTCAAGTTGAAGATCCAAGTTCAAGCTTCATCCGCAAGATTACCAATTCAAGCTATTAAAGATCAAGATCAAGATTGGGTAATTTAGTTTAGGAGTTTATATTATGTATGTTAGTACCTTAAGCTTAATATAATATTATACACACACATTATATTGGTTTTCATATAGTGTATACATAAGTTTTGGTTTCTATGCAAATATATAGTTATATATATACATACATATGTTTTGGGTTTTTATGTTTATATATGTGAAATTACATATTTCATACTCTATTGTGTTTTAGTATTTATTGCATAGAATATGCAATTTTATGAAAATATTATATTCTCAGTTTATGGACTTAATAACAATCATATACATCTTCTACTAAGTCTACAAAATTAGTTTGTATTGTTTCAAAACATGGTTAAGCTAAAATGTCAAAACTCATATGTTCACATTTTCATGTTTTGGACTATTTTACAAAATGATGATATTTCTCATTTGGGAAGTCCTTTAGAAAACCAATTTTTGTAGCATGTGTATTATCATGTCTACAATCATTTCCCAAAGTTTCATAATTTTTGGAATTAATTTGATATTTTTAAAACAGGGTTTTAAGGTCACAAAAACTGTTTTCAAAACCTGTATTTTCAATATATCAGTTCTCGGTCGACCATCATGGTCGACCGCGCCTGGTTCTTTTCCTGAGTGGGCAGCAGCAACTTTTACGGTCGACCGTGATGGTCGACCGTCAGCCTGTAAGTTCCCACGGTCGACCGCCACGGTCGACCGTAGCTTTCTCTGGATATTTTCTCAGTTTTGGTTTTGCCTCGCGGTCGACCGCGAGTTTCCCACGGTAGATCGCCGTACTGTCTTTTCATTCCCAACGGCTATTTTCTTACAGCCGTTGTTTGGGGCTTTTTGGACTTTTGTTTAGAGTTTTTGGCTGAGGTTTTAGGAGGCTATAAATACCCCCATTGATCTCAGTTCTGAACCAACTAATGAGAGTATTTTAAACAAGTTTTAAACAAGGATTTAAGTGTGTTTAGTGTTTGTTTTGTTTGTGAAGAAGTTTTCTCAAGTGGAGGAGATCATCTTATTGTTTGGGCTTCAATCTCCATCTCTCCATTTTGTTATTCAGAGAAGAATCTCTAAACTCATATCTAGCTATTTATACGTTTGATTTACATTTCCATAAGCTAGTATTTGTATTGAGTTTAGATTTGATTTGATTTTCTCATTGCTTACACACACAACCATTAAGCTTATTGTATTTACATACATTGTATAATTAGGTTATGGGGAGTTGTAACAATTGAGAGTGAGCTAATTGAGTTCTCATTCATGTTAGAGAACATTTTATTGTAGTTACATTGTGAGTGTTGTAAAGTTTTCAGTGAGCTAGAAAACCGAGTGTGAGGTGTAGATGTTGATCGGTGAGCGTTGAAAACCGACATTGTGAGAGTGTGAATTGTGAAGTTTTCGGTGAACTAGAAAACCGAGTGTGAGGTGTGGACGTTGATCGGTGAGCGTTAAAAACCGACATTGTGAGGTGTAAACATTATTCGGGTGAGTGTAGAAAACCCAGTTGTGATAGTGGATTTCTTCCCGGGAGTGGGGAGCGGAGACGTAGGACGGAAGGTCCGAACTCCGTGATCATTTGAGTGTGTTTGAGTTTGTCTTTGACCCATTTTCTTATGCATTTATCTTGTATCGCCAATTACCTATTACTCTTGTATATTTTACCCTATCACATTTGTAGTTTGATTATATCACCCTTGTGTTAGTTTATATGTCCTTACATATATTTTTATCATATAGGATATATCTCATTATTCATATTACTTATCCTAGCTCACATAACATGTTGTATTTCATACTTGCTAGGATAACTTGTTAATAGTTTTTAATTAGCATAAAATTGGATTAGATTAGCATAAGACCCTAATCACCCCCCTCTAGGGTCTAACAGTCATCGATGTAGCCTTGCACTATCTTGTATAAGTGCTCATAAAGATCATGCTCATTGCATATTAGTAGGCAGCTCTAGTGTTCTTTAGACCAAAGGGCATTTTCGTATAATAGTATACTCCAAATGGTGTTCTAAATGCTATATACTTCTCGTCAATTGGATGCATCTTAATTTGACTATATCTAGAAAAACCATCCAAGAATGACATCCTCTCAAACCCACATGTAATGTCAATCATGATGACTATGATAGGGAGAGGAAACTAGTCTTATGGAAAAGACAAGTTGAGATCTCTAAAATCAATGCAGACTTTGATATTCCCATTCTTCTTTGTCACGACGATAATATTAGCTAACTAGTCTAGGTGTTGTTCTTCATGGATAAAACCGCATTAAATAAGTTTGCAGATTTCTATCTTAATTTTCTCCATCAACTCAAGACGGAAGCATTGCTGGTGTTGTTTGACAGCCTTGATGCTAGGTCAATATAAAGACAATGCATGGCCTCATTTGGATCCAATCTGAGCATGTCTTCATAGCTCCAAGCAAAGATAATCAATATACTATTAAGCGAGAGATATGAGTTCTTTCTTTTCAGCAAGTAATAAACTCCTGCTAATGAAGATGGGTTTGGGGTTGGCTTTATTGCCAATATTGAGTTAAATCACCTTATCTTTGGTGGGTGGTTCATATGGTTCCAAGCATAATTCCAAATGAGCACCAAGGTACTTTCCCCCAGGATTATTTTCCAGATTGTTGAGCACTTCTGATTTATTAAGCTCTTTGATTTGGCTATATGAAGCTATATTGATTGTGAACTCTTCAAACATGGTACCGACGCTAACATAAAAGTCCAAATCAAATGCATTTGAAGAATGACTTGGTAAATTCTGATGCCTTAGTTCCACCTACATATCAGATTCTGGAAAATATATCTAAGCCCATGTTTGATTCTATTGAAATAATCGATGCTTTTCCCTTTTGGTGTGAAGGGGGTTCATGGAACCCGTGATCCTTGGTCAAACTACAACCATTTCTTTAGGATGAAATCGTAACTCATTTTTGTTATTATATGTTAAGATTGCTTACTATAACGAGAGAATTTAGGGGCTTCCTCAACTTCATCATTTGAGGCCAGTGGGTATCATTGAGGTTCGACTTTTTCAAAGATGATAGCCTCTTGAATACTTTCTTTGGTTGGAATAACAAAGATAACATCTTTTAATCTACCCAGCTATTGATGAGTAGCATAAGACTCCTTCATGGGCATGTACAAAGACAATTCCAAAGCTTAACCTAAAAAAGCAAAGCATCAGACTCTAAGTTTTTATGCTCAGAGCCAGAAAAACGATCATAAGTAAATTCTACGCTATCATTGAAAACCCAATTACCCTAATTTTAAATTGACTGGTTTGTTCAAAAATCTTCCAAATAGGATTTTTGCCTTGGTTAGATTAGTTATCTGCCTCATTACCACTATCGAGATCTTGTGAAATGATAACCTTGATTGTGTGCTTTTCATCATAAAGGAGAGAATTGGTGAAGTAGCTCTCCACTCCTTTAAAGGGATGCTTCTTGGTGTAAACCTTTTTAACTACCCCCTGCTCATTGATATACTTGAAGGACTGATGAAGTATCGATGTGATGATTATATTAGAATAGATCCATGTCATCCTAAGAGTAGCTTATAATGTGTTTCTATGTTAATAATGTAGCATGTTACCTCCATCTTTTAAGTCGCCAAGCTAGCACTTGAGATGAATCTTTAGTCGAACCAACACATCCCGTGTGATAGAGGGGTTGGTTGTGATGATGGTCCTTGACAAGCATGTCTTTCGAATTGAAGATGATGCAATGCTTCTACAGATGAAATTAGTAGCATTGTCTTTGATCATTAACTTGGGGAGGCTCAAGTATGTGGGCAAGCAATGCCTCACTATCCATCAACGCTTCCCTCAAATCTTCCATCGTATTATCGAACAAATATAGAAGTTCATGCAAGGTTATATGAGCTAGAATATTGGCTAGTTGAGCTAATATATTATAGCATAATGAAAACTTTGAGTCTAAACAACGGTGGCTTCAATGCTTTATTGAACTGAGTTTCCTTCTATTTAGCAGTTTCGGGCTGCCTGGAAGGTCCTGATTGATTATAATTCTTCAAGTAACTCTTATCAGATCTTGTTCCTATAAGTGGAGTCTAATCTAGCTATCATGCAATGGCCACCTTCTCTTCCTCTGAATTTGTTATTGAGGAGACCTACAAAATCTCCTCACATACAATTGAGGAGATTATATTACAAGACTTCATCATCCCCTTAGTTTTTCAAACGATATGTTGTCTTGGGAGAAGTCCAATGCTCATCTTGGAGAAGGCTGGGATGAACTCACATTAGCTCTCCTTTATGACTTGTGAGGGGAATAAAGCCTTGACTCTGTCTATCTTGCTAATTATGATTGACAACTCTATTCTTGCAGCGGGAATGAGAGTAACTCCATTTTGAACCTGAGTTTCTGGCATAGAGCCAAATTGAAGGGTTACCATATTGACAATTACTTTCTTCTGCTCAAGTGAACGTTTAAGGATCCCTGAGTCAATGATAGTCTTTATTTTATTCTTAAGGATATAATAGTTCTTCGTTGGGTGCCCCAACGTTCTCTGATAGAGGCAATAATTAGGACCATTAGTTTTCCCAACTTCTTTAGGACATCGAGCCTTGAGCTTTAACCTATGTGTGTGTGTGTGTGTGTGTATGTGTGTGTATGTGTGTGTGTGTGTGAATTTCTTTTTGAGCACATAGAAGATGACAACAATATGCTCATCTTTAAAAGAGTAGTTCCGTTGGGTACTCTTTCGCAATTCCTTCTTCCATTTGTTAGGTTTTCAATCTCGACAACAAATGTCTCATTCCCTTTTCGACTAGGATGATTGCCCCTTTTTTTATCCCCTTTTTGATTTGGATGGGGATCAAAATTTTTGAAGTGTTCGCAAATTTTCGGCAATCTCCACCTACTCCATCAAGTCTTTCCATGAGCTAGTCTTAACAGCAGCCATATGAGCTTCTATTTGACTTGGGAAATTATGTCGATAGGTTTGAGGAAACATCAGCAATGGCTTATCACAGCATCATAATGTCACTGACCAAATCATCTCCTCTCTGCTTCTTTGAGAGGAACTTAGCCATGGTCACATGAAACTATTCTTCATGGAATTGGGACATGAAATGCGATTCCAAATTAGCCTAGGATTTGATGGAAAATTCGGCTAAGTTCTGGAACCAATCAAAGACTACTCCTTTGTGAGTGTCGATGAAGAGTCGCACCTTGATGACTTTGTTTCCTACTACGTTACCTTTTTACTAGTAGAAGTAGTAGATGTGTTCGTTGGGAGATCATTTGTCATCAAATGTATGCTACGTCGATGGCTTAAACGTCACTTGGTAAGGAACTAAGTCGCACTCTATGTGATAAGTTTGGGTAATCCTAAATTTCTTGAGCTTTGTCCTCTATATCAAAGCATTGAACTGATCCTGGAGACTTTCAAGGATCTTCATCTCATGTTTCACCTTTGGCGAATTAGATACCTCCGGTTCTGAATGAGAGTAATGAATATCATCATGATTTGAAGGCTCTTTCTAGAAGGAGATGTCAATAGGTCATTTTCTCTTCGAAGCACTCATCAAATGCTATGACAGAGTTTGCATCACTAACAGCAGGTAGGCCCACTCGTGATGAAAATCATGGAGCATGCATCCTCAAGAAAGAAAATTCAAAGGGGATTGCTTCTCCTTATCATGACCTGGTGTGGTGATTTACACCATCAGGCTCTAGGAGTATGCTCCCTATGCCAGGAGAACACCTTAGAACATAAGGACTATCATCATTTTTGTCATATTCCTCCTTAGTTACTGTAATCATATTGACCATTAACTCTTGGAGATTGTTTTTGTTCTTTTAGGAGTGTGATCACTGTTTATTCCTAGCTTCTGAAGGCTTTGGAACTGGACTGAGATGGCTGAACATCGATTCTTTTGCAAATGTGTAATTGCACCGGTAATTTGTTTGAACTGTCATGACAATTTCTTTTAAGGTTTCACAATGGTAACATTAGCATGCCCTCTTTAAATAAAGGAATTCCCTTTGATTAAGGAAAGTTTCGATTCGGCAGAGATGGTGTTCATTCTACTTCAGAGCAAATCTACCTTCTCAGACTTTAATAAATAAACGTTACCTATGAGAAGTTATTTAGACCTATGACTTGTGTGATCAATAGAGTCTTTACCACAAGTCTGTGCTTATGATTGTGACAAAGAATCACCAAGGGTGATCATTTTCCCTTGCGGAATTTTGAATAGAGGATATCCATATAAGCATATCAACAACGCGAGATGCTTTAAAGTGAACTCCTAGAGGGGTCATGGACTGAAGTCTAAAATGAAAGGATGTTTGAGCAACGTGATATTTGCTTGAGGCAAGGGTCACCGAATCTTCACTCTAGGCAAAGTCCATCTGGCTTCCAGCGAAGCTAACACTACTGTCGGCTAAGTTGGGGCTCTTCATAGAGCTCTAGTTGTGGACAATAGAGTTGGGTTTGAACCTAATCTCATATTGTGAGGAACTCTATGGCAGCTTCTATTTGTAGCTACACCTATCTTCTCAGAGGAAATGAATTCCTCAAATTTTGCTTGGTCAAATTTGATGATCAGCTATTTAGCGCTAGACCCTAAGGCCTTAGTGTCGAACTGTGAGACGATTTTCTCTTCAGACGAGAAAGAAGTCCCCAGTAAAATTGACATCCTATTTTAAGTCTTTAAAATTATAACAAATAAAGGAAATTAAACTCAAGCTTACAATGAAAGAAGAAACAATTTTATGGCGGCATTCTTTTCAATGTGCTAATGGGGCGTCGTTCTTATACTTTGTTGAAGGTCTGACCAAGACGATGAGTCTTCTTATTGATTGTTAGAGATTTTCCAAAGCTTTTTGCCAAGATCCAATCTCTCTTCTCTCTTATCATGATGATTGATAGATCAATCCCAAAAATGTATAATCCCCTCTCCTTTTATAGGTTAAGAGAAAGAGTTAGCGAACATTAATTATATATTAGTGACCATTAACTTAGGAGATAATAGAGGTGAGCTATTTCCACAAAAATAGCTCTAAAATGGCTTTGATCGAAGATCACCTATAACAAAATGTGGGTGACATAGGTCACATGGACTACTTGGGCGTAGCACATTCTGAGCAAAATTCGTTTGAAGCTTCACCTTGACTTGGTCTTGAGAGTGAGCTTCATTGCAACTTTAGGCAAGCTTCACTATGACTTAGGCAAGCTTCACAATAGCTCCTATTTAGGCCATCTAAAGTGTTTAATCCATGGGCATTCACTTCTTAAACACTTATTAGTCTCAAGTATCAGATTCATATTATCTGCAATGAGTATTGGTCCACGAAAGAGATTGCATATTTTGACTATCTACAAACAACACCTAATCTTCTTAGATGATCCCCCACTCTAGAGCTAAGGCCAAAGATAGTCCTCTCAATGAGAAAACAACAAGTCTCGACTCCACTCCTGCTGCAACGAATCAATCACCATCCCCACCAAACTCATCATCTTAACCACCCATCACCAATATCATACTTGAGCTGAGATACGCATCGTGAGACCACTAACCACTAACCAAATACAGTGATCCTAACTTCACCTCTATTACCTTCCACGCTGCAATCATGTAGAATCCAACTCTTACTATTACGCTAAATATCCTGAGTGGCAACAACCAACGGAAGATGAACTAACAGCTCCATAGCAAACTCACACATGGGATCTCATTCCTTTCCTTTGATAAAGACCCTCATTAGCTGCAAGTGGACCAATAAGGTTGAGACTGTAGCTGACAGAACCATTGAGCGACGTAAGGCTTGATTAGTTGCATGGGCTTCACACAGTAATATGGAGTGGACTATAAGGAGACCTTTACTCTCGTTGCCAAAATGGATAAAAAAATGCCCTCTATACCAAATGGATATAAAAAATGCCTTCCTACATAGCAATCTCACTGAGAACATCTACATGACTTTACCTCCTAACTCCCTCAATCCAAAGGTCTCGTCTGTCACCTACAACGAGCCCTTAATGGCCTCAAATAGGAACCCCCCATGCATAGTTTGCCCTATTCACATAGGTCATGAAAACCGCTAGTTTCCTCCCTAGTGAGAATGATCTAGCCATGTTCATTTTCTCTATTGATGAGCACCACACAATCCTACTTGTCTATGTTGATGATATGATCATCACTGGTGATGATCCATCAACCATCACCAAAATCAAATCCTATCTCTAAGGAGAGTTTGAGATGAAAGATTTAGGCAACTTACACTACTTCCTTAGGTTAGAGATCACTCAAGCTCCTTGTAGATATCACTTATCTTAATAAAAGTTTGCCACAAATATCCTCACCCATGTAGAGCTAATAAATGCTAAACCAGCTTAGACAACCCTTGAAGTAAACATGAAGCTCAAAGCTGATGAGGCGATCCACTACTTGATGCCACCCAATATCAACACCTTATAGGGAGCCTAGTTTATCTCACCATCACCAGACTCGACATTTCTCACGCTGTCTATGTCCTCAGTAAGTTCATTGCTACATCTCACTCTTCTCACCAATTTGCACTACTTCTTGTGTTATACTACCCCCGAGACCCCAACCAGAGCACTATTCTTCTCAGCATCATCATCACTTACTCATAGCGCCTATAGTAATGCAGACTGAGTAGGCAACACTGCAAATCAACAATCTACCACTGGCTATTACATATTTCTAGTCCACTCTCTGATCTCCTAGAAATCTAAGAAACAAGATATTGTTATACGCTCAAGTGTTGAATATGAGTATTGAGCTATGGCATCCACTGTCAAGCTTGTCTGGCTACGACTCCTCTTTGACATGGGAGTCTCCTACCCAACGGCAAGCTCCTTACATCGTGATAACATGAATTTAATCAAAATTATCATAAATCCCGTCTTTCATGAGGGAATGAAGCATATCGAGATAGACTATCATATTAATTTTCATCACATTCTCGCTAGCATGACCTCCCTTACCTACATGAATACAGATCTCTAACTAGCAGTCTTATTCACCAAGACTCAAACCACACATCGACATTTATTTCTTCTTGGTAAACTATCATTGGTTAATCCAATTGCACTTTGAGGAGGGGTGTTAAATATTGTACGTATATAGACCTCTTTAGTCCCACATTGGGTAGGATAGTAAAACAATCTCTTTTTACATTGTATATAAAGACTCTCATATCAATGATGAAATATATCCTTTTCTTTCTACTAGTTCTGCATTTATCAGTTACTCCAACAAAGAAAAAATAAGGATGATTAATTGTTCTCCTACTTGAGAATTGTGCTAAGAAAATCTTGGTACAACTCCTAATTAAGATGAACTTGTCTTGACGAGAAGCAAGCTTTATACTTCTTCCTCAGGAGAGAAAAACAATCCACAACGTCGAGAGATGTCATCTATATGATATGACATATGTATTAAACACTTAGATTTCATATTTTGCTCTGGCTAATTATTGTTGTCATAAGCACGATGCAAGCAATGGAACTCACTGAGTGGGGCACATTTTTTGGCTCAAACAACTACAAAAATTGGATAGCCAATGCTATATTTGAACCCCATGAACCATCATTTAAACCATCTATTAACTCTTCCTATTTTCTCATGTGGGACTAAAATTAGGGCATCACAATTGCAATATCTCTATAATATATTCAATATGAGAGGTAGTTTATACTTGTAGGGCCCGTTTGGTTGGTTTCCTAAAATCAAAGAAAAGGAAATCGGTACAAGGAAATCAATAAAATAATATTTTTATCCATTTTCATCCCTAAAACTCACCCATAACATCCAATAAAATAGTATTTTTATCATCCAACTCATCTCATTTCATCTACTTTCTTACCTTTAAAAATAAACCAAACATAAGAAATGTGTCACATCATCCAACTCATCACATCTCATCTTATCTCATTTTTAAAAATCACACACATCATCCAATAATATTGTGACAACTCATCTCATCTCATTAAACCTTCCTTTCCATCCATTTCCTCAAAAAAAACAAGAAATTGATTTCCTTAAGTATGTGTCACATCATTCAATAATATACCTCCAACTCATCTCATCTCATCTATTTTCTTATTTTTAAAAACGAACCAAACACAAACAACCTCAAAACATCATCCAATAATATACCTCCTATTCATTTCCTTATTTTTTTAACCAACCAAACAACCTCAAAACAAATTTTTTAAAAAAATCACTCACATCATCCAATAATAAGGTGACAACTCATCTCATCCCATCTCCTATTTTATAATTTACTTCTTTTTTAAACCAACCAAACAACCTCAAAACAATTATTTTAGGAAATAGATTTCCTATTCTTTGATTTCCCATTCTTTTTTGCGAAACGAACAGCCCCGTATAGGCAAGAAGAAAGAAGTAAACTCCAACAAATTAAAAGGCAAAGGAAAGAAAGCTTAACAATATGTTTTACTTCCCGCACAAAGCAATTGAGATTTTTTTAATGCAAAATCACAGCAATTCATTATTTGGCGTGTGGAGTTTGCAATCATTCGTCATGCTTCTGGGAAGCAATAAGAGCCTCTACTTCCATCTCACAAAGTTGTACTGGAGATATTAAACTTTTTTATCAATAGCCTCAAGCATCATATCTCAATCTCATGTTCAATAACTGAGTAAAGAACTTCCATATCTGCTGCATACAAATATGTTCCCCACTTGCTTCTCTGTATGTATGTCACACTAGTAGAAAAACGAGCAATCTAGACGGAAATTTCCTTCTAGATTGCTCGTGTTTCCGTCTAGGTTAGTTCACCTAGACGGAAATCCGTCTAGTTTGTTCCGTCTAGTATATTTCCGTCTAGGTTGGGACAAACTAGACGGAATTCCGTCTAGGTTGACAACCTAGACGGAAAGCAACCTAGACGGAAGTAAAAAATCCGTCTAGGTTGATACCTAGACGGAAATCCATCTAGGTTGATTAGCTACAGTAGTTTTTTTTTTAAGAATCTACATTGCATGCTATATGATATCACATGTACACAATATTGTACAACACCAAATCATATTCATATCCAACACAATCGATCTAATTGTATTTCAATATCAAATATAATTATATTCAAATAATACATTCACCAAAAAACTAGAAAAATACATAAAATTTTTACATAGATTATAAAGAATACAATTGTTTACATAACTTGATGAACTTTGCATAATTTATAGAATCCAATTACATTTACTCCTCCAAGTTGTTGAAGCATCATGTTTCCTCCTCCTTGATCCTACATTATACAAAATTCAACATCAATCAGTCCATGCCTGAAATACACTTAGAAAACATTAACTTTGCAAAAGAACTAATAGGGAAATCAAAATATTGGTTACCGGACTAACAGCAACATTGAGATAAGAGCATACTAATGAGAAAAATAATGTGATAAAATTTTTGTGGAGGAGCAACTTCCCTCTAAAATTTTTGTGGAGGAGAAACTGTTAAAAGAATAAAAGGGCAAACAGAAACAGCATGCAGCTCCATCATGTGATTAACTGTTAAAATAATATTTAGCATAAAAAGGAGGATCATAAAAACTATACTTCCCGTGAACAATCCTGTCAGATGAGGGTGTCTGTTTTCTCTATCTGAATAAATACACCTGCAGCAGGGCATAACCTTAAACTCATTTTTGGTCACTAGCACTGGCCTGTATGGTTCTTATGCATACCAATATCAGAAAATACATACACCGATACTAGTCTGAAATAAATAAATATTGTTGATACGAAAATAAGGAAAAATGATTTGGACTGCACAAGCATAATGGAAAATGAAGGGACTGAATCACTGATATCCAGCTTTACATTTCAAGTGCAATCCCTTATATCCATCTTCATAAAACTAAATACAAACAGAACAATCTTCATGTTTGCTCAAAACATAATATTGGATTGAGTGTTTTTAACTATACGCAAATATGAAATTTACCTCTAGTCGACTTGAATTATCTGCAAGTGTAACATCTGCTCCCAATTTTCCCGCTACCAAGCCCGGCAAAGAAGTTCCAGCGCCAAGCTGCTCCAAGAAAGGGAAGGAACAAACTGTTTGCATTTGAAAGGTCTGAACAATTAACAAAGCAAAAAAATTGAAGCATCTTCAAACCACAACATAAAGCAAACAAAATAAAAAATATATCACATCTAAAGATTTAAAGATTTAACGCTACAAAATCTACAACTCATCCATCTAATTACATGAAGATATCACCGTCGGATCTCAAGCTTCTCATGCCATTTTCTATACATATATTATGCAACATTGCAACTGTTGTAAAATGATAGAAGATAAGTTTTTTTCCTTTTAGTGAGACTGTACAAAAATATTGAAGCATCTGGAAGGATTTAAGACACAAATAACTAAAACAGCTGTAACACATTATGCAAATGTAATAAAATTGATACTTTGCGCCTTTTATCTAAAGGAAGGTGTCTTTTTTTCCCTCACATGTTTCTGATTGAATACTAAATCGCCCGATTAATGAAAAGAATTGCTTTTCTAAAAGAATAGCTCCATCATGGGCATATCTAGCAATGTATACATGATTTTACTTGCTAAATTCAAGTCCAACTTAATATTGACACCGAGCTGGCGAATTTAAGGGATTTAAACAGGATCTTTTTATCAATATACCACAAATTTTAATAAGTTCACATATATTATCACATTTTATAATCACTGCAAAGACAGAGGACGCACAAAACAATTTATTAATGTAAAAAGTGCATAATTTGCAGGAACCTTACATAAAATCAAAGAAGAACGCAGATCGAAGGAATCGGATGTCACCTGAAGAGTCCTGGTAGCAAATTCGACCCCAATCGTCGACTTGGACTTCAAACAAAACTCATTCCTCGTGAATCTCGACAGGATGTTTGATTTCCGGACCCCTGAATCGCCGATCAGCACGATCTTGAACAGGTAGTCGTACTCGTGATCCACTCTGTGAGCCATAATACCTCCGATCTATAAAACCAAAACAAAAGGAGAAAATATAAAAAATCAATAACAAAATGAGATCGACAACTGAAGATCAAATCGAAGGAAGAAACGTTACTCAATGTTAGATCTGATCGAAGGAGATGAGGACTCGATGAATTTGAACAGAATTTGGGGGGGAGAAATTGAGATCGAAACAGAAAAAGCGAAAGAAGAGGGGACATTTTAAGCGGCAGTTGGGGAGATTTTATACAATCATTTTTAAGCGGCAGTTAAGGCGGTAGGCGACGGAGGAGACAAGGATGGGGATGAGGGCGGAGCGGGTGGCGGAGGAGAGGTGGAAGAGCCGGCGTAAAGAGGGTGGCGCCGGCGGTGGAGGTGGAGGTGAAGGTGAAGGGGGGATGAGGGGGATCTCGACGCGGTGGGAGATGGCTCCGTCGGGCGGCGTGGAGATGAGGGGGAGAGAGATTTAGGGTTTTAATTTCGAGATAGAAAGAGAGAGGGGGGTTTGAACTGTTTGGATGTTTTTAGACGGAGAGGGGAGAAAAAATAGCGGGGAAATGAAAAGAATAAGCGGGGAAATGAAAAAAAGAGGGGCAGACTTGTAAATTGTTTTAAGTCAACCTAGACGGAAATTCCATTCCGTTTAGGTTGAGTACATATTTTAACAGAAATAAAAACCGTCTAGTTTGTCAATCTAGACGGAAATTTCCGTCTAGATTGATTCAAACTAGACGGAACAAGCTAGACGGAATTTTTTCCGTCTAGTTTGTCTAAAACTAGATGGAAAAAATTTCCGTCTAGTTTGTTCATTTTTCTACTAGTGTCAAAATGTGCAAGTTGACTATTGTACGGGGCCTTACAGAAGAAAGTTAATAGGCTTAAGTAGATATAAGAATTAACAAATTAGCCCAAAAACTTATGAAGTATAGCCTCCAAATTAGTAATGGAAATAATATTCTTAACCTTTCTAAAGCAGGAATATAGTCAAATATTTATGTCTGGAGATGCACAATCTGTTTTTATTAGTGGCGTCATGCATCATATTCCAAAACTAAGTAGAAACGAACGCTAGTGGAAAATTGAGCACCCGAGGGTCGTTCCTGCCAAGGATGGACAAAAACCGATCAATGAGGACCACAATCAAAAAATTTTCACCTATTTTATATTTGCCGTCATAAGAAACGAGATTAGACAATGGTTGGATTTGAAGAGAAGAACCAATTATTAGTTTAACTTGTAGGCAAAATAATATTTGCTGAGGTGTTCAGTTGTAATGATTTTGAGGAGATCTGCTCTTAACATCACTTATATTACATTTGGCAAGAAATGAAATTGGAGATACCCCAAGAAAGTAATGAGAAGCCCTGCATCTATTATAAAGCTTATAAAGATTGATGTGCGGGCATCTATTTTTCATATTGTTAAAGCTTATTTTCATGTTAAAGTTGGGTTAATGGATGGCATTCCCTTTCGCACAGACAAGAAGGAAGAAGCTAGTAAACTCAGTAAATCAAAAGGCAAAGGAAAGATAGCTTAACAATATTGTTTGCTTCCGCGCAAAGCAATTGAGTTTATTTTGTATGCAAAATGATAATAACTCATTATTCGGTATGTGAAGTTTGCAAACATTCATCATGCTTTCGAAAAGTAATAAGGGCCTTTACTTCCCACATCAAGTTCTTTTTATCAATCGCCTCAAGCATCATATCTCAATCTCATGCTCAAGAACTAAGTAGGGACAACTTCCATACCTAGTGCATACAAATTAAATATGTCCCCTACTTGCTTCTATGGATGTATGTTAAATTGTGCAAGTTCACTATTACGCCGGATATATCGGGCTCCAATAAAGTAAAATAATGGATGTTAAGTAGATATAATAATTAATAAATTAGCCCAAAAATGTAAGCTATCAGGTATTGCCCCCAAATTATAAGTAATGAAAATAACATTCTTAACCTCTCTAAAGCAATAATATATTCACATATTTATGTTCAGAGATGTACAATCTCTTTTTTATCAATGGATTCAAGCATCACATCTCAATCTCATATTCTAAAAGTAAGCAGAGACAACCACTAGTAGAAAACTAAGCATCCAAGAGGGTCGTTCCTATCAAGGATGCTCAGAAACCCATCATTGAGGACTATCATCAATTATGTTTCACTTTTTTATATTTGTCGTCATATAAAATAAGATTATGCAATGGCTGGATTTGAAGAGAACCGGTGATTAGTCTAATTGGTAGGCAAAATAATATTTGGCAAGGTGCTTCGTTGACTTTGAGGAGATAAGCTCTTGACAACACTTATATTACAGTTGGTAAGAGAGAACTTGGAGGTTCCACAAGAAAGTTATGAGATGTCTTGCATCCATTACAGATCTTATAAAGATTGATGTATTGGCATCTATTGTTCATAGTATTCTAGCTTATTGTCAAGATAAAGTTGGATTGATGAATGGTATTCCCTTTTGCCGAACGGGAGCTATTTAGAGTTTGGGCTCAGTACAAGTCTTTTCTTGTTGTCGATTTTTTATTCGTGCATCTGTCGAGAGATTAAAAGCTTTCCAATGTAGTGTGTGGATGTGTTTCTAATTGCGTACATGTGCATATGTTTTTCGGGCGAACGGTAATATCTCTCTGGGTGCGCCTGGGTGTGTGTCCATGGTTTTTAAGTCAATTGATCAATAAATCTTACTTACTAACTAAAAGAAAATATTTTATTTGATTGTATTTGTGATGGTTATATCTGATGTATTCTGCGGAATGTGTTGTGAATGATTGTAGATAAGTATACAATGTTATGGGATATATTCATTTATCCTGATAAGAATTATGTCAACAACTAGTCATGTCCTGATTCATGTAATTGGTTTCAGGGTGTGATAAAATTGAGTGTTAATGGTCCTAGATTGACCATCGAGACCATCAATGGTGTTATTGACCACCGATGACGTAAATATCTAGAGAGGTCTAGATCAGCGATGGAGTCATTGATCATCAATGGTCGCTAAGTAACCATCGAGGATCGATTGCCAGCATGGATGGCAATCGGCTGATTCTAGTCTTCAAAATTTAATCTCAGTCATTTATTTCAGATGACTTCTCAATCCTCTCCTATATCTTTAGGGAACTCTTTTTGGCTTAACTAGAAAAGGAGAGGGAGAGAAGGGGAAGTGTGGAAGAGAGAGGGGGGGGGGGAGTTGGGGTTTAGAAGAGATCATCAAAGGAGAATGGTTCAATTCCTTGGAGCATCATCGATCGATCATTCACCATGCACATCGTCATCTGACCAACCAACAATGGGAAGAGCCAGCTTTTATCTTAGAGTCTGCATCAAGCTTCTAGATCCCAACTTAAATCATCTTGAAGTTTGATCCATTGATCAAAAGGGCCATAAGACTTTTCTGATTGCATGTAAAAAATGTTCATTGTTTATTTTAAACCTACTTTCTTTTCTGATATAATCAAATCAGTTTAATTGAGGGTTAGGAATTAGTCAGGGCTATGGTTACTAATTGTGAGGAGTTAGGTTAGACGAGTAGTTTTAAGATAAACTAGAGTACGATCTTGTACGCTTACTGATTGGGTCTGTGATTCAGGAGAACTCTATCATAGTGAGGAACCCACTTCGTAAGAAGAAAGAGTATATGTAAAATTATTTATCTGAAGTACTATAAAAAAAACTCATGTGTTCTGGTTCATTTATTTATTGTGTATTGTTTTTTATCATTATCATATTATTTCCATTGTATTTTTTGTGATAACTTGAAAAATAGTTGATAATACTATTCACCCCCTCTAAGCTTGTATCTCAGATCCAGTAAGTAGTATCAAAGTTCTGTTACTCATTATTAGGCTTTACAACTTAGAGTAGAGATGTTTGGTCTGACACCGCAGCGGCTCTTCCTGAGGGACACGCAATTAACCTACCCCTACTTTTCAATGGGTCAAATTACACCTATTAAAAAGTGTGCATGAGAGTCTTTCTATTTGTTGGCTTTCTTGTTTTGATGATGTTTAACAAACAATTTAATTTTAATGTCGTTTGTCTAGTGTTCTATTTATTATAGACAAACAACATGTTGGAGGATGGATGGAATTGCGTATTCACGATCATATCTAATGGAGGTTGGCGTGATTGTGGAGTGAAGCCTATGCAATTCAAATTGAAGATCCAAGTTCAAGCTTCATCCGTAAGTGTACCAAGTTAAGCTACATCGAAGATCAATCAAGCTTGGATAATTTAGTTTAGGAATTTATATTATGTGTGTTAGTACCTTAAGTTTAATATAATATACACACACACATTTATTGGTTTCCATGTATATATATAGTTATATATATATACATATATGTTTTGGTTTGATAGTTTTTAAGTTTTACTATGAAACAATTGAATACAATTGGAAAACATATTTTTGTTTCATACTTATATGCATTTATATGATTTCATCAATATCAATTTTATTGAGTTCCATGAAATCATGTTTTAGTGTATTTTGATAAAATACTATATTCATTGTTTATAAACTTCATAACAATAGTTTATATCTTTCTTCAAGTCTATAAAGTCATTTTATATTGTTTCAAAACATGGTTAAGCTAAAATGTCAAAACTCATATGTTCACATTTTTATGTTTTTGACTATTTTACAAAATGATGATATTTTTTATTTGGGAGGTCCTTTTTGAAAACCAGTTTTTGGAGCATGTTTATTATTATGCCTACAATCATTTCCCAAAATTTTATAATTTTTAGAATTTATTTGATATTTTTAAACATGATTTTAAAATAAAAAAATCAACTTTCTCATATGTTAGTTTACAGTTGACCGTCACAGTCGACCGCGTCTTTGTTTTTCCCTGCGGAGTCATCAACAACTTTTGCGGTTGATCATCACGGTCGACCGTCAGCTCAAAAATTCCCACGGTTGACCGTCACGGTCGACCGCCAAAGTTTCTGAAAATTTTTTAAGTTTCGAAAGTGGCTCGCGGTCGACCGCCGTTCACTCCAACGGCTATTTTTATACAGAATCTGATTTTCGATTCTGTGGGCTTTTTGGTCTTTTGTTTGGAGTTTTTGGCTGAGGTTTTGGGAGGCTATAAATACTCCATTGATCTCAGTTCTCTTTGCCATCCAAGAAGTTTTTTAAACAAGGGTTTAAGTGTTGTTTAAGTTTGTTTAAGAAGCTTTTAAGCATTTGAGTGTTTCGGTTTTGTGAATCAATTCCACAAGAGCTTGAGGAGATCATCTATTGAAGTTTGAGCTTCCAACTATTCTCCCTCCACCTCTTGATCTATTGAGAAGTTTTCTAAACTCTTATCTAGCTTTACATTTGCATAGTTATTTGATTATCATTCTTTAAAGCTAGTTTTTATATTGAGTTTAGATTTGATTATATTATCTCATTGTTACACACACCCACATTGAGCTTTTAGTATTTACATACATAGTATTTTGGGATTGTGAGAGATTGTAATATTGAGTTGAGCTTTCATTGTGTTTTTATCCATATTAGAGAACAATCATTTATTGTATTTGTGCTTATTATGAGATCACTTTGTAATACACTTGTACACCGAGAGAAGTATGTGGCGAGAGTCGGGGATCGTCCCAAGAGGGATGGTGTCGGTTGACGAACCTTGGGAGAGGTTGTATCCGAGCACTTAAGGGAGACACGTCTAGTTCAACACTTGAGAGGGTGTAGAGTGGGATTACAAGAGTGTGTTAGTTGTAGAGTTTTTGGTAAACTAGAAAACCGTATTGTGAGGTGTAAACGTTATTCGGGTAAACATAGAAAACCCGGTTGTGATAGTGGAGATCTCCTCGAGGTGAGGAGCGGAGACGTAGGTCGTAGGGACCGAACTCCGTAATCATATCGTTTGTTTGTGATTGCATTGGCGCACTTATTTTTATGTTCATATTTTATATCACCTTTGTATATTGCTTGTTGATTATATTACCCACTATCTAGTTTAGATTATTTACCCTTATGTTAATTATATATCCTTGTATATATCTCATAGTATATCTCATTGCTAGGATATTTATCTTTGTTCATGTTGCTTATTCTTACTGGTAACATATTGTATATCTCTTTTGCAAGAATAATTTGTTAATTAGTTTTAATTAGTATAAAATCAGATTAGATTAGCATAAGACCCTAATCATCCCCCCTCCCCTCCCCTCACCCCCCCCACCCCCCCTATAGAGTCTAACAATTGGTATCAGAACTTGGTGCTCTTTAATTTAAGGACTAATCGCCTTGAGTTAAAGATCCAAGTTATCTTATTTGTGCTAATCTAGTTATGATTATATTTGTCTTGCTTGCATATATTCACATATATATCATGAATATAAATGTATTTCGTTTAGGCTATAATCCAAATATTGCTCCAAAATATAGAAATTTCCCTTATGCTCAATGATGCTCTAAATTTAAAATATTTGTTAAATCTAGAAATATTGACTTATGGGAAGTTATTGATTATGCTTACATTGTGCCCACATTAGAGAAATCCAAGTGGAGCGATCATGATAATAAAATGTTTGCAATGAACAAGCTTTTGTTAGAATTTTTGCTTAATACTTTTGACTCATCCTTTTCTAACAAATTTGTGTATTTTGATAGTGCTTACAAACTTTAGAAATTTATTGAAGCACATCAACGAGACTTGGAGGCAATCCGACAAGCTTTGGAGGATTCTTCTTCAAGTTTATGTGGAGCATCATGCACACGGCTACAAGAGGATAATTCTGGTGTAGTAAGCGATTCCGATTCCAATAATGATTTATCTATTGATGAACTCGCTTGTGCATATGAGAAATTATCGCATGTCTACACTAAATTGCAAAATAATTTTATTAATCTCAAAAGCAAGCATGTTAGTTTAAAATCCGATCATGAGAAGCTAGCCTCCAATTTTGATATCATTTCTCAAGAAAATGTTACTTTTAAAGAAATTAATGATATGTTAAAATTGGAAAATAAAAAATTGACTTCATCCATTTCTAGCTTAACTCATGCTAATAAAGATGCCATGCTAGAAGTAGAATGCATTACAAATGAATTTGATTCTTTTAAGAATAACCATACCTGCTCTACTTCTATTATCAATGATGTTGTGACCAATAATAAATTAAATCTTGTGAAAAACCGTATATCATGCTTAGATTCAACTTTTAACACATGTATTGATAATCATAAGAAACTTATGGACAAGTGTGCTAAATCTAGTGCTATAACTTATAAATCACCTATACACTATGCACACTTGTATTTCAAAGTTTACAAGTGCTCTATTTGTGGTCGTAATGGTCATTTAGCTAAATTTTTCTATGATACACACAAATATAAAAATGTCAATGTTCCTTGTGTATCCCATCAAGCTTCATCTTCATGTACACATACACATCCACATGCTCATACTCATAAAGTTCATCATAAGCATGCTAGTGTGTATCAATGTAATTATTATGATCGTTTTGGCCATTTGGCAAAGTTTTGCTTTGATTTGAAAAAGAATTCAAGTTTGCCAAATGTTTCTAGTAGACCACATGTTTTAAAATGTGATGTTTGTGATAGATTTGGCCATTTGGCGAAGTTTTGTTATGATTTGAAAATATATTCAAATTTATCAAATTTCTCAAGTAAATCACCTTTGTTTAAAGATGTTTCTCATTTACGATATAATTTAAAAGAAAAATCTTTATTTGAAAATGATTCCCGTGCATGCCCACTTGGTCAACATAAATCATTTATACCTCTTCATTGCATCTATTACAATCGGAAAGGTCATGTGTATAATTTTTGTTTTGACCGTGCTAGTACACCATATATGCCCAAACGGGTTCATAACCTTAGGGCTTTGAGCTTTAATGATAGGGGTCATGTCCCTAAACAAACCGGCACCAAGAATAGTTGGGTGCCAAAATAATTTTTAAGCCAATAATTTTAGTACTTTTATTTTTCTTTTTCTTGGTGTTGAAAAATGTATTTTAAACTTTTATGAAAATAATTCCTTTTATTGGTCAAATTTTTTTGTTTTCATGATTATTGGTTTTGTTTTGATGAGAGGTTTGTATTTATATAACCATCCGGGTTTATTGGATGTTTATTCCCAAATCATGTTTACCGGATGCTTAAATATTTATATGGGTTGTTACTAGCTCAAGAGCTAGATATAGTTGCCTCTCTTGATTTTTAAAAATCAATGATGGTTTGGTTTTATACTCTTAAAAATAATTTTTTTAAAATCCATAGTTTATAATTCTTGTATGTTACTTTTGAACTATGAAACTTTTGCTTTGACTTGTTCTTTTGAATTCATTATATAAGCACAAATAGATGATTCAAATTTCAAATATTCTTTATAATGTATTCTTTATGTGGTTTGATCAAGTTTTATAAATAAAATTTTCTTTTTTGATCAAACATTGTTTTTAAAGTTAAATCTTGATTTATGATTTCATTAATTAATTTGTTTTCATTGGAAAACATTTTGCACGATTCTCATGTTCTATCCATAAATCTATTTTTATACACTATGTTTTTAAAATTGTGCAATGAGACACTTCTTTCAATTAACATATTTATATGTGTTCTCATTATCCTTTTTGTATGTGAGTTATGTTTAGTATGTTTTTTAATCTATGCTTTCTCACATATGTATGCCTTAGCATACATTTCATACATTCATGAGGTATTTTGATAGGGGGAGTAATCCCTATATTTTTATACTCACTCATGCATATTGATAGGGGGAGCTTTCGCTCTCTTTCATCTATATGATTTTCTCCTTTTTGATGTTATCAAAAGGGGAGAAATATTATGAGTATATTATTTCCTTGTTATGCAAGATAATTATAATATTGTATATTTATTTTCCTTCATGCATATATCCTTTTTGTAAAATATTTGTCATCATCAAAAAGGGAGAGATTATTGGCCTTATTGTTTTGATGATGTTTAATAAACAATTTACTTCTAATGTTGTTTGTTTAGTGTTCTATTTATTGTAGACAAATAACATGTTGGAGGATGGATGGAATTGCGCATTCACGATCATATCCAATGGAGGTTGGCGGAATTGTGGAGTGAAGCCTATGTAATTCAAATTAAAGATTCAAGTTCAAGTTTCATCCGCAAGTGTACCAAGTTGAGCTACATCGAAGGCCAATCAAGCTTGGGTAATTTAGTTTAGGAGTTTATATTATGTGTGTTAGTACCTTAAGCTCAATATAATATACACACACACATTTATTGGTTTCCATGTAATATATAGTTATATATATACATATATGTTTTGGTTTGATAGTTTTCAAGTTTTACTATGAAACAATTGAATACAATTAGAAAACATATTTTTGTTTCATACTTTTATGCATTTATATGATTTCATTAATATCAATTTTATTTAGTTACATGAAATGATATTTTAGTGTATTATATGTGTATTTTGATAAAATACTATATTTATTGTTTATAGACTTTATAATAATAGTTTACATCTTTCTTCAAGTCTATAAAATTATTTTGTATTGTTTCAAAACATAGTTAAGCTAAAATGTCAAAACTCATATGTTCACATTTTTATGTTTTGGACAATTTTTCAAAATGATGATATTTTTTATTTGGGAGGTCCTTTTTGAAAACCAGTATTTGTAGCATGTTTATTATCATGCCTACAATTATTTTCCAAAGTTTTATAATTTTTGGAATTTATTTGATATTTTTAAATAGGGTTTTAAAATCAAAAAATTAACTTTCTCATATGTCAGTTTACGGTCGACCGCCACGGTCGACCGCGCCTTTGTTTGTGGTGCTCGACCGCGCCTTTGTTTTTCCCTACAGAGTCATCAGCAACTTTCGCGGTCGATCGCCACGGTCGACCGTCAGCTCAAAAATTCTCACGATCGACCGCTACGGTCGATCGCCAAAGTTTCTGAAAATTTTCCAAGTTTCGAAAGTCGACGGTCGATCGCAAGATTTTTACGGTCGACCGTCGTTCACTCTAACTGCTATTTTTGTACAGAATCTGATTTTTGATTCTGTGGGCTTTTTGGTCTTTTGTTTGGAGTTTTTGGCTGAGGATTTGGGAGGCTATAAATACCCCATTGATCTCAGTTCTCTTTGTCATCCAAGAAGTTTTTTAAAATAAGGGTTTAAGTGTTATTTAAGTTTATTTAAGAAGTTTTTAATCATTTGAGTGTTTCGGTTTTGTGAATCAATTCCACAAGAGCTTGAGGAGATCATCTATTAAAGTTTGAGCTTCCAACTATTCTCCCTTCACCTCTTAATATATTGAGAAGTTTTCTAAACTCTTATCTAGCTTTATATTTGCGTAGTTATTTGATTATCATTTTTTAAAGCTAGTTTCTATATTGAGTTTAGATTTGATTATATTATTACACACACCCACATTGAGCTTTAAGTATTTACATACATAGTATATTGGGATTGTGAGAGATTGTAACATTGAGTTGAGCTTTCATTGTGTTCTCATCCATATTAGAAAACAATCATTTATTGTATTTGTGCTTATTGTGAGATCACTTTGTAATACACTTGTACACCAAGAGAAGTGTGTGGTGAGAGTCGAGAATCGACCCAAGAGGAGTGGTGTCGATTGACGAACCTAGGGAGAGGTTGTATCCGAGCACTTGAGGGCGACACGTCTAGTTCAACACTTGAGAGGGTGTAGAGTGGGATTATAAGAGTGTGTTAGTTGTAGAGTTTTTGGTAAACTAGAAAATCATATTGTGAGGTGTAAATATTATTCGGGTAAATGTAGAAAACCCGGTTGTGATAGTAGAGATCTTCTCGAGGTGAGGAGAAAAGACGTATGTCTTGGGGACCGAACTCTGTAATCATATCGTTTGTTTGTGATTGCATGGACGCACTTATTTTTATGCTCATATTTTATATCGTCTTTGTATATTGCTTGTTGATTATATTACCCACTATCTAGTTTAGATTGTTTACTCTTATGTTAATTATATATCCGTGTATATATCTCATAGCATATCTCATTGCTAGGATTTTTACCTTTGTTCATATTGCTTGTTCTTGTTTGTAACATATTGTATATCTCTCTTGCAAGAATAATTTGTTAATTAGTTTTAATTAGCATAAAATCGGATTTAATTAGCATAATACCCTAATCACCCCCCCTCTAGGGTCTAACACTATTGTCCACCAACTTTGAGGTGTAGAATATCGTAGAGACTAGTTACAGTGAGCTTTAATCACACGAAGAGATAAATGGACCCTAGGTGATAAAAAGCTTGTTAGACCCTAGAAGGGGGTTATTAAGGTCTTATACTAATCTAATCTGATTTTATACCAATTAAAACTAATTCAAATATTATTCTTACAAGATAGATATACAATATGATATGAGCAAGAATATGCAATATGATCAAAGAGATATATCCTAGCAAAGAGGTATATGATGAAATATATGCAAAACAAATACAAGGATGAAATAAACATAAACAAGATAAGAGTGATAGTGTAAATAAACAATATAAACACACAATATGATCACGGAGTTCAGACATTCCGTCTTACGTCTCCGCTCCCCACTCCCGAGGAGAAATCCACTATCACAACCGGGTTTTCTATGCTTACCCGAATAACGTTTACACCTCACACTCGGTTTTCTAGCTAACCAAAAACTTTACAACTACACACTTGCAATCACACTCTACGCCCTCTAAGTGTTGGCCTAGTCTGTATCCTCCTCCTCAAGTGCTCGGATGCAACCTCTCCCTAGGTTCGTCAACCGACGCAACTCCTATTGGATTCGACCCCGTCTCTCACCACACACTACTCTCGGTGTATATGTGTATTACAAGTGATACTCACAATATAAGTTCAAATACAATGTTTCGTTCTCTATAATGAATAAGAACACAATGTAGCTCACTCTCAATGATACACTCCCCACAACCCAAATATACAATATGTGTAAAATACTAAAGCTCAATGGTTGTGTGTGCAAATAATGAGAAACAACAAAATTAAATGTAAACTCAATATAAATCTAGCTTAATGAAGATAATAATCAATGACAAATATAAATGCAAATCTAGAATTGAGTTTAGAAAAACTCTAAAACCAAGTTGATCTCCTCTTCTTGTGAAACAATCTTCACAAATCCAATTTTATAACAAAAACTAAAACAAACTTAAACTCTTGTAAAAATATGTTTAAAACATCTCTTGGTTGTGGAAAATAGTTATGGCAAAGGGGTATATATAGGGTAGAAGAAAACAACCCAAAAAATCTCAAAGACCCAGTAAAAAACCAAAAAACAAAAGTTATCATTACTGTTCAACGGTTGGGTGCTACAGTAACGGGCTACAGTAACAGCGGTCGACCGCGCTACAGTGCGGTCGACCACACTGTTCACAGGCGGTTTCTGTTTTTGACAGATTCTGGAATTTTACGTATCTGACTTTGTAAAATCAACTAAAAATAGTAAATCAACTCCAAAAATCATGAAATTTGGAGGAAAGGTTTTAGACATGTAGATAAACATGCTAGAGTAAGAATTTCTGAAATATCACTTTCCAATTGAGATAAATAAATATTTGAACACAGATATATAGTTTCTGAAAAAACTGCTAAAAACTCGGTTTTGTAAATTCAATTGAAAATAAGAAAACAACTCCAAAATTAGTTAAACTTGGAAAATGTTTGTATATATGAAGATAAATATGTAAACGAAGAAATTTTTCAAATCGCATTTCCCAATTGTGAAATCGTATCAGTTTTGTAAAAACATGCACGGACACATGCACGTACGTGAACAAAAAAACTTGATTTTTCCAAAAATGAGTTCAAACAACTTGGAAACACTTTAGAATGGATTTATAAACATTATACGAGATAAAAAATAGTGTGAAAAAGTCTTTAATCCATAAACATAATATTTTTTAAATACAATAGAATATAAAACAAACAAAAGTGTATATGAAGATATATATTGTTTCATATCTACATAACTAAACCAAAACAACTTACCCATATGAAA
>BQKN01064574.1:0-12319 GCA_022839385.1 Asparagus kiusianus
CTCTTTGTAAACGCATAAAGTTGTTGTCAAAGTTGTAACAGAATCATTAATGAAGAATAACGCAATTTCCCGCACGAACAATCTGGCGACCACAGTGGGAGCCACCAGCTTCGCTGCCGAAGCTGGAGTGTCGCAGCCGCGGATCTCGATCCCGGTGGTGGAGGAGGTCGAGTACGAATTCGACCAGCAGAAATACGAGGAGTACGTGTCCTCGTCCGGATCTGCCACCTCCCCCAAGTCCAAGAAGTTCCAGAAGTTCTCCTCCAGGAGAAAAGTCCGTTGGTGTGATGAAGCTGAAGCCACCAACGACGACCTCACCCCAACCGACGCCGAAGCTGCGTTAGGTGAAGTCCTACCGACCTCAAAGAAGGTCAAATCCGCCATTGAAGGCGTGGTGACTCTCTCCAAGAGAGCCCGCCAGAGGCAACGTCAACGCCTCGCGAAGCAATTCGCCAAGGCCATGGAGTCCGTTGACGGAGTCCGCTATCACGCGGACCTGAAGAACAAACGAGGCAAGCAGCCTCAACAGCAAATGCAGGGTGGTTCCTCCAAACCATCTACAATGGAGTGGGTCCGTGTCAAACGGAATCGCTCAACGTTGGAGGAGCGCATCCGCAAGCGCCGCGCGTTATCCGCGCAAGCACGGGCCAAAGCTGAGGAAGCCCGTCGCAAACTACAGAAGGAGGTGGTCAAAAAACCGCCACCTACTCGCAAGATTTGGAGGCCAAAGTCTGAAGTGGTTCAGGCTAAGGAGCAAAACCCGCAGCCTCCAAAAGTTCGGACGCCGGCAAGTCAATCCAAACAGCCGGTGATTGCCGCAATTACCCTGGGAGATCCCGCGGGACCATCCCAGAAGAAAAGATCAGTTTTGGAGCGCCTCGGTCCACTTCCGAAGGAACGAGGTAAAGCTCCAATTCAGGAACGCTTGGGGCCAGTGAAGAAGTCCCAACCAATACAGCATGCTGGGGGTCGCCGCAACCCTCAACACTCGGAGCAAACCGCGGCACCCAAGCGCACAACTTTGCGCATAGAAATGCAAGATTCCGCTGAAGATTCACGTCCACAAAGACGCGTTTCAAGGCGTATAACTCTCGAGAGCCCGAAAAAGACAATTATTCCTCAGAAGGAAACGTTGTCATCTGATGACGACAACGTTATACCTGAGAGATCGTGCCAACACACGATAGCTTGCTCTGACCTCCAAACAGATGAGCTGTACTATCGTGCCGGAGGTACGAACAAATCTAGAAAGAGGAGCCCTCGAAGATTCGGGAATCTATGTCATTGTTCAAATCTCATTCGGGCAGTACTGTCTGAATGCAACTGTGTAAAGACAGTCCCCGAAAGAGTTTCCGTGTTTGAGAGACTCAGCAATGAAGTGCCAAAGCCAAGGCCCAGGCGTTTCCGAAGAAAAAGAACGATGGTCAAGGACGGTGAACATTCAAGGGTCACCGCCAACATGACCAGCACAGGAACAACGGCTCAGGATAACCCCGAGACGATTCCAGAAACATCCCGACCCAGGACTCGTTTACAATCTGGGGCTATCATTCGCGCAACGTATGATAGAGTCCGAACAAGAGTACCTTCGGGAGATGAAGAGTCAGATGCTGGCTCCGCAGTGGCGTCTGATAATACAGTGTCCAGTGAGGGACAGCCCCGCGAGTCGCTCATGATAAGCGCGGAGCAGGTGGCCAAGATGCTTGAAGATGCCATGGCCAAACAACAAGAAACTTTTAGGTTCGAGATGCAAATGGCCATGCAGAATATAAGAGAGATGCATGACCAACAACTTCATGCATTGAGGCACCAACAAGGCGAACCAAGTCAGCCCAACCAGAACAACCTGGAGGAGGAGGGCACAAATGAAGCTCGCAATGCTAATAACCCTCCCATCAATCCAGGGAGTGGTAATGATAATACCAGTGAAGACACAGGTGAAAGCTTAAAAATTAAGAATCTCGAGAACAAAATCAACACATTGATTTCTGCTCAAGAGACTAAGAAGACGGGCATTCCCTGTCCTTACCCAAGAGAATGGGAATCGATCCCATATCCGGCGAAGTTTAGTCTAATTAACTTCACGCCGTTTAACGGGATGGGTTCACCAACTCAGCATTTGATTTATTTCAAATCGCACTTGGGAGTCATCTCAGGTAATGAGCCTCTGATGGTACGGTCATTCGTTGGCACTCTTCGCGGAGCTGCCTTCGATTGGTATCGTCGCCTCAAGCCAGGAAGCATAAACAGCTGGGATGACATGGAGTCGAAATTCCTCGCGAATTTCTTCGACGACGACACCGAAATCTCAATCGGGTCGTTGCTTGATGAAAAACAGAAAGACGGAGAACTAGTCGAAGTCTTCGTCAAAAGGTTCCGGAATAAGGCGATGAATTGCCGGGACCCGATTAGCGAGGAGTTCATCCTCCAAACCTGCCACAACAACCTCTCACTGGACGTTTTGGAAGCAATGGGCACAGCTCCGTCCAAGACATGGAAGGACTTGAAGGTCCGAGGTGAGCAAGCTGAGCGGTTCCTTAGAAGAAAGAAGGCGGAGAGAGGCCAACCGGCTACAAATCCTCCAAAGCAGAACTTCAATCAGAAGGGAAAAGGTAAAGCTCAGGTTAATGCTGTTGATGCTAATCAAACCTTTCAATTGCAACCTCAGCAACAGCAGCAACAGCAGCAACAGCAGCGAGCTCCACAGCAATCACAGCCACATTGGCAGCAGCGGTCTCAGAAGCAAAAGTCTTCGGAGCCGAGATTTCCTAAAGTCTACTCCTTCAAAGATGACGAAGTTCCCGGCATCTTCAAATATCTGTTGGAGAACAACAAAATCCAGCTGCCTGCGATTGTGGATCATGAAGGGGCTACCAAGGTGACAGACCCGAGGTACTGCGCGTATCACAGAGCGGTTCACCATCCTACGAAGTCCTGCTACCACCTCAAGGACAAGATCCAGGCCTTGATCGATGTAGGAGTCATAACTCCGAAACCGGCCAAGAATGTGGGAGCAAATGCAGTGTCCATCAGTTTTGGATCGGTGCCTACGGATTGGTTCCAGCCTAAGCGCGTCACCAAAGTCGGGATGAAGACGGTGAACAACGATCCGCACGGACAGCGCCAAAAGGGACTCGTGCCACACACAGCTCCAAACGGTGAAATTCTATGGGTGCACCCCGACCTAATCGGAGATGAACAATGGGCTGGATCGTCATCCAAGAAGAAGTCCAAAGGGAAAGGGAAGTCTTGTTATGGAGTCTCTGCTATCCCGGGTGAAGAGGATGAAAGGATCACCACTTTTCCACTCTCCGACGAGGAACATGAGGTCTTTACGACCCGAAGTGGGAATCAGTACCACTTCAACTATCCGTCACATAGTGAACAAGCAGCTAAGCTAGGGGTGACAAAACAGGGACCACCCAAGACTATCACAGAGATGGGGGTGATCCCAATTCCCAAACCGGCTGAAGATGTTCGACGACAACCGGTTGATAAACAGAAAGAAAAGAGGCCCGAAGAGGTACAGAATCCGAAGCAGTCTCGTTTCAGTCGTCCGATTGGAAAAGACAAACCGGAGAGTTCAAAAAACCCTCGCGCCTTCGACATTATGGCTCAGCTAGCTAACATTCCAGCGCGGATAACATTGTACGAGCTGTTGCGGTTATCCAAGGAGACTAGAGAAGCCTTGCAGGAAGCCCTGGCAGATTCAGAAGCATTCCTCACAAGGGTCAAACCAGTTTCTGAAGAACTGGATACGCTAGCCCAACAGTGCAATGTGGCAGCTAAGAACATTCCCTGCATCACCTTCACCAAAGAGGATATGCAGACGAAGAATTCAAACCACGATCGGCCCCTGTACTTCGTCGGGTACATTGGCTCCAGCGAAGTCAACCGGATCCAAGTAGATCCGGGTTCCGCTGTGAGTATTATGCCGCTTCGCCTAATGCACAGCCTGGGAATCCCAATCAGCAAGTTGGCGTCAACGGGCACAGTCATATACGGATTCAACACCAGCGGGTCAAGACCTTTGGGTAAAATCCGGATAAAGTGCCAGATCGGCGATTTAAAGACGGAGGTCACGTGCTACGTGATTGATGCTGAGACATCCTATAACTTACTATTGGGTCAGCCTTGGATCCATAGTAACGTTATAGTCCCCTCCACTCTACATCAGTGTTTGAAATACGTCGACACTGATGGAAGAGTTAGGACGGTGGTCGCGGATAAGCAACCATTCAAAGGGTATGAGAATTATTTCACAGATTCTCTCCTTTATGGTAATGAATCCGACACGGAACCATCGGTCCAAGGCACGGACAGCGGAGAAGAAGCTGATTCCGAAGCCGGATTCGATTACAATGGTGGTTTTGTTTTTAATGACATTGTACCCTTTGTAATCAATCTCGACGACGAACAGTCGTCAGATGGCGGTTGTAACTGGCAACTTGCCGAACCTGAAATAAATAATGGTTTAGAGTACTCCTTGTCTTTTGATGATGTGATAAAGGGATTGTACGATAATCCCGAATTGTGTATGCCGCTCCGATCGTCGTATGTAACGAAGAAGCGTCTCCAACACTCTTTCGGAACAACTCAGATTATTCCCGCCAAAATAGGGGGACAAAAAGAAGTGATCTTCGGTAAAGGAGAAAGTCGTCCGGTGCCAGATCATTTCCTAAGAGAGGATGAAAATGGTGACAAATCTGGTTTACATCTATCTAAGTACAGTTCAGAAGCGCGCAAGCTCATGGAAAGACAAGGGTATGATTTCACACTCGGAGAAGGTCTATACTTCGATCGAGGTTCCCGTGTCCCAGTCAAAGCGGCATATATCCCAAAGGGTAAACCGGAAGGTTATTATCGTCACAAGAGGGGCTTAGGCTACGTTTCGTCAGATGACGAATGTGGCTGGCAGATCATCGATCAAATTGCTAACAAGGCTAAGGATGGGTATTTGCCAGATTCTTCATCTGAAGATTCCGACACAAGTTTGGGAGAAGTGTTCAAGGCCTTAATGTCGAACATGACTACGGCTGATCCATCTACAATGGAGGACGACGATCAAATGCAAACGTGGGAGGACCCATGGGTTCATCACCTGAACATGCAATATGGTGATAGGTTCGAACAGAGAGAGCCACCCACCGAAGACGAGGTAGTCCAAATCAATATGGGTGATGAGGACAATCCAAAGCCCATATTCATCAGTGGTAGTCTTCCATCAGATGAAAAGGAGGAATTAATTGCCTTGATCAGAGAATATATCGACGTCTTCGCCTGGAACTACGAAGACATGCCAGGGCTCGATCCCAATGTGGCAATGCACCGCCTCGACATCAAGCCGGATGCCAAACCTGTCAAGCAACAGCAAAGACGGTTTCGTCCGCAGATCATGGAAGCCATCGAGGCTGAAGTTAAAAAGTTGATCGACTCAGGGTTTATCCGGGAAGAACAACATCCAGACTGGTTAGCCAATATCGTTCCAGTCATGAAGAAGAATGGCAAAATCAGGATTTGCATCGACTTCAGGAATCTGAACGAGGCATGTCCAAAAGATGATTTTCCTCTCCCAATCACGGACGTCATTATCGACAATACGTGCGGATTCGAAAGAATGTCCTTCATGGACGGCTTTTCGGGGTATAATCAAATCAAGATGCACCCGGATGACGAAAAGCATACGGCATTCAGAACGCCCCTCGGTATTTTCTGCTACACGGTGATGCCATTCGGTCTGAAGAATGCAGGTGCCACATACCAGCGAGCGATGACTAAGATTTTCCAGAAACACCTCAGGAAAACAGTTGAATGCTACGTTGATGATTTGGTGGTGAAAAGCCGCAGCAAGGAAGACCACATCAAAGACTTGAGAACAATGTTTGATCTCATGCGGAGTCATCAATTGAAGATGAATCCCACAAAATCCTTCCTCGGAATGTCCAGCGGAAGATTCCTTGGATTCGTCGTTACCATCAAGGGTATACACATAGACCCAGACAAGGTAAAGGCGATAAATGAATTGCAACCCCCGAAGAACCTAAGGGAACTCAGAGGATTGCAAGGGCGTTTAGCGTATATCCGGAGATTCATTTCAAATCTTTCCGGGAAGTGCCAACCGTTTTCGAAGCTAAACAAGAAAGGCGTATCGTTTATTTGGGACGATGCTTGCCAGAAGGCATTCGAAGATATCAAGGCATATCTAATGAATCCACCTGTTCTTGTTGCACCAAAATCAGGTAAACCGTTCTTGATTTATATCAAGGCGATGAACCATTCGATAAGTGCTTTATTAGCACAAGACGATGATAATGGTCACGAACAGGCTGTCTATTATCTAAGTCGGACCTTGATAGGCGCCGAGTCTCGATACCCGATGATCGAGAAAGAATGTCTTGCATTGGTGTTTACGGTGCAGAAGATGCGACACTACTTAGTCGGCCAGACGATTTACGTCATCGCTAATGTTAATCCGGTACGGGTGTTCATGACTCAACCAGGTTCGATGAATTGGCGGTTGGCAAAGTGGGCCCTTCTCTTGTCCCAATATGATCTACACTTCAAACAGCAGAAGTCGGTCAAAGGACAGGCGATTTGTGATCTCTTGGCGGCAAGCCCGACAACAGATACAGTGGAAGTATACGATGACTTGCCAGATGAAACCCACGAGGTTAATACCACATCACACCAACAAGTATGGCAGTTATATTTTGATGGTGCCTCGAGAGCAGTCAATAAAGCAGTGACTCCGGGATGTCCTAAGGTCACCTCTGGAGTTGGAGTTGTCTTAGTTTCCCCAGGGAAGCACGTGATACCTCGAGCTTATTCGCTGACGAGTCCATGCTCTAACAACGTAGCCGAGTATAACGCACTCCTCATAGGACTCAGTTTCGCCAAAGAGCTGGGGGTCGAATATCTCGAAGCCTTTGGGGATTCTCAACTAATTGTCAACCAAGTTCGTGGGGAATATGAAGTCAGAAACCCAGATCTGATTCCATACCACCAAGAGGCCGTCAGAGTGGCAGATTCTTTTGAAGAATTTTACATTGAATACATCCCGCGTCTTCAGAACGCTTATGCAGATGCACTGGCAGCATTAGCAGTATCACTCGCGCAACCGCCCGAAACTGAACTGTTAGTCACAGTAAGATCACACCAACTCTGCGTACCCATATACGATATGGATATTGAAGAGGAGGATGATAAAAACGAGAACGCTAAAGAGGTGAACTCAACCCAAATCGGGTCCGAGTCCCGAGATTGGCGCTTTCCCATTATTGATTACGTCCAATATGGCATTTTACCAGAGGATGTAAAAGAAAAAGAATCTATCCGCCGAAGAGCACCACGGTTCTTTTACAATACCGAGACCCGTACGCTGTATCGCCGGGGGTACGATGACTTGCTTCTCCGATGCCTTTCGAATGAAGAAGCAAAAGAAATTCTTAAGGAAGCACATGAAGGAGAATGCGGTGCGCATCAGCCTGGTCCCAAGCTGTATGATCGAATCAGAAGAATGGGATATTTCTGGCCAACAATGGTTCGTGACGCGATTGAGTACGCTCGAGAATGTCACGCTTGTCAAGTACATGCAAACTATATGCACCAACCACCGGAGCGATTACACACGTCAACCACGTCCTGGCCATTCGAGACATGGGGTATGGACATTGTCGGTCCTATCTTCCCTCCTTCAGTAAAAGGTGATCGATTCATCCTCGCTATCACCGACTACTTTTCAAAGTGGGCTGAAGCTGTTCCGCTTAAAGAAGTAAAGACGAACAACGTCATCAACTTCATCAAGCATCACGTCATATACCGACATGGCGTGCCGAGGCGGATCATTCATGACAACGGTCCGCAATTCATAAGCAACGCCTTCATCCGATTCTGTGACAAGTTCAAGATCCAAGATGTTTCGTCAACACCATATTACCCCGCCGCTAACGGACTAGCTGAGGCTTTCAACAAGACGATCATCAAGATTCTGTCAAAGCTCGTGAAAACCAACAAGCGAGATTGGGACGATAAACTCGGAGAAGCACTCTGGGCTTATCGCACTACCATACGCACACCTACGGGAGCTACTCCATATTCGTTGGTCTACGGATGCGAAGCTGTGCTACCGTTGGAGATTCAAATTCCCTCCCTTCGGATTGCTCTCGCAACAGAGATGACAGCCGAAGAGCAGCATCAGAAGCGTCTCGAGGAACTCGAAAGGCTGGACGAAAAGCGCTTGGAAGCTCAACAACACATCGAGTTCTACCAGGCTAGGATATCCAGGGCTTTTGACAAAAGGGTTCGCCAAAGAAGCTTCAAAGAAGGAGACTTGGTTCTCGCTGCGCGCCGACCGATAATCCTCACCTCTAAGAAGAAAGGTAAATTCGAACCTAAGTGGGAAGGACCGTTTGTAATAGACACAGTCTATTCAAACGGTGCTTATCGCTTAATTTCTTTAGAGGGTAACAGGCAATTAATGCCAATAAATGGGAAGTTTTTGAAAAAGTACTATCCCTAGTACGTTCAGGGCAACTCATTTATCGGGAAGTTCCTCGAAGAATATTACATTTAATATGCTAGAGGATAACCCAATTTTATTTTTACCACCAAAATCCCTCGCTGATCAATTTCAATTGACAGTGAGTCCACCAAAAAGGTTCACTCTCAGTTCGGAGTCCCCTTTCGATGAACGAAAGAACTCCATTTCTTTTCTCTTGGGTTCAACCTTTTTATGGTTGTAACTGAAGTTGAAATTTCTCTTCGATAAACGAAGAACTCATCTTTCGATCTGATAACCAATCCTATAAAAGGAAAGTTTGTCAGTATCTTCCAGATTCTCGGAGTGGAGATCCCACTTCTAGTTTCCTTCTTGCACTGGAAATAGAATATAAAATTCTTCCTTTCCAGAATCAAGGAATAGAATATAAAATTCTTCCTTCCTTGTTCGGGGAATAGAATATAAAATTCTTCCTTCCCCACACCAACTCTTTTTCTAAAGTTTACCAATTTAGGATTCATCCTAGGTATTTTATCCCGAAACCTAAGCAGGGATAAGCCTGCGCCTAACACGCGCTGCCGGTTTAGTCTTTCTCCGGAGAAAAAGACACCAGAGTTCAATTCTGGGGTATTTTATCCTGAAACCTAAGTAAGGATAAGTCCGCGCCTAACACGCGCGGCCGGTTAGTTCTTAACCGTTAAAAAGAACACCCGTCCGCATATTCAACATTGTGGCTGGTTGTTATTAATAACACCGAAATCCATGCCTCATACGCATGGGGAATTTCATCCTGAATCCTAAGAAAGGATATGTCGAGGCCTAACACGCGTCGCCGGTTTGATCTTTACCCGTAGAAAAAGATACCAGAGTCTGACTCTGGGGACCTTTATCCCGAAGCCTAAGTAGGGATAAGCCAACGTCTAACACACGTTGCTGGGTAGCCTATTCCCATGACAATGGCAAAGTCTACATATTCAAAGTGGTAGCACAAAGTCTAAGGGAGTTCATTCCTGTAGCACAACGTCACATGCGGAACGGATTAAAACAATCCGCACGTAAGCCCGACTCAAACGGTAGTCGGTAAGAGCACACCAAATCCGTTGAAGGCTGAGGATTTGCCAAAAATCCTAAGTCAACGTCTCATACACGTTGCTGTTTAGTCTTTTCACAGGAGAAAGACGAAATCTACGTATTCAATATCGTAGTACTAAAAGAGTTAACTCTTTTAGCTTAACGTAACGTGTGGAACGGATTTAGACAATCTGCACGCTAGCCCGACTCAAACGGTAGTCGGTAAAGGCTAATCAAATCCGTTAGAGGCTGGGGGTTGGCCAAAAATCCTAAAGCCAACACCTAACACGTGTCGCCGGGTAGCCTATTCCCGTAATAATGGCGAAGTCTATGTATTCGACATCATAGCACGAAGTCTCAGAGAATTCAATCTCTGAGCGCAACGTTACATGCGAGCGGATTTAAACAAATCGCGTGCTAGCCCGACTCAAACGGTAGTCGGTAAAGGCATATCAAACCCGTTGATGGTTGAGGGTTTGCCAAAAATCCTATAAGTATTGTGGTCAATCATTTCAAACGGAATGACGAATCATAATAAAGATAAAAAGGAGATTCACTAAAAGAGTCAAAAGTCAAAGTACACAGCAGATAAAATCAAACATCAAGCCCGTGGCTAAAAATCTGCTGACTGAGCTTAGAAAGCTTATCATCATAAGCTTGAATAAGCTCAGCCCTGATCGACTCCTCAGTGGCGGCCGAAGTCTTCGCAGCAGTCTCTTCTGTCTCGAATAGCTTCTGCTTCAAGGACTTCAACTCATCGGACAAAGCCGTACAGGTCTGCTGGTCCTGTGCTTCTGTCATCTGAAGAATGCCAAAAGTCTCCTCTTCTTCGCGGAGTTCTTTTCTAAGCCGATCTATCTTGGTCCTACAAGAAGTAATAGAAGAGCGGAGCTCGGCAAGTGAAGATAATCTGGTAGCAAGGCCGGTCTCAACCCGGGCTACTCGGTCTCGCTGCACCTGAACCTCAAGACTAGCAAGAAGCTGAGTCTCGCGCAGTGACTGTAGATGAGTCTCCAGCTCAGCAGCAATGAAGGAAGAGGCTCCGGTATCTCGAAGCTCACGAAACATCTGAAGCTCATGCTCTAGGCAATCGATATCGTCAACTATGGCCTTCGCCAAATCTGGGTATCCTGCTTCCCTTATCAAGTTGATTCTGGAATTAAGTAGAGGTTTGAATTGATGAAGTGAAAGTCCATCGTGAAAGAGCTTGCCGATCATAGCATTCACAAAGGAGAAGAAGGAACGAACGTCTATGCAGATGACGACCTTGTCAGGATCGTCGTCAGATAACAACTCCTTCACTAAGACATGAAGACGAGAAGAACGCCCTACACAAAAAAGGGAGAAGTCCGTCAAAAAAAAAAAAAAAAATCTTAATAATAAAAAAAAAGGGAATAACACTCTTCAATGAGTTAACTTATACCTTCTTCCCCTTGATCCGCTGGGGGTAGTGGAGGTGTAACAGCTGTAGATGTATCAACGGGCGGAGTTGGTCTCGCAGATGGCTCGACAGGGTCTTTCTCAACAAAAGCTCCTGCCGGATCCAAAACGGAATTCGCAGAGGCGTTACATTATAGTTGCATTAGTCAAAATTGGCTAGTCCTATAATTAACTCAGAAAGAAGCACATACCTTCAAAGGAACCATCCTCAGGGTTTTCAGCGAAGGTGGGCTCAGGAAACATGTCTCCAGGTAGCTGATCCTCAATCTGAGGTGAGCTATATATATAGCGCATCATAGGAGTGTCCGCAAACAAGCTTCCCGTGTCGAAGTCATCGATGGAGAACTCTGACAGAAGAGCATATAAGTGCCAAAAAGAAGTAAAGAGACTACAATTAATGGAAGCAAGTTACCTTTCACAGGTACATTAGCCTTTTCATTTCCAAGGTTCATCTCTTGCAAATTATCTGAAGGAGCAAGAGGTGGAGGACAGTTAGAAGGTACACAAATTCATTGGCGTATCATCTAAAGAAATATGTTGTCAGTGTTAGAGGTACCTTGATTCACGGAATCGGGTCCTACATTGCCCGCCGCTCCAATGTCAGCAACCCCTGTAGGCCTCTCTACAGGGGGTAGCGGATCAGACTCATCGGGAGATATGGGGATTGGATCAGGACTCATCTCATGCTCCTCACGTGCTCCTATGTAGAGAGAGAGAGAGAGAAGTGTAAGTCAATGCGCTGAAAAACCAGAGGAATAGTTCTCAGGATAATTGTTACCTCCATCACTGGCAGGATCATCACCAGCTAAGTCCGTATCGGAAGCTCGGGAAGTTGCAGGCAGCTTACGGACTAACCTCTTCCGCCTAGCAGTGGGGATCGAAGGTCTCGCCCGACGAGGAGGGTAGAACTCTTCATCGTGATCAGCTGTAGTCCCTGAAACATGGAGTTATAGTCAGTTTCAATATTGCTAGAAAGTAGAAGGAAAAGATGAATAGCAAACCTCGCTCAGAGGAGTCATCACAATCTTCGGGATCTCCGCCGGAAGCCTCATCTGTAGAATGGAATGACCTATGGCCCTCTTCATCAAGTCGGAGAGTCTTATTCTGTATCCTCTGTGATCGAGCCCTCTCCCGAATCCTGCGCGAATCAACCCGAGAAGCTTCCTCGGCCTCTAGCTCCGCAATCGGCTTCACAGGGATAGTCTTGTTGGCTGCTAATAACCACTTGCAGCTCAAGAAGGTGAGATTCAACTGCCGATCAATGCTCGGGAGGCTGAACCTAGCACCGGTACAGCCAGTCACGGTCCACAA
>BQKN01064576.1:1517-43521 GCA_022839385.1 Asparagus kiusianus
ACCCTTGTTAACGTTTGATTTATATTTGCAGGTCGGAACTTCTTCACAAGGTGCAGCCGGGGGTAGTCATAATGCAGTTGGTGTTAAGGATGAGGATGATGATGATCAGGAGGATTGATTGTAATTAATATAACTTTGAAAATAATTTCTTGTGTTGTAAAAACAATATTTATTATGTACCTGCCGAGAAACTTTTATTTATTTTTATTGAAATAAGTGTGTGATATATGCGTAAGATTGATTATTATACTGTTGATTGAACAGGTTTTTTAAAATTATTATCGATATTATACAGGGTTTTTTCAATTTTTAGAATATTATTCAAAATATTTTTTTTAAAATTTGTTATTTTTAGCGATGGATTTTTCGTTGATAAATATGTATTTAGCAACGGATTTTCTGTCACTAAAAATTGTATTTAGCGACGGAAAATGTGCACGAAAAAAATCACATTATAAATACAAAGTATTAGCGACGAAAATTTTGTCGCTAAAAATGTATTAGCAATGGAATTTCCGTTGCTAATACTTTTTTATTTTTTTAAATTTTTAAATGGCTACGAATTTGTCGTCGCTAATACACCATCGCTAAATATTAGCGACGGAAATTCTGTCGCTAATACCTTTTTTAGGGACCCTAAATGTAGCGTCAAACTTTTAACGACGGAATTTCATTTTTTCCTCGCTAAAAGTTTTAGCGACAGAATATACACCTTTAGCGACGCAATTGTCCGTCGCTAAAAGGTAAAAATCCAGCGGTGTTTCTACAAATAAAGTACTTTATTAGTATGTGCGATGATTATATATAAATAAAAAATAACGTGATGATAATATCTTAAATTAAAAATAATCCACCTTCTTCTCACCCTCTCACTCGATAATGAGAGTCATCCAATTAAATGGATAAACTCTCTTATCAAACTCATAGATCTTCTTCCAATTAGTAGATATTTTTGTAAAATATCTTTGCTTTAGATCACTCTTCCAACCCCGAATAAGCTTGGCCATTTTGGGGATAACATAATCCCAAGACTCTGAGTTGTCCTCAAGACAATAATGATCCTGCAAGTTACATGGAAAAAAAATTACCCTATAAGAATAATCATTGTGAATTGTAAATAAAATAAGCAGTATAATAAATAATTATCATGAGCTTCTCCCAAATCTGCTTTATGCCTTTAAATTCTTGCTCCTCAAAGTTATGAGCAATGTTAATTGAGTATGGATCTCTTATTAAACAGCCTATCAGGTTATTAAATATGACGGCCCAATCCCAATAGAAATGTTGCTCTTCCACTCCAAAATGGCCCGGTACCCTTTCCGAGGTACTTTCGTCTTTTCCTCACTCCTATGTCTACTGGGTTTCTCATAATCTTTTTTGCCTACAAATACAAAGAGAAATAAATTTCTTATAAACTTACATAAATAAATAAGTAGGAAATCTCCAAAGTTTACACGAAATTATTACCCCTTTCCCTCATTAGATCAGCTATAGCTTTATCTAGTCTTTGTTTTATGGCACGCTCCTTTTTTTTAATATCATCTCTCCTAATTTTGAAGTTCCTATCACATTTTTTTATAATGCAATAGCTTTTTCAGGCAGAGGGATGTGATATACTGATGGAGTCCAAGGGCGGAGACATGCTATCTCTGACTGAGAAGATCCAAACATCATCTCATGCTCAATCTCATCATCACCAAATCCATCATGAGCATTGTCTGCAAACATATATTAGGAAAATTAAATATCATTACGTTACAAATGTAAATTAAGAATATAATAAAAGAAATAATAAAAATATAAAAAATAATACCTAGATCTGGCGATGCATCTCGATGCTACGGTAGATCCATTTGAGATGTCTCCACAATATCTAACAAAGAAATATATATTATATGAGCATATAAATTTATCAATTGACATAATACAAATAAATAAATATATACCTTCAATGAGTGAGGATCCATGTAGACATAATGGACTCCGAGATGGTCGTGATGATGATCCTAGATAAATAAAAAAAATAGTAAATATAATGCATATTTATATCACTAATACAATTTACTTCAACAAAATTTGAATACTTATACCGGATGATGGACCTTCTTGATCCCGAGGAAAAGATAGCCTCTTAAATCTTTGGCTCATCTGCAACTTAAATTGTTAATCTAATATAATTGAAATATTTAATAAATACATGCAAGATATAAAGTCGAATTTGCATAAGGATCTTTGTATTCAAACTCCTGCATTACAAATATCAAGTCGAATTTGCATAAGGATCTTTGTATTCAATCTCCTACATTACAGATATTAAGTCAAATTTGCGAGGTATACATATTAAAATTGACATTTTGGGGGTTGATAATCACATTTTATTATAATTTTATACTCTCATTATCTATTTTTAATGAATAAATATATCATTAATAATTATTTTTATCTTTAATTACAGGTTAATGAAGAATAAAGCCAAAAAATCCCATCTCTCAACAAAAGCTCATGAATTAAATGAAGAACACAAGCAAGAGCCAAAAATCCCAAGCCCATAATCAAGCCGAGTAGCTTGTAGAAGCCGGAGAAAATAAAAAAATCAAATATGAAAACAAAATGTATTCAAGATGGTTGGTCACAAAGAAACGATAATATCTCTCAATCCGGAAGGCAGAATTTAACATATAATATATGAAAATCGCCTATCTCGACGAGACGAAGCCATCTGCGAAGGCAGACTTTAAATTTTTCTTTTCTTCTCTTTGTTGGATGATGAAGATGAAGATGAAGATGGAGATTAATTTGAAGGTTTGTTTTTCTTATTTCTCTTTTATTGCTTATTAGTTTAGATTTATTTTCATGCTTATAATTAGATTTTATTTTCTTATTTAAATAGCCAAGAGGCTAGAATCCTCTTATCTTAGATTTATTTCATGCTTATAGATTAGATTTATTTCATGCTTATAGAGTAGATTTATTTTCTTGTATTTAATTCTTATAATTTATTTTGTAGTTTATATTTTTACAATTTATTTTGTAGTTAGATTTTAATTTCTTGCACTATACCTTGAGGCTAGAACCCTCTTAGGTTTAGTTTTTCTTTTTGTTTATTTTTATTTTCTTTGATTTGCCTTTAGGCTAGAACCCTCTAGAGAATCACAATTTTCTAAGAAGTGGATTCAATTCTAGATTACTCATATCTTTAATTGAATCTGTCATCTTTATTTTCTTGAATTTTATTTTCATTCTTGATTTTCCTTTTTGATTCTTGATTTTATTCATCTCTCCTTGTGGAAATCATTCATTCATTGTCACATCCACTCTCACTTACATTTTGTGCCTATTTACACACTATCACCTTCTTAATCTCTTCACAATCACATTCACTCATCACTCCTATTTGTCACATACACAATATAAGAACCGATTTTATATTTTCTCCTACAAAATACCTTCCTTGTGGGATCGATATCTTTATACTATAACTTGACATGGTTGTGCACTTGCAACTTTTTTGGTACATGTTTATGCCGCATTAAGTTTTTGGCACCGTTACCGGGGAAGATGCTTAAGTAGGATTTTATTTAATTTGGTTTTTTAACTTGTGTGTTTTTTGTGAAGGAATCACTTGGAGCTTGAAGATCGCGGATTGGAGATCTAGAACATGGAGAATTGCTTTCGGGTAAGTCTTCTTTCTAGCATTTTCAATTCCACCCTCTTTAGTTAGCTTCATAATTAGAGACAATTAGGATTTAAAAAAAAAGGATTTTTTTTTAAAATTCACCTTTCACTTGGACATTAACTAATAAGATAATAAACTCAAACAATGTTCACCCTTCTCATAGTTGTTTGATTGTAAACCCTAATAAAAAATATAAAGATTTTTTTCCCATCTTTTTTAGTCGCTTTTAATTTCTAGGGTTGCATTTCATATAGTTAGTAGGAATTCACCAAAGTGATTTGAGCATCTTGATTTGGCACACACCTAAAAATATTTTTAAGGAAAAAACCTCATAATCAAGATAAGGTGAGGGATTTCATCACCCTTTCCTTAGCCCAAAAATCACTAATTCCTCACTGCACCACCCAAGCCTAATAAAACTCATTAGACTTTGGCCCTAAGGATTCGAGCTCAATAAGGAACAAAGAATCCTTAAGTGAACCGGTTTAACTTTTCTTGGATTAGTTGGTGTCTAAGGTAAGGTTTAAGGGTTGTGTAAAGCACTCCGTAGGGAACGAGGTACTTAATTGATCTCTGATCATCCTCTAATACTATCCTTACCTGGCTAACTACCCGGGTAAAACTTTAATCTTTTTTACTTTAGGAGTTTTTGGTTAGGAGCTAGTCTAGTTGAGTTAGGCTTAACCCTAGAGTTAGAGTGATTGAAAAGTGATTGATTTTGATTTGTTTTAGTTAGGATTTTTCTCTTTTTCCATTCTCTCCTCATTAAGAAAACTAAATTTTATAAAAAAAGTATAAAAAGAAATAGTTTTGGTGTATGCAAACTTGGGTTAGGGATATTTCTCATCGTTTAATTCATTTTGAACCAATCGTAGAAATAGCGTATCCTAATCCACCCGTTCTTCAAGATATGTGCTATCTCATTAGGAATGCAATCTCCTCTTGCATTAGGCTCCCCGAAACAAATAGAATAAATTTTAAGCTTAGACCGCATTATATAAACATGCTTCCCAAATTCCTTGGAAATAAAACAGAAGATGTATATATTTTTATCTTGGAATTTGAGGAAGTGTGTATTATGATTAAAATGAGAGAATTAATAGAAGATGCGATCAAACTCAGATTTATTCCATTTGCTCTCAAAGACAAAGCAAAAAAATAGCTGTATAGCTTACCCATAAATTCCATCACTACTTGGGAGGAATTTATCACCGTCTTTCTTAAAAAAAATTTCCCGATCCATAAAACGGTGAAGCTAAGAAACAACATCATGAATTTTAAAATTGTCCCGGGAGAACCCTTTTGGAAGTATTTTGACCGATTTAAAGATCTTCTCATCCAATATCCTCATCACGGTTTAGAAAAATGGCGATTGTGCCAAATAATTTATGAAGGATTAGATTATTCAGCAAAAACTTCCTTAGAATCAATGTGCCACGGGGATTTCATGAGGAAAAATACTGATGAAGCTTAGGAGTTTTTAGAAAGTCTTTCTGAAAAAACCATGTAATAGGAACACTGTGATGACCGAGTGTCATCAGTTCCCCAATCCAAGTCCAGTGGTATTTCCTTAGAGTCGAACATTACATCTGAAGCTAAGATGGCCATAATCATGCATAGGTTAGAAGCTTTAGAAATCAAGGAAAGAGCCCCGGCTCAAATCATTCAAGTTTCAGCCTCAGGATGTCACAACTGTCTGGCACCATCTCATGCTTCAGAAGAATGTCCTCTCTTAGGAAATTATCAACTATTAGGACATGTCAACGCTACATTTTAGCGTTACCCAAATGATCAATTCTCTCCAACCTACAACCCAGGTTGGAGAAATCACCCAAACTTTGCATGTAATCAGGGAACTCACTCCAGAACTCAAAACTTCACTCTCTCTTCAAACCAACAATTTCCTAGGGGAAACACAGTTCCTTTTAATTCTCATCCACAATTTCAATAACTCAATATGCCGTATCAAAATTAGTCTCCACTTCATCAAGCTGTAATTCAAACTCCTCACAATCCAGATCAGGATAAACGTCTCAATGTCTTGGAAAAGGGTTTGGAAATCATAATTAAGGCCTCCACTCAAACCACGAATATGTTGACTCAAACGTCCAGCACTCTGAATTCCTTTATGCAATCAACCGGACAAATGCTCAACTCCAACACTCAAGCTATAGTTAGATTAGAATCCCAACTTGGTCAACTAGCTAGTACCGTGAGTGAAAAAGAAAAAGGAAAATTTTCGAGTCAACCTGTGGTCAACCCTAAAGACACAGGATGCAGTTCATCCTATGAAGCTTAAGTGAATGCAATCCATTCTCTTCGGTCAGGTAAACAGGTTGATAATCAAGTGAGAAATCCTCCAAGTCAAACTTTTGATCCAATGCAAATTCCTTCTCCTTCTCATTCTGATGAATCTATTCAACAATCACCCCCCTCAGATGACCAAGAACCTGAACCCGAACCTGAGCCTGCTTTTGATAGATTTAGACCAGTTGCTCCATTTCCAAATAGACTCAGGCCTAGGAAACACTCTCCTCAGGAGGAGAAGATCCTAGAAACATTCAAGCAGGTTAAGGTCAATATTCCTCTCTTAGATGTAATTGAACAAATTCCATCTTAAGCTAAATTTTTAAAAGAATTATGCACTAAGAAGAGGAGAATAAATGTTCCAAAGAAAGTCTTTTTAGCCGCCAATATCAGTGAAATGCTATTAAATCCTATACCTTTGAAACATAAAGATCCAGGTTCCCCCATCATTTCATGTATCATTAGTAATACTCATATTGATAAGGCGCTTTTAGACTTAGGGGCTAGTATCAATTTGCTTTCATATTCAGTCTACCAACAATTGGGTCTAGGTGTACTGAATCCAATCAGATGCACCTTACAGTTGGCTAATAGATCTGTTAAGGTCCCTATGGGTGAGTTAGAGGATGTTCTGATTAAGGTTGGAGATTTTATTTTTCCAGTAGATTTTATAGTCTTGGAAACACAACGTGTTTCCAATCCCAAAGGAAAGACACTTGTCATCTTAGGACGACCTTTCTTAGCCACTTATAATGCTCTCATCAACTGTAGAACTGATCAAATGAAGCTGTCCTTTGGGAATTTGACTGTTGATCTTAACATTTTTAATCCAGGGGACCAGCCAAATAATCAGCCTCTAGAAATAAATTACATTCAGGAAAGATCAGAAGAAGAAGAAGAAGAAGAGTCTGACTTAAGTTTTGAGGAAATTTTTGGTGAGGAGTTGGAAATTTTAGAAATAGCAGATCAGGTCTTTGAGAATAATGAAACTGTGTTAAACATTTGCTGCTTTGAATTAAATTTTGAAGAACTCTTTCTTGATGAATTTAGATTCTTGGAGAATAATCAACAACCAAATTTTTAAAACTCAACCATGAATCTTGGAGTTGAGGAAAATGCTACAGAAGAATTGGTTGTTAGAAAATAAAAATTCACAGTACAAGAGTCTAAGTTCATTAAGAAATGTAAAATGCATGACACCAATAATACCTACCTTACTTTGTTGCAAGAATTACTGAACACCTCGAAATGCTTAGAATTTCACATTATTGATTATATCATTCTGAATTTATTTAAAATCCGGAGAAGAATTTTCAACAATAATGTAGGATTCAATGTAGAATACGAGCTCTTCATGTTGAACACTTCATGCTACATTGTTTGTTTTGTTTATTTCAGAATAACAAAAAGAATTTATTCTGAATTTATTTAAAATCCGGAGATATGGCCGATTGGATCAGTTCTTTATAATTTTGCTCTGTTGTGGTATTCTGTGCTCATGACTGATTATGGTGCAGTCGTGTACAGGTCTATCTGGTATTCTGTTGGTATCTTGATAACCTGGTTCTGATTCGGTAAAGGTTCCACAAAGAGAAGAAGAAGCTGCTACTGGGATGTTTGGCCAAGAGATAAAATTGAAGATATGCACAGTGTTTGTGTGCAGGTTTTCCGTTTCTTATTTTTAGTTATAGCTTGGTCTTGAACTTTAGCTATAGGTTTTTTTGATTTGTTATCTCAATTACATATTCATGTTCTTGAGATTCTTGATGTACAAAATCTTTACATATTGGTGATGAATAAAATTTTTTCATTTACCAAAAAAAAAGAATTTATTCTTCTCTTATTTGAGAGTTTCTTGTTCAGTTGTAAAAAAAGAAAAAAAAGAAAAGAAGAAGAAAAAATAAAAAAATAAGAATAAATTTCTGATTTTATCCTCCTCAGACCAAAGGTAATTGCAGATTTTTATTAGCCGACCAGATGTAAGTGTTTTACTTCTTATCTGCTTTACTTTGTGTATCATAGAGTTTGCATTGAGGATAATGCAAAATTTAGATGTGGGGGTGGGAATTAGTTATTTTCTCTCTCTCTTTATGTTACATTTTTAGTTGCATTTTTGTCATTTTTTCCTTTTCCTAAAAAAATCTTTATTTAACATTTAAGTTGCATTTTTGTCATTTTTTCCTTTTCCTCAAAAATAAAAAATTTATAAAAATATCGTCACTTGCCAAATTGATAGAGTTATGTAATAATTGATTTATTTGATACATTTTAAATTTTCTAATCTCTAGTTTGTTATTTACTCAAGTTTACTTTTTATGATAACTCTAAATAAATTTCTTAAGAAATAATTTTCAAAGTAGTATACTTCACTTAAGCCTTAACTTAGATTTTTATTTAAAATAATAGAATTTATGCATGCTTATCTTAGAGTTAAAAATAATTTTTCAAAGTGTCTTAACTTACATATTTTTCAGAATATATATACATATATATATATTAAAAAAATTACAAAAGAAGAGTGCGAAAAATGGGCACCAAAACAAAAAGAAAGAAAAAACTCTTAAATTCAAGGTGATTTTATCTTATAAAGCCTAAGTTGACCGAGTAATTAAGTCCAATGAGTATTTCCATACTTAATGACCTAAGCCTAATTAGGTTAGGATCTATTGGCTCAAAACTCGTTAAATGGTCGCTTAGGAAAACCGTTAAAATAAAAAAAATCACCAATGAAAAAAGATTTAAATAATAATAATAATAATAATAATAATAATATAAAAAATAAAAAATAAAAAATAAAAAATACTAACAAATGTTTTATATATATAGTTATATTTGTATATATGGCCTTGGAAAATATTTTAGATCAAGAAACTTGAATATTATTTTAAACAAAGAGTTAACATGTTCTTTTCAAAACTTTTAAATTAAATTTTTAAGTTTCGCTTGGTTTTGTATTACTATAATGAGAAGATTTTCTAGGAAATTTACCTTAAAGTTATTTATAAAAACATTTTCTTGAGTGATAACTAGCTTCAATTAGATTGTCTAAAGTTATCAAGTGAATTTAGTTATTTACTGACTTTTTTAATTTTGCAAGTAGACCAAATTTTGTGGGTATATTCACTGCAAACCCTTACGAGACTACAACTCGTCCACTAGGGTAACCTAGAGGTTTAAAGGCTTGTTGTATGCGCTAAATACAACCGTGATTCCTACGAAAGTGAGTTAGGATTTTCTCTTTCTTTCTTTGCTAGAGGACTAACAAGAGTTTAGGTGTGTGGGTATTTGATAATCATATTTTATTACAATTTTATACCCTCATTATCTATTTTTAATGAATAAATATACCACTAATAATTGTTTTTATCTTTAATTGCAGGTTAATGAAGAATAAAGCCTAAAAATCTCATCTCTCAACAAAAGCTCATGAATTAAATGAGGAACACAAGCAAGAGCCAAAAATCCCAAGCCCAAAATCAAGCTGAGTGGCTTGTAGAAGCCGAAGAAAATAAAAACATCAAATATGAAAACAAAATGTATTCAAGATGGTTGGCCGCAAAGAAACGATGATATCTCTCAATCCGAAAGGCGGAATTTAACATATAATATATGAAAATCGCCTATCTCGACGAGACGAAGCCATCTGCAAAGGTAGATTTTTGATTGGATATAAATGCCAGCATCGATGCTGGTATCGATACTAACGAGTCAGTTACAGATCAATGACTGATTTTTAAAGGTTTTGGATAAGGATTCAATCCAATGGCTCTCATTCACTAATGTTTACTATAAATAGGGATAGAGAGTGAGGGGTTAGGGGGTGAAAATTTTTGTAACTCCTTTTGGAGAGGAGGGCTACTCTTAATTAAGAAGGCATTCCAAATTTATAACTTTTTGTTACAATTAATAAAAGTTGTCGACGTTTACGTATCGAACTGTCAATGGGGTTCCTCTCGAGGGACATTTGCTAAACCCCTTCTTGCCTTCGCAGCCAATCCTACCCATGAAGTCGCTGGTAAAGAGGCTCCTCCCTCTTGGGCGGGTCATTCGCCTGGGGAGATGGGCGAATTAGAGGCGGATAATGACGTCTTGGTTCATGAGGCGATATCGAGCGAGGAAGAGGCATTGGCTCGTGAAGACGTGTCAGGCCAACAAGGGGAAAGCCTAATTCCTGGGGAAGTGTTGGCCGAAGGTGGGCCCCAGCGCAGGAGTCTCCGATCCAAAGGGAGACCACCGCTCGGTTAGTGACCACTTCCTTGTCCCTGGTGACTGTCGGCACCGCGGCCGCTACTCCAGTGGCGTTGGCAGGCATGTCGGCTTTGGCAGCACCTATCACTACTTCCGCGGTCATGACTACCGGTACCTCGGTCGTAACTTCATCCGTGGCGTAAGAGGCTACCCTCTCTCCCTTGGAGCGTTCGTGTAAAAAGGTGGCTCGAACCCTGGCTAACTTCTAAGACACTCTAGCTGATTGCATCAAGCTCACATTGGAAGAGAGCTACCCCTTTGAGAAGTTCAAGGAGGACCTCGATCATGACATGGTTTTCTTGATCAAGAAGCTTGGTGCTACCGCGGCTAAGCCGTATTTCTAGCATTTGGAAGAGGTGGAGCGGGCTATTCAACAGTTGTTTACCCTTCGCGTGATGAGTTCCGAGATTGTTCATCTCGCATCCGGCGAGGTTCAAGCAGTAGTGGAAGAGCGCGATCGTTGACTGAACGAGACTATGTCGTTGGAGGCAAGGTTGTCAGCAGAGTTGGAGCGGGTCAAGGCCGAGAATGAACGAGTGACCCACGAGCAACAGAAGGCTGACTCCTGCCTTTCCCGCCTATCTTCGGAAATAGTGAGGCTGAAGCAAGTCATTGCTAATGCGCAGGCCTCCCTAGCTACTCAAGAGAAGGCTCATGAACAGTTGGTAAGGGAGTTGGAGGACATCGAGTCTCGACGACAACTGGTTGCTGGTTCCGTTGAGGAAAAGGACCGAGCCCTCAAGGAGGCCAAACATACCATTCAAGACTTGGTCTCGCGTACTGAAGAAGATCTTCGCCGAGAGATCCTGAGGAGGCTCGAGCTTCGTCACGCTGGGGAGATTCGTGAAGCAGAGTTGCGGTGAGAGCTTTGTAATCCGCTTTTGATTCCCCGTTGTAATAGAATTTCTCTTCATGAATGAAATTATCCTTTTATTTCTAGCCATTATTACTTTCGTGTTTGCGCCATTTTCTTCATTGTTCAACATGAATTTGCGCCAGTCAGAGTTTGGCCATAGGAGAATCCTAACTGCGGTAAGATTCTAGCTGTCGGTGAATTTTAGCTGCGGGCTTGTTTTATCCGCAGGCGAATTCTGTCTGTGGGTGAGTTCGAACGACGAATCCGACCCGCGCGCGGGCGCCACTCTTAGTGGGTCACGTGTCGCTCGTTAACTAAGACGACATGGGCACGTCGCTTCGCACTAAAGACGGTGTAGTGGGCCTCCTCGTTCTCCATGCCCGCTTTGGGCCGTTGGTTGAAAATTGTGTCGAGAAACTGCCAGATCTTGGCCATTCGGCTGTTTGGCCCTGAACGGTCCAATCGAACGGTGGACAACCGTCTAAGCTATGGGTATTTAATGCCTCTCCTCCTTGTTAAGGGAGTTTGCAGTTTCCTTGTTGTCTTCTTCAGAGAAAGTCTAAATTTCCCTTTTGTTACACTTGGAATGGCACCGAAGGTGAAGAGAGTTGTCTCGATGAAGAGGAAGGAGGCGTCTTCTTCGGGTGCCACCGAGGCCATCGCTGCTGAAGGTACCCTTTTGTCCTAATTTTTGTAAGTCGAGCAGGTACTTCTCACCTAACTCTTTCCCGTGTCGTCATTGTGTTACACAGCTCAAGAAGAGGTGCCAACTACCGAAGAGCGCGCGGCCGAGCCCATTTTGATTTTCGATGACGAATCTGAGGGTACCACAACTTCCTCCGCCTCAGACTCTGTTCCTCGGCCTGGAGCCGAACCTTGTCTTGAGGTTCTACCCCTCGCGGCGCTTGCTCCGGGTCAAGAGCCTGTTTCTTCAGATTCCTTACCCATACAGGCTTATTTGAGAATGTTGTGAAGCAGGTAATTTCCCTTGTCAGTCTTGGCATGGGAACCTACAATGGCTTCAAACAGTCCCTCCTGGATCGTGTGGATGACCTCAGGCAACTGGGTGAAAATCGGCTTGCTACTCGTTGCGTGCTGAGGCTCCTTTTTCTGGAGTCACACTTAACGCGTCTGGAGATTTTACTGCGAGAGGGTCCAGAAGTTGATGTAGAGTCCTTCCTATCTCGTATTAGACGTCGGGAGGCCTGGGAGAAGGAAGTCTGCTCCAAGGAGATAGCAGATTTGGAATCCCATGTCGCCTTCTGGGTGGGTCAGCAGCGCTCACTGGAAGAGCGGATAGGCGACTTCACTTCTACCGTATCTTACCTGAGGGCTGAGCTGGAGCATGCGGAGACGACTCTGAGGGGGCTTCAATCTAAGAGCACCAAGGTTAGCAAGACTACTAAGGAGGAAACTCGTAGCCTCCAAGCATTGCGCCAGGACGATGCTGCTGCCAGGTCAAGCTTTGAAGATCGGGCTCGGAAGGAGGCTGAAAACAAAGCTCAGGAGGACCACGCGGGAAGGGTGGCTGCGGTCAAAGCAGAGCTTGCATCCTTTAGTTTGTTAGACTAAGACCTCAGGTCTAGGACTGTGTTAAGACATTTTGCCTGTTTTACTTCTGAAACTATGTCATGACTTGTTTGTTTGTAGAATCATAACTTTGTTCAAATGTACTGTCTTAAAGCTGAATGAGTGTTTATGTTCTTTTGGTTGCCCAACGTGTTTGTGCACGTATCTCTCCTAGTCGCTGCATTCTGTTATCTTTCTCTGTGAGGCCGTTGCAGGTGGGCCTTTGCTTACAGGAGAGTTCAAACTACAGTCGGATTCCGGACACAAGCGAGTTCAAACTACTGGTGGATCTGGCTACAGGCGAATTCAAACCGTAGGTGAACTTTGGCTATAGGCGCATTCTGACCATAGCCAGAGCAAGTCGAAGACGAAATTAATGCTGTTTTGGGGTGGCCACGCGTCTGACCGTGGTCTCGAGTGCTCGCTAGCTGAACTAACATTGGCACATCGTCTCACATTAAGACGGTGTGAGAGGTCTCTTCGTTCTTCATGCCCAATCTGGACCGTTGGATGACGGACACGAGCTTGGTCCGTATGTTATACACTGCCCTTTTTATTTGTCAGAGGGGGCACCGCATTGATTGTTTTATTCTTGTTCGGGATGGCACCGCGAGCGAAAGCGTCTAACGCGAAGAAGGCAAGGGGTGGCGCTTCTCCTTCAGCTCCCCCACCTGATCGTGATCCGGAGCCTAAACCTTCGGGCTCCATTCTGGCTTAGTTAGAGGAGTTAGAGAATGTTGTGAGGCAAGTGATCTCGCTTGTTGACCAGGATCGTGGCACTTTCACGGAGCTGAAGTAGTCTCTCTCGGACCGTGTGGCCCGCCTCAATTGCCAGGGCGACTTGATGCTCGGGGTAAGATGCCAAATGAAGCTCATCGATCTAGAGTTGCTCCTGACGAGGCTGGAGGACTTGCGACATGCGGATTTGGAGCCCGAAGTGAAGCTATTCTTAGTTCCAATCCGCCGCTATGCTATGTGGCAGCAAGAGTGTCGAATGCGAGACATAGAAGACAAAGAGTCCCTTATTGCTCGTCTGGATCTTCGGTACCGCCTATTGCAATCTAACATGAAGTCTGTCGTTTCCTCCATCTTTTTGGGTATGATACCGCACGCGGAAGGGGAATCAACCTTGACAGGCCTACGTATTTAGAGCGAGACGGTGGAAGGCGATCTCGCCAGAGAGAGGCGTAATCTTCCCCTGCTGCTTCAGGAGGATACCGCTATTAACGCTTCTTTCGAAGTGCGAGTCCGACAAGAGGCAGAGGAAAAAGCTCGCGCCATGCATGCGGAGAAGATAGCCGAAGTTAGGACCAAGCTTGCATCTTTCAAGTTCCTAGAATAAGCCCGTAGGACAGGAGTAGATTCCAGGTGTTCTGTTTCATGTTTTACTTCTTGAATGTAATGTTATGACTCATTTGGTTGTAAAGTCATAACTTTGTTCAAATGTACAGTCTAGAAGCATCCAATGAAGTTTGTACTTTCTCATTATGCTCGTATTTTCATATGTCGCCATTTGGTGTCCTGCTCATATAATCGCCGGCGGTTTCATGCCGTAGGCGAAGTTCAGGCCTGGGCGTATTTACGTCATAGGTGAACTGACGGGTCAGCGTTGTAAGCGAGACTTAACCTGGTGGCGAGTTTTGTTCTGCAAGCTCAACTCGAATCCTGGCATATTCGTGCTGTAGGTGAAATTCAAGTGTCGTCGAGTCGAAACTCGAGCTCTGGCGAATTCATGCTACAAGCAGAATTCAAGCGAGGCGAATTTTGTACTGCAGGCAAAACTCAAGCATGGGCGAGTTTGTGCGACAAGCAGAATTCAAGTGAGGGGAGTTTTGCATTGCAGGTGAAACTCAAATGCGAGCAAATTTGTACCAACTGTCTGCCGGTGGACCCAAGTGCTTGCCAGCTAAGACGACATGGCGCGTTAGTGCTCATTAATTGCGAAGTGACGGGGCGCTTCACCTTTCGTGCTCAATCCGAATGATCAGTTCAGAGTCCCAAAGGTGACGTTTTTATGGGCGTTGAGCTCGAAGCGTCATGGGACATCTGGGCCGTACGATTGTATGGGACAATAAATCTCAGCCGTTGGGCTTTTGGCTATATGATGCACTCGCCATACCCTTGATGGCCACGGTGGTGGACTCGCCTTTGTTGCTTGGTGCCCAAGTCAAGTCAATCACACTGTCTTTCACTGTGTGGCAAACCTTCGACATGTTTGTCTCGGACTTAGTCGCTAGGATCTCTTTCCGCTCTCGATTGTTTGCAACGTGAGGTCGGGTTAACCCCGCCTTTCGCGTTGTAGCTTAGGCTAAACCGAAGGGGTAACGCTGAGCTTGAAACAAAGGGCGATTGCTTGTGCATATGGCCAGCTAAAGGCCTTAACTATGACTTGCCATTCGGCGAGTCGCTGTTTAAGGGGACAGTTGGAACATGTCGCCTGTTAGGCAGCCTTCAACAATTATCGCCGTCCCTAAGGACTACGGTGTAAAGGGTAATCGAATCGTTCAGGGATGTAGGAATATGACGATTGATTGCTATAGGGGCCATCGCATGTTAGACCACCACCCATCAGTTATTCTAAGAGAATATTAGGATATCCGGAATAGGTCAGGTAGTTCAGGGACGTAGGAGTGTGACTATTGACTAAAGTAATAACACGTCGTATGGTAGGTTATTACTTAGGCTGTGGTACTCGTGGGAATAACGACGCCAATCATCAGAGGTGGTCATTAACATGATGGAGTTTTGTTGCGATCGGAGCAACTATGAGGACTTATCATCCCATGGGAAGGATTGATAAGTTGATTTTGTTAGAGGTGATAGTTAACATAACAGAATTGTCCGTCGCTATGTGAGCGACTTTGAGGACTCACCATCCTATTGGAGAGGACTGGTAAGTTAGATTTTATCAGAGGTGTGGTGTTAACGTGACAGTGGGAGTTTGTTGCGATTTGACCAGCTCTGTGGACTTACCATCCTATTGAAGAGGATTGGTAAGTGAGATTTTGTCAGAGGTGATAATTAACGTGATAGAATCATCTTGGTCCTGACCGTAAGAAAATTGGACCAAACAGCGATCTAGGTCACGCCTAAGAACGCCGTTAGTGGCGTCTCACATAGGGTATACCCGTCAGGGTACATGAAATAGGAACAGTTTAGCCTCGTGTACCAGTTGGAGGGTGGCGAGGACCAGTTTAGACTCATGCACTCATGGGAGTTTTGAAGAAGAACTAAGGGTAGTACTTCTTTAAGTATTTGCCGTTGATAGGCATCATGATCTTGTCACCATTTGGTTTGATGAGGCTATAGGCTCCATTCGAATAGACCGTCTCTACCATGAACGGTTCTTCCCATTTGGACTGAAATTTGCCTTTCTTCTTGGAGGTGAGAATCATTGGTCGGCGAGCGGTCAGTACCAATTCTCCCTCCTTGAAGGATCAACGCTTGACTTTCTTGTCAAAAGCCTTGGTCATTCGGGCTTGATAGAACTCAATGTGTTGTTGAGCTTCCAGTCATTTGTCGTCCAACGCTTCGAGCTCTGCGAGGCATCGTTGGTGATTATCCTCAGCCATCATCCCCGTTAGCAAGGCGACGTGGAGGGATGTAATTTGAATCTCTAATGGTAACACGGCCTCACAGTCATATACCAATGAGTAGGGCGTGTTGCCAGCCGGTGTGCGAACCGTTGTGCGATATGCCCATAAGCTCTCACCCAGCTTCTCGTTCCAATCGCGTTTGCTAGTGGAAGTTAACTTGGTCAAAATCTTAACAATTGTTTTGTTGAAGGTCTCGTCCAAACCATTCGCCGAAGGGTTATAGGCCGTCAAGGAAAGATTCTGTATTCGGAATTTGTCACAAAACCTGGTGAATGCATGGCTGTCGAATTGTGTGCCGTTGTCATGAATAATACGTCGAGGTATGCCGTACCGGTATATGACATGGCGTTTGATGACTTTGATCACGTCATTGGTCTTGACTTCTCTTAAGAGGATGGCTTCGGCCCACTTAGAGAAGTAGTCGATGATCGCGAGGATGAAGCAATGGCCTCTTGCCAACGGCGGGGATATTGGTCCGACTATGTCCATCCCCCATGCTTCGAACGGCCATGACACCTTTGTCGGGTGTAGGTCTTCGGGAGGTTGATGCATGTAGTTGGCGTGGATTTGGCATTCGTGGCAGCGCTTTGCGTAAGTGACCGCGTCGCTAATCATCCCAGGCCAAAAGTAGCCCATCCTTCGCAAACGATCCCAAAGCTTGGGTCCAGGCTGATAAGCCCCACAAGCGCCATCATGGGATTCGTGCAGAGCTTCTCGTGCTTCCGCCTTTGAAAGACATCGGAGTAACAAGCCGTCGTATGACCTTTGATACAACGTCTTGGTGGTCGAGTCATAGTAGAACCTTGAGGCACGTCGTCGGACGAACTCTCGCTCCCTAGCGTCTTCGGGCAACATGTCGTACAGGACGTAATCGATGATCGGGAGACGCCAGTCTTTCGAGTCGGACGGATCCAAAACTTGATGGGTGGCGTTCGCTTTCGGAACATCTTTTAGTAAAAAAAGCCTTCGGCTCACCACAGTGACCCATTGGGTCGTTTCTAGCGGCTGGGCCAAGTTAGCCACCAAGGATGCGAGGGCGTCCGCATGCGTGTTCTTGGAACGGAGCACGTGCTCGATGCGGAAACTCTCGAATGACCCCACCAGCTTGGTAGCTACTTTGTGAAGCGGGATTAGGTCGTTGTTTCTGACTTCGTACTCTCCCGTCATCTGCTTAACGATGAGTTGAGAGTCGCCATAAGCCTCAAGATGTTTTATCCCCAGCTCCCTTGCTAACTCGAGTCCAATGAGTAGCGCATTGTACTCAGCCACATTATTGGTGCATGGCTCTATTAGAGAAAAGGCTCGGGGCAATATGTGGTTGTGTGGAGAGGTGAGGACCACCCCCACTCCTGTAATAATAGAGCCGCTCGTGCCAACGCGAGATGCGCCGTCGAAGAACATTTGCCAAACCTCTGGCGACGAGGTTACGTTGACTTCGGGGGGTTCATCAGACAAATCTTCAAATAGGTCGGTCTTTGCTCCTAGTGGATGACTAGCCATAAGATCACAGATAGCCTGTCCTTGGACTGACTTTTGTGGCATGAAGTGAATATCGTACTGAGATAGTAGGAGTACCCATATGGCCAAGCGCCAGTTTAAAACCGTAGGTTGCATCATGAAAACTCGGATGGGGTTCATCCGAGAAATGACGTGGATTGTCTGGCCAACCAGGTAATGTCGCATCTTTTGGATGGCGAATACTAGGGCCAAACACTCCTTTTCGACCATTAGGTATCGCTGCTCGGCGCCTTGTAGGGTCCTACTTAGGTAGTAGATGCCCTACTCATGGCCAGCGTCATCATTTTGTGCCAAGAGAGCGCCTAGAGAATGCTCCATAGCCCTGATGTAGATGAGGAATGGTTTTCCTGAGATTGGAGCTACAATGATAGGCGGGTTCGAGAGATAAGCTTTGATCTCCTCAAAGGCCCGTTGACAAGGCTCGTCCCACACGAAGGAAGTACCTTTCTTCATTAGCTTGGAGAAGGGTTAACACTTGCCCGAAAGATTTGAAATGAACCTTCAGATATAGGCCAATCGTCCCTGAAGACCCCTTAGTTCTTTGAGGTTTCGAGGCGGCTAAAGCTCTTAAATAGCTCGTACCTTATCTGGGTCAATCCGGATTCCTTTCGTCGTGATGACGAAACCAAGGAATTTACCCCTGGACATCCCTAAGAATGACTTCATAGGATTCATCTTGAGTTGATGAGTCCTCATGAGTTTGAACCTCACCCTTAAGTCTTGGAGGTGGTCGTCTTTATGGCGACTCTTTACGACCAGGTCGTCCACATAGCACTCGACCGTCTTTCGCAGGTGATCTCGAAAGATCATGCTCATGGCACGCTGATAGGTTGCCCCGGTGTTTTTGAGTCCGAAGGGCATGACCGTGTAGCAGTACACCCCATGGGAGTCCCGAATGAAGTATGCATTTCGTCCTCGGGGTGCATTTTGATTTGATTGTACCCTGAGAAACTGTCCATGAAGGACATCCTCTCAAATCCGCACGTGTTATCAATGATGACGTCCGTGATGGGCAAAGGGAACTCGTCTTTAGGGCATGCAACGTTGAGGTCCCTGAAGTCAATGCAGATGCGAATCTTACCGTTTTTCTTCAGGACTGGAACAATATTGGCTATCCAGTCGGAGTGTTGTTCCTCTCTGATGAAACCGGATTCGATCAGTTGCTTCACTTCGGCCTCGATCGCCTCCATGATTTGAGGGCGAAACCGCCTCTGCTGTTGCTTGACTGGTTTGGCGTTTGAGCCGATGTTGAGGCGATGCATGGCGACCCGTGGATCGAGGTCGGGCATATCCTCGTAATTCCATGTGAAGACGTCAATGTATTCCCGAATAAGGGCAATGAGATCTTCCTTTTCCTAAGGAGGTAGACTACCGCTAATGAATATAGGCTTGGGATTCGTCTCATCACCCATGTTCACTTGGAGGATTTCATCTTCGGTTGGTGGTTCGCGCTGTTCGAAGTGATTATTCCACTGAGCGTTGACGTGGCGATCCCATGTTTCATCATAAAGTGGGACTTGTCCATCCTCCGCCATTTCGGCGGGATCAATCGTAGTCATGTTGAACGTAAGGTTGTCGAACAAATCCCTTACGCTGATGTCTGAGTCCCATGCTGAGGTTGTTGACGATCGATCTCCTGAACACGCATAGTCGAAGTCTTCGTTGACATAACATCACAACTCCGATGAGGAAGAGGAGTGTCCTAAACCTCTCTGAGTCCTATTGAAGTAGTTTGAGGGTTTTCCTTTAGGCACGTAAGCAGGTCGGATGACCGTTTTGCGTCCTCGGCCGTAATTCAGACCCTCTGAGCGAGCGAGGTCATATCCCATTTCGCTCATCATGCGTTTCACAACTTGACTGTATTGTGAAAATTGCAGCGCGGGATCCTCGTCTTTAGATTCATCCCACAACGTGCGTAGGGGGTGATCGATTCGCCCGAAGATAATATCTTTTTGATAGCTATCCCAGGCTGGCACGACGAGTATAGCTTGCGATGACTTTATCGGCTGTGCCTTCGTGACATACGATGAGCATACAGGCAAGTGCAAGAAGGGATCGCTGTAGAGTTTTGACACTAGGTTATTAGGCGCATCATCCTTGGATGTGGAACAAGACGACAAATAAGCAAAGTTGAACTTCTCATTCATAATAATCTCCTCCGCCTGAATAGCGTTGGTTACATTGTGACTTTCGTAACCGACTACAATTGACTCGAAGTCGTTCAGGATTAGGCTGTCGCCGTACTCGGACTCGCTATCTGCCTCGTTACCGCTCTCTAATTCCTCGACCGGTGGCTCGTCAGGGTCTTAGTACAGCAGGGAGTCTGTGAAGTAGTTTTCGACGCCCTTGAAGGGTTATTTGTCGGCTACTACTGTCTTTACTTGCTCGTAATCATCCACATACTTCAAGCATTGGTGTAATATGGATGAGACTATTCGGTTGCCATGGATCCATGGTCGTCCTAAGAGCACGTTGTAGGATGGCTCGGTGTCGATGACGTAGCAGGTCACCTCCGTCTTCATGTCGCCTATTCGACATTTCAGGCGGATTTTGCCGAGCGGCCGAGTCCCCGTGGCATTAAAGCTAAAGATAGTCGTGGTAGTTGAGGATAGACGCTTTGATGGTATCCCCAGGTATTTGATCAATTTTAGGGGTACGATGCTCAACGCAGACCCCGGGTCAACCTGAATTCGGTCCACTTTCGACGAACTGACATACCCCGTGAAGTACAGCGGTCGATCATGAGACGTGCTTTTGATGAGCATGTCTTCAGGAGTGAAAGTGATATAAGGGACCCGCCTCTTGGTGGTTTAGCAACATGTCACACATTCCCGCTCCGTGCCTTCTTCCCTCGAAAAGTGGGTAGAGAAGGCCTCCGAGTCGGCTAATGCCTCCTGCAGGGCTTCTCGGGTAGGCCTGGACAACCACAGAAGGTCGTACATGGTAATTCGCACGGAGATGCTCTTCAGTTGCGCGAGTACGTTGAATCGGAAAGGCTGATGGCTTGAGCTTGGCCTTTCTGGATCTAGGGGGGCTGTTGCTGTTGGCCTCGCGGGAGGTCCTGTCGGATTCTCCGCCCTCGTGGGGTATTCCTTTGCGAATTCTTTCCCTGCTCTCGTGGCAAGGACAGTGGCTTCCTCCTCGGAGTCGGTCGGGGTGGTCATCGCCGTCTTTTCTCCACCTAGGATGGCGGAGACGACATTGCAAGGTCTTCCCTTAGTTTCTTTCAAGGGCTTTGCAGACCATTGTTCGTCATTGAGGAAGTCCGGATGGACCCACATCACTTGACCCGATGGCAGCATCTGGGGGACTAAACCTTTCTCTCGTTGGTTGTGAGGGTCGTCATTAGTGATTTTCAAGACTGCCTTGTGGATAGGAATTACCCCTGCCGGAGTCTGGACCTCCGGGAGATCTGTCCCAAAGCTCAAGGTGATCATATTCGTGGTCACCTACTTTTGAACCTTCTCTTTCTTTAGGACTCCCGCATCGTAGAGGGCTTGGAGCTTATCCTTGAGGACGTAACACTTAGACGTGTGGTGGCTAAGGAATCGGTGATAGGCATAATAACTCAGGTCATTGGTCTTGTTTACCTCCTCATGCTTCGTGGACTCTGGCAATTTGATTCAATTGCTCTTGAGTAGTGTATCGAGTGTCGCCACCAACTGGTCTTCTTTGAAGTCGTATTGCCGTGGGGGACGTTGCTCGAATTGTCTGGGCTTCGGCCTTTGAGCAGTTTTTGGCGTCTGGGTAGAGTCGACGGCCATGATCTCTTTCCCTCTTGTTCGAGGAGGATTCTTTGGCGCGATCGGCTCTACGGTCCCTTTCTTGGGATGTGGCTCTTTGGCCTCTAACCTTTTGATCATGTTTTCCACTTGCTCTCTTTGACAGACAAGTTCTTTCCAGGTTTGGGTTTCCACCGTGCTAACCTTGGATAGAATGTGGATTGAGAGATTGTTGTGACACATCTCAATCAGTGTGGATTTGGAAACTTGGTCCCGACAATGGACTGATTGGTTCCTGAACCACTTCACAAAGTCATTGACCGACTTCGACTTCCGTTGCTTTTCGGCAAGGAGGGTGGCCATAGACACCTCCGTGTCGTTGTCGAAGAAGCGGGCTAAGAAAAATCTTTCGGCGTCGGCCCATGACTTGATAGAGCTGGGTTCTAACTTGCGGAACCATTCAAAGGCAACCCCCTTGAGGGTGCCTATGAATAATTGAGTGAGAATAGCGTCATTCCCCGTAAGGAATCTGGTCTGCGCCATGAAGTAATAAATGTGTTGCGAGGGCGAGCCCTTGCCGTCAAACTGCACCAAACTAATTGGCTTGAACTTCACTGGGTATGGGACTGTATCCCACTCGACAGGATAGGGTCGGACCACCCCCAGCTTGTTCATGTTCTGTTGAAGCTTCAGTGCGTTGAGCTAGCTTTGAAACTCGTCGAACCTCTTGTCACGGGCGCTACCCCCCGTATGCGACGTCCCTAGCGACATCTTAGAGGAGTAGTCGGATTGCGGACCGATGTTATCCTCCGTTTCGGTCGCTGGACGGTGGGAAGGTACCCACTCCTTATTCCTCACTTATCGCGGTAAGGCGTGCTGGGTTCTTTTCTTCTTTTTCTTCTTGTTCAGAAGTTGTTCCAACATCTCCCTTAAGGAGTCGATGGTCGCCTGTTATTCCTCAAACTTTTGGGCCACCGTCTGTTCATGGGTAGGTTCAGCCATGTGTACCCTCGCCAGTGCATCCTGACTTGAGTGCGATGTTTGGGATGTGGCTGCCGCTGAGCAAACCTTGTTTTCGCCATCGGAGGGAGGTGCTAAGGTTGAATAATCAAACCCGATGCTCACCCCCGTGTGACTGCGAGTATGCTGGTATATGCTACCTTGTCCCTGTTGAACGAGCCGAGGATTAGGCCCTAGGATGGGATCCGAATCTGGGGAATCAGAAAGTACTGTTTTACCCTTGTCCGTCATGTTGATTGTAGCGGACGGGAGCTCTAGATCATCGGCAACACATCCTCTTTGGTGACGACGTCTTCGACGAGAAGGTCTTGGTTGGGAAGGCTGTTGAGAAAGCCTCCCGAATACTAAAGGTTTCGTCGTCTCTATACATTGGCAGTCAGCAAGAGCTGTTTGGATAAGCCTTTCGCAGTGGCACTGAGGATTCACCTTATGTATGGCGCGCTTGCAAGTTAGGTAACTCCGGAGGTCCTCCGTGGGCGATTGGCGACAACCCCCAACATCAGACGGATCGCCTGAATGATCGCACGAGAGAGTTTTGGATGCGCTCCCTGGTGTACACTGGGTGAAGTGTTTTAGATGTTGGAGTTGGGCGAATTTGCCTTGACAGGCGAGTCTTCGCGCTCAGGCGAACTCGAGCATGTGGGCGAGACTCGACCCCCTGCTCACGCAGGCGGGTTTGCGAGGCATAGATTTGACTGGTAGCTTGTACTGTGAGCGGCTACTCGATGGGCTCAGAGTACTGTACTCCCTCCCCTTACATCGTGCAGGTAGTGGGAAGGCCCATCCCTGTATGCGGCGCAGCGGCTGTCGGGTACGAATTTGACTCATGCGGGCGAGTCGAATAAGCAGGCGAATCTGGATGATCTTAACTCATGTGGACGAGTCGATCATGCTGGCGAATTTGGATGACCTCAACTCATGCGAGCGAATCGGTCATGCTGGCGAATTTGGATGACCTCAACTCGTGCGGGCGAGTCAGTCATGCTGGCGAATTTAGATAATTTGACAACCGCGGACGAATTTGGCGCTCGTGCGGGTTGGGTTTGCGCTAGTGAGTTCAATCCGTGAGTGAGCCCCACCCTTAGTATGAGTGGGGGACTCTGATTTGCGGGCGAATTCATGTATAAGTTTGCGGAGGTAATTTTTACCATCTAAAGATGGTGAAACGTATTATTACACTGTGTAGGTGCATGGCAGGTTTAACATCCTTGGGTTAATCTTAGACTACAGTCTTATGTGAAACCGGGGGCGTTACATTTATCCTCTTTAGAAATCGATAACTTCGCGTCTGTGATGATCTTCCTCAGAGATAGTGCCCTAATTCGATCATATCAATCTGTTCTTAGCTGCAATCCTCTAGGTATAGGGGAATGTTCCCATCGAAAATATGCCTCACCTTGGACTTGTGAGTTCCATTATGCCTGAAGTGGTTGTGATGGTTGACAGGCACTTTCGACATGATAACTGCATAAAAGATTCAAAAACAAGTCAGAAGACAAAGATAGAAAGCAATCAGCTAAGTCTTTTCACCTCGGTATGTTGTAATGAGACCACAACAGACTACACTCCGTTGTGCATAATTACTGAGTGGGATAGTTAGCACTCTGCAACAAGACCGCGGGGACTACACTCAGGGTGTGTTAGTTGGTAAACTGCAATGAGATCGCAATAGACTTCACCCATATGCATTATTATATTCCTGATAGAAAATTATACAGTTCGCATTCATGCTCCCATGTTAGTTACCCAAGAGTAGAGTATGATATTGAGGTTGTCTTACACGACACATTTCATGTGAGCTTCATTCTACCAGATGTTTATTCTTGTAACTGTGCCAACTACCTAAGGGTAGTATAGGGATTTTACGCAACTTGTATTATTGAGGTTTGGAGTTGTATTTCTTTTATTTATTGTTTAATTCATAGGACCTTGGAGTTGGGATTTAGCAATCCAACATGGTATATACATAAGGGTTTTCTTATTTGGATTATTTCCCTCGACGTACTAATTCTCATGTTGTAGATTTTAAATCTCAATCCCCTCTTAGTTCAGGATAGATGGTTTTATATATTTATATACTAACGTATTTTATTAAATACTCCTAACCCCTTTTCCCTAGGGGCAGTGGAGATGATCTCGCTAGCGCTTTGACGCTCATTGGTTTCCCTCCTTTCAGGCAGCGAGTCAGGTGCACGAAGAGTCGCAGGTTGATGGAGTTTCAGCTTAGTCTCCATCGTTATTTACATTAGTAATTATTTATGCTCCACAGTAGTTTATTGTTTATTTTCAGACATTTAGAGAGTATTTCATTTTGTAAAGGTTGAGTGCCTTAGTACTATTTCAGTTGACTCTATGTATTGAGGTATTTCATACTTATTTAAGATTGTCATTTTACTCAGTTGAAACATGATTATTTGATTACCTCCTTCTCAATATCATGTTCATTGAATCATTACCTTTATTTATCTGTTTTGTACCTACATATGTTGTTTGATTCCACTAGAGAGATATTATTGTGATGGTAAAATATGTTATTGCACAGTGTGGGTATATAACAGGTTTGACATCCTTAGGTTCACCTTGGACTATAGTCTTGTTTGAAACCAGGGGCGTCACATTTTGCTTGAGGTCTCATGTACTGTGTCTAATTAGCTCTCCCCCTGAAATTTATAGATGTCAGGACGAGGACATGGTCTAAGAGGGACTTGCACTCAGGGAGCTAGGCAAGTTGAGCCAGAGCTCGAGCCGCAGTAGGCTCTGTAGTACTTGATTAACCTCATAGCACTGATTGCAGGCAGATTAGCAGCACTTGAGGAGCAGATGGCGCAATAGGTTTTGATAGCAACACTACCTCCTGTGGTTCCACCAGTCATACCAACTGAGCCTATTACAGAAGTAACACCGAAAATCGCGCCACCACCAACAATCGACAGGGTCGCAGAGCAAGAGGCTTAGTTTCGTTTGGTGGAGAGGTATCAGAAGCTGAGGGCACTAGAATTTTAGGGTTCATTGGACTCACTTGTAGACCATAAGTGGAAGGAGGATGTGGGGAACATTTTAGATATGCTTAATGTCGACTCAATTCAAAAGCAGAGGTTAGCAACATTCAGCCTTAAGGGAGACGCTGGAGGTTGGTACAGACTTAAATCCACACCGAAGCAGCGAATGACACTTACTTAGGAGGATTTCGTCTACTTCTTTGACAAGCAGTATGTATCATCAGCGAAAAATGCTAGGAAAGAGTTAGAGCTAACCCGATTAGAACAGAGAGACATAATAGTAGCTGATTATGAAAGCAAGTTCGTGGATTTACTTAGATTTACAGGCATGTGGCAAACATGGGAGCGTCAAGCTCAAATGTTTCTAATGGGACTTCGTCCAAGCTTATATCGCTATCTTGTGTCTCGACGTTTTTACTCAGTGCGAGAACTTACCAATGCCGCCATTTTATAGGAGACTGAGACCGCCATGTTCCAGAAGAGCAAGGAAGGAAGTTTTAGGGCAGGACAGTTCAAAGACAAGAGCAAGGGCAATAGATCATTTTTAGGACCCGGAGGACCCCAACAACAAGGCAAGGGTTCATAATAACAACAACAAGGTTCCTATAAGAAGGGATCATAGTAGGATAAGAGGGCACTACAACAGCGCATATTCGAGGGTGCTTGTTTTAACTGCCATAAGATTGGTCACAAACCCATAGAGTGTCGCAGTGCACTAGTAGGAGGCCACCAGGGCAAAGGTCAGGTGAAAAACCAGAGGCAAGGCTAGGGCCAGGAGCCGAGATTAGAGGCACCGCCAATAGTTTCGAGGATAGAGGGTCAGGTGCCAGCTATTCAGGAGATTCCATAGGGATAGATAGTTCCATATATGTCAGAACCTTCGACACAGCAGACCATAGCTTCTGGCCGAGTCTATGCAGCCGTGCTACGTGACCATGGTGCGAGCGGAGCCATAGTAGAGGGTACATTCCTTGTGAACTCCTTCCCAGCCCGCATTCTTTTTGATTCAGGAGTTTCATATTCTTTTATCTCCTATGCTTTCATGGATAGACTTCAGTTAGTTGTACATCCTCTAGACGTACCTTTGTCAGTGTCTACTCCTTTGGGTGAGGTGTTCCTATTAGAGAGTATATGTAGGAGATGTGTCATCAGTCTAGACAGGTTTGAGTTTGTAGTCGATTTGATCGTCTTGCGCATGTCTGAGTTCAATGTGATCCTTGGTATAGATTGACTATCTTCCTACCATGTCAGTATCGGCTGTTTTGCTAAAACAGTCAGTTTGCGAGAGTCCAATGGGACCGAGTTAGTTGTAGCAACCTCACATAGGAACTAGTTTGCGGAGTCATTTTTGGCATACATAGAGGAGGTGTTGTTGCGGGATAAGGGTGTTGATTTGTGTGAGACCAGAGTAGTCTCCGAGTATCAAGATATTTTTCAGGATATACCTGGATTGCCTCCAGTAAGAGAGGTTGAGTTCTGCATCAAGTTGCAGCCGGGCATAATACCGATATCCCGTACACCTTATCGTATGGCACCTACTGAGATGAGGGAGTTACAGACTCAGTTAGAGGAGCTCATTTTTTAGGGACTTATTTGTTGGAGTCATTCTCCGTGGGGAGCATTGGTCCTTTTTGTGAAGAAAAAAGATGGTAGTCTTCGTTTGTGTATTGATTATCGTAAGTTGAATAAGGTCACCTTCCGGAATAGGTATCCACTACCCAGGATTGATGACTTATTCGACTAGCTATAGGGAGTATAGTGTTTCTTGAAGATTGATCTTCGATCTGGCTATCACCAGTTACGCGTACGAGAGATGGATATTCTCAAGACCGCATTTTTGACTCGGTATGAGTCTTTTAAATTTCTTGTCATGTTATTTAGGCTAATTAACGCACCCGCAGTATTCATGGATTTGATGAATCAGATTTTTCATCTGTATCTGGACCAGATCATGATTGTTTTCATTGATGATGTCCTCATTTACTCAAGATCAGAGGCTAAGCATGAGTAGCATCTTCGTTTGGAATTGCAGACTTTGTGAGAGCATCAGTTGTATGCGAAGTTTAGCAAATGCAAATTTTGGCTTTCAGATGTTAGATTTTTAGGCCACGTCATTAGCAAAGAGGGCATTGTAGTTGATCCCGATAAAGTTGAGATAGTTCTTGATTGGGACCCGCCGAAGACAGTTACCGAGATTCGTAGCTTCTTGGGCTTACTGGCTACTATAGGAAATTCATTCAAGATTTATCTAAGATTGCTACCCCGCTAACACGCCTTACGAAGAAGTGTTCAGATTGTTTGGGAACCATAGTGTCAGAAATCTTTTGAGACCTTAAAGGCCAAGTTGACTACTGCACCAGTGTTGATCATCCCCAGCAGTGACCAGACTTTTATCATCTACACAAATGTGTCGTTATTAGGACTAGGAGGCATTTTGATGCAGGCTCGGATAGTAGTTGCTTACATTTCACGACTGTTGAGGACTCATGAGTAGAATTATCTCACTCACGACTTAGAGTTAGCGGCGGTAGTCTTCGCACTTAAAGTGTGGAGGTATTATCTTTATGGAGTTCAATTCGAACTGTTTACAGAACATCAGAGTCTGAAATACCTCTTCTCTTAGAAGAAACTCAACCAGAGGCAGTGGCAATGGGTCAAGTTTATCAAGAATTATGAGTTCACACTTCAGTATTATCTGGGGAAGGCAAACGCCATAGCGGATGCTTTGAGTAGGAAGCGTCGTCACATGATTCAGCTTTGAGATGTTTGTTATATCGAGACATTCGCACATTCAGTCAGTTTGACTTCAGACCAGAAGTTGGTGGTAAAATTACCCTAGAGGGGGTGAATAGGGTAAATGCTAATCTAATCCGATACTAATGCCAACTTAAAACTAATTAACAATTATACTTGCAAGTATGATGTTCAACAACTTATATGTGCTAGTATATGCAATTTACACAAGGGCGAAATAAACATGAAATAATATAAACAAGATAGTGAGCAAATAGCAAAGCAAAACACACGGTATGATCATGGAGTTTGGCCACTCTCGACCTACGTCTCCACTCCCCACTCTCAGGAAGAACTCCACTATCACAATCTGGTTTTCAACATTCACCGAAAACATTTACAACTCACACAATCGGTTTTCTAGCTCACTAAAAACTTTTACAATAACTCACGATGTAATCATACACTACACCCTCTAAGCGTTGGCCTCTCATATATCGTCTCCCTCAAGTGCCCGGATTTACAGCCTCTCTAGGCTTTACTACCAACGCCACTCCTCTTGGTATTAACCATGTCTCTCACCACACACTCCTCTCGCTATACAAGTTTATTACAAAGTGTATCTCACAATAAGCACAATAACAAATGTTTATTCTCTAAACAATATAAGAACTCAATTAAGCCCACACTCAAAGTTACACTCTCACAACCCAAATTATACAACATGTGAAATATTAAAAGCTCAATACATTGTGTGTGCAAACAACGAGTAAAATGAAATCAAACTCAAATTAATCTAGCAAATGTAAATGTACCAATTTAAGAATAAACAATCTAGATAATTGAGTTTAGAAAACTTCTCCAAAATCACAAAGAGATTGAGATGAAGGGAAGTGGTTGGATTCTTCAAACCGAAAATGTAAGCCTCCTCTTTGTGAAAACTTCTTCACACGCTAATAAACTTGAAAAACAAACTTAAACACTCTTAAACCACTTGTAAACTTGTTTAAAAATTTTCTTAGATTGTTCAGAAGTTAGAAAGCAAGGGGTATATATAGGATCATGAAACAAGGCCCAAAAACCAAGAAAAATCAAGCAAAAAATCAGAAAGGCTGGAAATATAGTCGTTGGGAGCCATCGGTCGACTGATAGTATATATCAGTTGACTGATGAGCTGATCGTTAGAGTCAGGTCAACATATCATAGGTCAACTGATGGTTCATCAATCGACTGAGCAGAAACTCTAGCTATTCCAGCCATTTTCATTGGTCGATTGATGAATTTCATCAGTCGACTGATAATGTGCACAATGCGAATACTGAATTTTAAAATTGAATTTCAAGGGACTTTAAGAAATATCAAATAAATTCCAAAAATGTAAAACATTGGAAAATATTTATAAACATGAATATAAACATGTTAGAAAAGAAATTTTTAAATATCATTTCCCGTTTGTGAAAATTCTTTATTTTGCAAAAGCTTACAAATACATGTATATTTAAAACATATGATTTTTGACTTTTAGCTTAAACCAAGTTATGATATCTTTTTAAATTGATTTACAGACTTAAGAAAAAATGTATACAATGATTAATTAGGCCATAAACCGCTAACACAATATTTTCATGAAAATACACAAATTGTGATAAAACCAAAAGAGCGTGTGTGTGCATAAATTTGAGCTTAAGGTATCACACATAATATATAAGTCCTAAAACTAATATATCCAAGTTATTGCATATAAAGCTTGTTCTTGACTCTTTGACTTGATTTGAATTAGGCTTCATTTCATATATCATCAACCTAGATACATAGTAAACAACTTACAAACACTAGAAAATACAATTATAAATTTTTGTAAATCATAAAAACTAAACAAGAGATTAGGCTCATAAATATTAGTCCTAACAGGTGGATGCAGTGCATTTTTAGGTGCGTTAATAGTACAGTCATAGTGGGTTGATAGAGTGGTCAATGCTCAATTGGAGGACTCTTGGATTCAAACCCAAAAGGGAGAAATTTCTAAAGACCCCAAGGCAGACTGGATCATCGGATCAGATGGGGCCTTCAAATGATAGGACGGTTAGTGGTACCAAATAATCCACAGTTGAAGAATGATTTGTTTGATGAGGCACACCGTACAAGGTACACTATACATTTAGGTACAGACAAAATGTACAAAGACCTGAAGAGATATTTTTGATGGAGTGAAAAATATAGGGATGTTCTAGAGTATGTATCTAAATGCTTTACTTGTTAGTAAGTGGAGGCAGAACATCAGAGACCCACAGGTACCCTACAACATTTATCCATTCCTGAGTGGAAATAGGTAGATATTTTGATGGATTTTACTGTGGGTTTGCCGAAGTCTAACAAAGGGAATAATTGCATCTGGGTGATCATTGATTGATTGACGAAGTCGGCACACTTCCTACCCGTATAGACAACTTAATAGAGCGGAGACCTACATGAGGATTTTCATACGGGAGATTATGAGATTGCATGGAGTTCCAGATACAATTATATCGGATTGTGGCTCAATTTTCACATCTCATTTCTAAAAGAGCTTCCAGAATTCTTTCGATAGCCAGCTAGCTTATAGCAGCATTTTTTACCCACAGACAGATGGTCAAACAGAGAGATTTAACCAAGTTTTAGAAGACATGCTTTGAGCATGTGTGTTAGAATTCCAAGGTAGATGGGAGGATCATATACCATTGATCGAGTTTGCCGACAACAATAGTTATTAATCGAATATAGGTATGGCTCCTTACGAAGCATTGTATGGGAGGCCTTGTAGATCTCTAATTAGTTGGTTAGAGCCGGAGGATAGCCTATTGCTTGGACTAGACCTTGTGAGGAAAATTACAGAGAAAGTAGCAATGATTCGAGAGTGTATCCTTCAACCCAGAGCCGACAGAATAGTTATGTAGATCAGAGGCGACAACCTTTAGAATTTCAGGTTGGAGATTACATTTTATTGAAGATGTCACCTATGAAAGGTGTCAAATAGTTTGGCAGACGGGGAAAGCTTGCCCCAAGATATCGATCCGTTCAAGATTGTTGATCACATTGGAGCTATTTTGTTGTAAAACCCCATATTTTAAAAAAAATACTATGATAAATAATATTAAATTAGTTTTATTATGATAAATATCATTTAATGATGAATGATCATTGATGGTCATTGATTTGAAACTAATTAAGAGTATATATGCATTTATATACCGATGCAATTCGAAAACTAGAAAAGTTCAAATGATAAAAGTTGTAGGTCTCTTCAATATTTTCCAACACATCTTAAATCATCTCATTCTGAGGTCGGACGAAAAAGTTAAAGCCAAAATACTAATAATTATTTTCCTAGTCATATTTGGATTCGGGTCTGTTTGGTTTGTTTCAGGTTTGCCTATATATATGGATATATTATATATAAAATTCTCTTTTACATCATATTTCTGAACCCTATCAACCGCCCTCTCCCCTTAAAAATCCTAGAGCACTTTTTGGTGAATTTTGAGAGCTTTGTGAAGTAAATACCTAGAAGTGGGCGAGATCGTTGGCATTTGGCAAATGAGGATCTGTTTTCTCATATGTTTAGGAGTCCATCATGAGATTTGATGCAAGTTTCATATCCTCTAATCCCATCCTCATTTTTAATTGATTTATTGAGTTTTATTTGGTTTTATTTGGCCTTAAACCCTAGTTTAAGTATAACGACGGCTCTTCTAAAGTATATGACACAAAGATTCAATCTTTTTATTTTAAAAAGTTATGAATGAATTCTTTGATTTAGATTTAAGATTTGAAATAAAATTATCATGAGTTTTTATTGATATTTATTGGTTTTCATGATATTTTTGACGAACATGAACATGTTAGGGTTTATATAATTCAACTAGATATAATAATTGTGCTTCATGTAGATAACTGAACTCTAATCACATTAAATAAGAGTTATTTTATGTATCTTCATACAAAATTAGCAATTTGTAGCATTGTAGATTAAAAACCAAAAACTAAAACATGTATTCTGTTTGTGCTCGGGTAGGTCGACCGAAGTGAAGGAGTTGGTTGACTGATCCCTATTATTTGCATGTGCATATTTGTGAACGTATTTCAGTTGACCAAAGAGTTATATTGGTTGACTGACCTGTGTTGTGTTGTGTTGTTTTTTGTTAACACATGAGTTGATCGTGAATACGAAGTTTGGGTACACACATCGAGATACGTGTTTAGACACTAAAGTATACGTTTTGGGGTTACGTTCGTACGAGCGATAGAGGTGAGTAACATATATTCTCGAGATTTGTCATAAAAGATAGTGACACATATTATTGCATTTCATGGTAGTCGGATGCTTGAGTGCAATAGTTGGTATATCGTAATGAGACCGTGGTAGACTAGACTTAGGGTGGTTAATTGGTATGTTACAATGAGACCACAGCAGACTGCACTCCACTGTGCATCATTACTGAGTGGCATAGTTAGCACTCCACAATGAGACTGCGAGGGACTACACTCAGGGTGTGTTAGTTGGTATACTACAATGAGACCGCGGTAGACTTCATCCATATGCATTGTTATATTCCTGATAGAGAATTATATAGTTTGCATTCATGCCCTTATGTTAGTTACTCGAGAGTAGGGTGTGATATTAAGGTTGTCTTACACGACACATTTCATGCGAGCTTTATTTTATCGGATGTTTATTCTTGTAACTACGCTAACTACCCGGGGGTAGTATGGGGATTTGACATGACTTGTATTGTTAAGGTTTGGAGTTGTATTCTTTTATTTATTATTTCATTCATAGGACCTTGGAGTTGAGATTTAGCGATCCACAATTTGAGATATGGTATATACATAAGGGTTTTCTTATTTGGATTATTTAGCTCGACGTACTAATTCTCGTGTTGTGAATTTCTAAATCGCAATCCCCTCTTAGTTCAAAATAGATGGTTTTATATATTTATGTATTAACTTATTTTCTTAAATACTCCTAACTCCCTTCCCCTAGGGGCGGTGGAGATGATTTCGTTTGTGCTTTGACACTCATTGTTTCCCCTCTTTTCAGGCAGCAAGTCATGCATACGGAGAGTCGCAGGTTGATGGAGTTTCGTCTTAGTCTCCATCTTTATTTACATTAGTAGTTATTTATGTTCTACGGTAGTTATTTGTTTATATTCAGACATTTAGAGTGTATTTCATTTTGTAAAGGCTGCGCGCCTTAGTACATTTCAGTTAACTCTATGTATTGAAATATTTCATATTTATTTTAGATTATCATTTTACTCAGTTGAAACATTATTATTTGATAACCTATTTCTCTATATCATGTTCATTGCATTATTATATTTATTTTCCTGTTTTGTACCTACACCTGTTGTTTGATTCCACTAGAGAGATATTATTTCGATGGTGAAACGTGTTATTGCACAGTGTGGGTGCATGATAGGTTTGACATCCTTAGGTTCACCTTGGACTGCTACCTTGTGTAAAATTAGGGGCATCACATTCGTACCAACTTGACCTTCCAGCATCGATGTCGAGTGTGCATGATATCTTTCATGTTTCTATGCTCAAGAAGCACATAAGTGACGAGGAGCAAAAAAGGGTATTTGATATGCTAGATTTAGAACTTCAGGCGGATTTAACTATAATTGAGACCTCAGTTCGTACTCTTGCCATGGAGGACAAGAAACTTCGAAATAAGGTGATCCCATTAGTTAAAATGCAATGGGACTGGAAAGGACCTGAAGAAGCTTCCTAGGAGCGTAAGGAGGATATGCGCGTGACTACCCACACCTGTTCGAGTAGGTATATTGTTAAATATAGTATTATTTATGTTTATTTTATCTATATAGCTGTATTTTCCACTTCACACTGGAATATGGGTATTAACACTTTACACCTAATCATTCGGAACATATGGTATATACATGGGGGGTTCCTTATTTGGATTTTTCACCCGACATACTAGTTCTGCTTAATTAGAGGCTAAGTAGGAGTATTCACATTCTAGATGTTAAGCGTAAGTATTGAGTATATGACACATGTTTTGTGATTTATAACTGTTAAATTTCAGAGACGAAATTCTCTTTAAAGAGGGGTGAATGTAAAACCCTGTAAATTTAAAAAATTATGGAAAACAATATTAAATGATTTTTATCATGGTTGATACTATTTTGAGATGAATAAGTATGTTAGTAATCGATTGAGATCAATTAAGTACGTATAAGAATGTATAAAAGTGTAAACATGCATATACACATGAAAACTAGTCGGCTAAAACCCTCTCTGGTCGATCGACTGACCCTAGGCATCAGTCGACCGATGGTTGCACCGATTGGATATTCAGGTCGGGTCAGATTTGGGCATGTTTGCTTACACACCTATATATATGATATATACCCGATTTTCTCCTCTTTTCTTTTTATCTCCCACATTGATCAGCAGCCACCCTCCCCTCAAAACCCTAGAGATCCCTGTTTTAATTTTGGTGAAGCTTTGAAAAGAAAAAGACCAAGAAGAGGGCGCGATTTGCAGTTTCAGTGAATGAGGATAGAGTTCCTCGCGTGTTTGGGGAGTTCAGCATGATTTTTAGGCAAGTTTCATCTCTTCCGAACTCATTTCCTATTTTCTTGGTTTTTATTAGATTTTTACAACCTATTTTATGAGTAAAGATCACACCTTCAAACCGTATGATATAAATATTTGATATTTTTTATTTAAAAATTATAAACTGGATTCTCTGATTTGGGTTTTAGATTTGAACTTGATCTAACATGAGATTTTTTTTCTACGTAAATTGTTTTCATAATGTTTTTACAAACAAGATTATATTAGGGTTGTTAGAATCCCCTCAAATGGATAATTAAGATTTCATGTAGTAAAAAGTGAACCCTAATTATATTAAATAAGATTTTATACGTGGTTTATTCTAAATTTTTTTGATCTTTGATGACTTGTAGACCAAAACCTGTAAACTTTGATCGCCACCAGCATCGGTCGACTGATCAGGAAGATCAGTCGACCGAACTAGTCTCAGAAGCTAAATTTTTATGCTAGTCGGTCGACTGATCAAGGAAATCAGTTGATAAATAGTTTCACAGAAGACTAAAAACTTTCTCTGGTCAATCGACCGACGGATGATATCAGTCGACTGATCAAGACTGGGTTGTTGTGCACATTTGTGCACGACGTCGTCGATCTACCAATGGTATATTTCGATTGACTGATAATGAGCTATTTTTCAATTGTTGTTTCTTCATGAGCGTTTGGTCATACACACGAAGTATGAGCTGTCCGTCGACACACGTGCGTGACCATGAGAGTGTACACGCATTGGTTTGAGCACGCACGAACTATTGGAGGTGCATAATCTTACATTTTGACTTTGTCATGATAGGGAGTGACGTTTGTTTCATTTACATTAGTTTTTGATGCTTGAGTAGGGTTAGTTGGTACACCGTAATGAGACCGCGGGTTGACTACACTCAGAGTGCGTTAGTTGGTATACTGCAATAAGACTACAGTGGACTACACTCAGGTATGCATCATTGTTTTTCCGACATAGGTTGATATGTCTATATTTCGCAGGGTGTTCGAGTAAGATAGTGAACCACGGAATTTTGTGATGAGACATAGGATACTGTGAGCGCTTATACTCCACACCATTTTCTTTGTAGAGAATTAAAAACTTGTAAATATACTCACATGCCATCTACCCCGATTGTAGAGCATAAGAGTGAGGATTGTCATACACGACGTATCGGTAGAGTGATTTATTATGATATGTCATGTGTTGGATGAGACATGGTAATGTATAGTTCTTGTAGAGTATTGTATTCAAGAGATTTTGGAGTTGGTATTTAGCGATCCATAATTTGAGATACGTGGCATATATATGAGGGTTTCTTTGTTTGGATTATTTTGCTCGACGTACCCATTCTCGTGTTATGGATCTCTAAATAATAGTTTCCTCTTAGTTCAGGATAGATGATATATATATCTATATGTAGTAACTTGTATTTTTATACACCTAACCCCCCTCCCACTAGGGACGGTGGAGATAATCTCGCTAGCGCTTTGACGCTCGCTGTTTCTACCTTTTTTAGGCAGTGAGTCAGGCGTACGAAGAGCCGCAGGTTGCCGGAGACTCAGTTTAACTCACTATCATTTATTAGTAGATAGTTAGTTGATACTCCAAAGTAGTTTATTATTTATTTTCGGCCTTTAGAGATGTATTTTATTTTGAAGGTTGAGTGCATTTGTACTATTTTTAGTCGACTCTTATGTTTGGAGATTTATTATTCTTATTTTAGATTATCAAATGTACTTCTTGATTTTATTGGAACATGATTACATTTATTATTAGCTCTTTTCTCTATATTGTGTTCCTTGTGTCATTACCTTTATTCTATCTACTTGTTCCTACACTTCTTGTATTGATTCTACTAGAGAGATATTACTATGATGGTGAAACATGTTGTTGCACAGTGTTGGGTGCATAACAGGTTTGACATCTTTGAGTTCACATTGGATTGTAGCCATGCATATAACCAGGGGTGGCACAGATAGCACTTCTTGTATTCTTCATCATGGGGAGGCTCGATCATGTGGGTGAGAAATGTCTGACTATCATTCAAAGCATTTTTTAAAACCTCCCTTATTTCCTTGGACAAATGTAAAAGTTTAACTAAGGTTATACAAAGTAAGATATTGACTAACTAGGTCATGATATCTTACCAGAATAGTGCTTTAGATCGACTGTGGGATGCTACAATGCCTTGTCAAATCGAGTCTTTTTTTACTTGGCGGGTTCTGGTTGCTTTGAAGGTCTTGGCTAATCATAATTCTTTAAATAGTCTCGGTCAGACCTTAACCCCATTATGATAATTTTCTCTTCCTTTGAATCAATGAGCGATGAGACTCATAGAGATTCATCTCCTATGATTATGGAAATAGCATTGTAAGGCTTCATCTTATGCTTGCCCTTTGATTTAGACTTCAAAAGTATCCAATGTTCATTTTAGAGAAGATTGGGATGCACCCACATTATTTCTCCTCTTGTAGTAAGAGGGACAAAGCCTCAGCTTTATTGCTAATGTTGGTCGTGATTGACCACTTTCATTCTCACAGTGGGAATGAGAATAGCTCCATTTTAGGCCTGGGTTTTTGGTATACATCCGAATTGAAGAGTCACCATGTTGGCAGTGACTTTCTTTTGCTCGGGCTATAGCTTGAGAATTCATGTTTAGACAAAAGTCAGTGTTTTATTCTTCAAGATGTAGTAGTTCTTTGTAGGGTGTTTCAACTTTCTTTGGCAAAGGAAGTAGTTAGGATCATTAGTCTTTCCGATCTCTTCAGGGCGTTAGGCTTCAGGAAGCTTTAACCAATTGCCCTTGTTGGTGAAAGACAGCCACTGTATGCTCGTCCTTGAAGCAGTAGTTACGTTGAATGTTCTTCCTTGGCTCCCTCTTCTAGCTATTGGGTTTCTTAACCTCGATCATAAAAATTTGTTTAGCTTTTGATTAGGAGGACTGCCCTTATTGACCTTTGTTTCCCCTAAAATTAATGTAGGGTTCAAACTTGTTAAAGCCTTCTGATGATTTTTCTACTATCTCAGCTTGCTCTATTAAGTCTTTCCATGTACAGATCGTGACAGTGCCCATGTGAGCTTCTATACGACCCATGAAATTATGCTGATAAGTTTGGAGAGCATTTGCAATGGCATATCTCGACACCATAATGTTAGATTCCGGGATCACTCAATGAATTCCCTAACCATCTCATTCCCCCTTATTTTTTAGAGAGGAGTTTGGCCATGGTGACATCTGATTGCTCCTCATGGAATTGTAAGAGACACTTATAATCCAGATCAACCCAAAGACTTCATTAATCCCTCATGCAAATTCTAAAACTAGTCAAAGGCTACCACCTAAAGGGTGCTACTACAAAGTCACGTCTTAGTAGTGTCATTATCCATAAATCCCTAGTTTGTTTGTGGAAATAATAGATGTGCTTGTGCAGGAAAACTTTACTATCAAACGTATGCAACATCGACAGCTTAAACTTCATCGAATAGGAAATCATGTCCCAATTGAAGGGATAAGATCAAGTAATCCTAACCTTCTTCAGCTCAGTACACTAAGTGAGAATGTTGAGCTATTTTTGGAAGTCCTTGAGGACTTTTGTCTCCTGAATTAGCTTAGGACGCGCCAATGTTTTCAATCCTAGATTATCAAATTTGTGTTTTTGGAGGAGGGAATAGCCAAAGCAGATCACTACTCTCTGCCTTGATCTGGTATGGTAATACATGTCGTTTGTCTTTGACAATATGCTTTTGATGCTAAGAGAGTATCTTCGGTCAAAGGGGCTATCCGCATCTTCCTCCAGAGATTACGTATTGATTGTGAATTCTTGGAGTTTACCCTTTCGCGTATGTCATTATCTTTTGATCCTAGGCTCTGAAGGCTCAAGATTGTGATTAAGACGGTAAAAAACCGATTCCTTTTCAAGAATAGATTTGCATTAGAAATTCTTTTGAACTATCATAACAACTTGTCTGAGGACCATACAATGCTGACATTGACAAGCTCTCTTTAGAGATAAGAACTTTCTCAAATCGGTAGGACTTTCGAGTTGATTTGAGCCAACTTCGCCATTTTGGGCCTTGGCATGCGAACGTCGCCTATGATGACATTGGCTTGAATTTCGCTTAGTAGGTCGGATGAATCACCAAGCATTATGTTATTCCCTTGTAGGAATTTGGATAAGGGGTCACACCCATTCTTCGCTTCTATCGAGGAAGCATCATGAGCATCGCGAGATGCTTTGAATCAAACCTCCAAGGGAGTTGAGAACTATTGTCCAAAATTATAAGACATGAGAATGTCTTGACCTTCTCTTGAGATAAGGGTCGATATTTCTTCGCTCTAGGCAAAATTTATTTAGCTTCTAGCAAAGCTCAAACTATCTTTGGCGAAGGTCACCTTTACATATGTGGGGTCAATTTACACCTTGGATTCACATTGTAGTGAATCTTGTAGTAGATTCTCATAGTCACCGTCTATGATTGGTGTTTGGGTCAGAAATTATTGTTTTCATTGTCATCGAATCTATTACAACTTTACTCGTTATAATAAACTCAAATGGAAAAGTTGATCTTTTTATAAAATCTCCTTAAACAATGAAAATAAAAGATTACAATTTCTTCAAACAACACACAATAGATATTTATCGCCTATTGTTTATGTGGGAACTTCGCTTGTGCTGGGGATGTTGATATCTGTGGACCATCGTGGATCAGATCCGGTTGATAGATTGATAATCAAAGCTCCTACTTCACGAAGAAAGTATTCGCAGAAGTGGTAATCCTGACCAAGCAAGATTACGACTCTTCTCGGGATTAAGACCAAGCTTAAATCTGGAGGAATGGGGGGAAATAGGACTTGTTTTGTCCTTCTGCGTGCATTCCATAGTTTTGTTGACTTGTACACTTCACCGATTCGCTTCATGCGTTTCGTGAACATGCAAGTCGCTTGACGATGACCAGTGGGTGTGCAGGCCACTTGGTTCGCCATTTCGGTGGCCGATGAGTGTACGGGCCATATGGAGCTGGCTGATGAGTGCGTGGGCTATATAGAGGTAGCCGGTGAGTGCACAAGCTACTTGGTTCGCTGTTTTGGTGCCCGATGAGTGTGTGTGCCACTTGGCGGTCGCCGGTGAGCATGCGGGCCACTTGGCGTTGGCCGTTCCAGTGGTTCGTCGCCACGTCATCAATGGTTCGCTGATTCGCTTCATATGCTTGTCGGTATCAGATGATCCTCTTTGACCCTGATAATCCTCTTCGACTTGGATAATGACGTTCATCGTCTTCTCTTTGTCTCGAGCTGTGTGTGGATACATATAGGCATTTTTAGACGCCTACAATTGGTTTGAGAATATAAATTCTTCAAACTTCGCTTGGTGAAATTCAATGACTAGTGATTCAGCAAAAGACCCAAGTGTCTTGGTGTTAGATTGCAACACAATTTTCTTATCAGGGCATCCGCAACCATGATAAAAATGTTATCATCCCTCTCTCTCTCCTTTATCATGACAAAAAATAACTTCGTAACCATGATAAAATTGTTATCATCTCATGATAAAAACCCAAATTTTATCAAAGTTTGATAAGGCCCAAGCACTAATGCATGTGGGCCTCACATCATGCGGTCTAATCAAGGCGTGCCACGTGGCGGCACTATTAATATTAAATATCTAGTAGGAGAGAGAATAAGTAAGAGTGATAAAGTTGGAGAGAAAGGGATGATAACTTTTTCTTTATCATGAATAAGAAGCAAAAGTGAGAAGTTATCATAGATTTTAATATGGCTTATGTATAGGAGAGAGAAAGTAGGAGAGAGAGGGATGAGTGATAAAATCTTTATCATGGTTTTGAATGCCCTCAAAGGAGAAAGAAGTCCCTAGGAGAGTCATTATCCTATTTTGGGTCTTTTATATTGTAATTAACTTAGGCTACAATGAAAAGAATACAATCAAAACTAAGAATAATTTATATTTCTTGGTGTTCTTTTCTGTGTGCCGATGGAGTGTAGATCTCATACTTCGTTGACGATCTAACTAAGACGATGGATCTTTCACTATCGAACTCTGATTTTGTCACTTGGAATATGGCTTTGTCTTCTCTTGGAACCAAATATCACAAAGAGAAAGAAAGAGATGAAATACTAACTCCGTTTGTGTATGTGGTGTACGATCTCTAAGTGGATAATCCTCCAAACAAACAATATCCTTCTCCTCTCATAGGCTGAGAGAGTGAGTTAATGGCCTTTAATTATGGATTAGGTGGCCATTAATTTATGAGATAATGGGAGGGTGGTTACTCCTTGCAAATAACTCTTAAACATTCTATTAGCAAAGTTCGCTGATTAGTTTGTGAAGTTCACTGAAAATGTTCAGGCAAGGCTCACTTAGACATGGATGGGCCATCACTTCTGAATCGTGGGTGTCGTGATCCACGTGGGTAGCTGCAGGTGAAGTTCACTGACATCAAACTATGAACTTCGTATAACTCGACTCATGGAAGTGAGCTGTATGGCAATGTTCGCATGTTTGCTTAAGCGAGCTTCGTTATAACATGTTGTGGGCTTGACTCTGGGACCATTTGAAGTGTTTAGCCCATGGGCGTTCACTTCTTGGATCTAAGCTAAACATTAGCCCGGATGAAATATATTTTAGCTGTCTACAAGCTACAATGCCAGTGGGTTTTGTGATAACCTGATTCTACCATGTTCTAGACGTCATAACCAATGTATAATGGACAAGACTCTGATATGAGCTTTCCAATATGAAATTTTGTGCCATCAAAAAGAGGGGTTAGTTAGCAACTGTTGGCCCTTTGGTTTTGATGATGATTTGTTAAACAATTTATGTCTAATCTATTTTTTAGTTTTTGTGTTTATCTTTACAGGTAATTCAACACACGTCAATCAAGCGTTAAAGATTCAAGTTCATATGTGTGGATTTACCTAGGTATTAGTTTAGTTTACTTACATATATTGTATGATTATACTTAAGCTCAATATATGTACACTTAACACGATTTCTGATGTTTTCTATCGTATAAATGATTTTTCATCTAACGTTGTTAAAATATCTTTTATCTCATGTTTACAACTCTTTATATACATATAATATATGCATAATATATATATATATATATATATATATATATATATATATATATATAT
>BQKN01064576.1:51463-71095 GCA_022839385.1 Asparagus kiusianus
TCTCTCTCTCTCTCTCTCTCTCTCTCTCTCTCTCTCTCTCTCTCTCTTATAATATCACAATAAGGTTAGGAAGAGATATTGTAAATAAGGTAGAGGTCATTCATTGTTACAATCACATAATAAGGTCAGAAAGAAATTTTCTAAACAACGCAGAGCATAGAGATATTATAAATGACAATGATTGTCACTAAATTTAAAAATTCTGCAATCAACGTGTTTACTATTAATCGTGCCCTTGGATCGTCGATGACGTCGAGAGACCATCAACAGTTGAGAAGCCAATTGATGATATTCATGTCTCTGGACTTTTGCACTATATGGGCACTATTTACAATCAATGATCAATCACCTGCTATCAATGGTGATGCTGTTGATATCAGGTTTTGAGCTGATATTTGTGTCGTTTTGCCTCATATACATCCCATGTATGTATTTACTTGTACTACAACATCTCAATCTATTATTAGTACCAAATGAGAGTTTGTTATTACTCAAACAAGAGATATTGTAAGGACTACATCCTAACAAGCCTAGGTCTCATGCAGCTACAATCAACATGTAAATATACATCTTAAATTTGATAGTCTGAGATTTGAAATTTTGGTAATCAGAGGTGAGATTTAAACATGAATGTTCTGATATCATCTTAATAACTAGCTTTTGGTAAAGTCTTGCATGTGTTAATCGTAAATAATACAAAATTAGTAGTACTTTTTAAAAAAAATTAAAAAAATGTTGATTAAAAAATGGGAAAATTTTCAAAATAGACCGCTTTTGCTAAATATTTAGCAAAATCGATCATTTTGCTAAATATTTAGCAAAATCGACATCTTTTTGACCAACAGGTCAAAAAGAGGTTGATTTTAAAAAATGCTTATCAAAAATATACGGGACTAGTAATCTCGCATATTTTTAGAGCACTAATCACCCATTAGTGCTCACAGAGAACATACGGAAGTACTAGTCCCGTATATTTTGGGACTAAAAAAACAAGTAGATGTCACCCGAAACCCTTTCACCCAAAAACTCAAATCTTACTCTCTCTCCCCTAAATTCAACCCAAAGAGCCCAATGTCCTCTCTGATGAAGGATCGCAAAGACGACGACGATGGCGGCAACCTCATCATCATCCGCCCCCGCGACTGCAAGTCCTTCAGCCAGCCCCTCAGTCGTGACACCGCCATCCTTACCGCCCCCAAGCGTTGGATTTCCACAGCCCCATCAACTGCAAGTCCTTCAGCCAGCCCAATCATCTGCTGCTCAGACGTTGGATTTTGTCAGGGATGGAGCATCAACCTGTCAGATGAGCTGAACTGGAGCTGAAAATGTGTGTACATGAAGTTGGAAGACAAGAGCACTAAGAGAGATTGAACCCAGGCTTAGGAGGGTCTGTTTTGCAATACTTTTAAGTCCAGGGTGATTGTAATAAATGTCCAAAGTTTGTTACAAATAGTTAAAATCTGTTTTGTTGGTTTTGAGTCTGTGCACGTTTTTGTGCACGTTTATTGTTTTGTTGTTTTGAGAGACAGTATAAAAGGGGGAATGTAATCAGAGATCATTATGAATGAAAATATTGATCTCTTCTCCTCAACTCAATCTTAATCTCTCTCTTTTCTCAACTTCTCTCCATTTTCCTTTCTTTCTCTGTTCTTTACAGGTTCTTCATAGCCAATATGGTTAGAAGGTTCACTAGAGGAACACGATCCTCTCAATTGGTATCAGAGCAGGTTGAAGCTGAAGCGGGCGCTAAAGATTTCATGGGAGATCAAGATGGAGCTTCAGCAGACGAGGGAAGGCAACATGAAGTTCATTTGGAGGAAACCATTTTCAGTCGAAGGGTCTTCAACCAAATGAATCGTATGGAGGAGACCCTCAACCAACAAGGACTCATTAATCAAGCAGTAATGGCACAATTAAAAGAATTAGCTTCTCAATTGCAAGAACTCAAGAGCACCAAGGATCAAGCAACTCAGAGATCATCAAACACTGGAATGAGAATTGATCAAGGGATCTTGGGGTCAGGATCCAGAGGTGAACGTGGGGTTCTTGGATCAGGCAACCAGGACCAAATTCATGAGAATAATCATCAACCACAGAGGAGGGTTGATTTGTCTGGTGAATTTCCCTCAACTCATAACCAAAATCATGGTAATTTCTTGAGCCAAAAGAATTCCTTCTTTAGTAATCAGAAGTTAGTTCAACCGAAATCTCTTAGATTAGATTTTCCATCCTTCTCTGGTTCTGAGAATATGGTGTCTTGGTTAGAACAAAGTGAACAAATATTTAACTATTATGACATCAAAGAGGATGAATGGGTTAAGATCTGCTCTTTTTATTTGAGGGATGAAGCTCTACAGTGGTTTAGGTGGTTTATAAAAAATCTTTACTACTATAATCACTGGGAGGTCTTTAAAGAAGAAATCATCACCAGGTTTGGGCCTAGTGAACTCCTCAGACCCTATGACACATTTTCTACTATGAAGCAAACATCTACTGTTAGGGAATATTGGGCAAATTTGAGCAAACCATAGGCCTATTAGATGATCAACCCTCAAAATGTCACATATTGGAAAAATTTATAGGGGGATTGAAGGCTGAGTTGAGGTATGAGGTAGCTGCTGCTAGACCTTCTTCTTTGAAGGGGGAAGTATCATTGGCCAAGTTATTTGAGGACAAACAGAAAAATGAAAAGAAAGTTAGAGGCAATTGGAATGTTTTTAATCAAGGGAGCCCTTCAACCCGTTCATCCATTGAAACTCCTGTCCAAGAAAGACTTAAATCAACTCACAGGTCAAGAAGCTTACTCCTGAAGAAATTCAAAGAAGGAGGAGTCAGAATATTTGCTTTACTTGTGATGAAAAATGGCATAGAGGACACCAATGTAAGGATAAGCGCTTGTTCATTTAGAGGGCATCATGACAGGAGATACGGAAGAATATGTAAATAATTCTTTAGAAGATGAAGCTGGTCAGGTAGCAGTTGAACTGGCTGAAAGCTTAGTGAGAGGGGCTCCATCTATTTCTGTGCAGGCTCTCAGTGGAATCACAGCTTCCCATACCATTAGGGTAGTTTGTTATTACAAAAATCAAGCCATTAGCATCTTGATAGATTCTGGTTCCACACATAATTTTATGAACTCCAAATTAGTCAAGAAACTGGGTTTGACAGTGACAGAGTTTAATAACTTTGATGTTTTGGTGGCAAGTGGAGAGGTAATCAAAGGAGCTGGGGTATGTCAGGAAGTTTTACTTGATTGTCAAGGGGCAAACATTCAGGTCAATCTATTGGTAATGCCTTTGGGAGGCAGCCAGATTGTATTAGGTGCAGATTGGATAAAGACATTGGAGGATATCACATTAAATTTCCAGAAATTACAAGTAACTTTCTTAAGTGATGGAATTAAAAGAACCTTGCAAGGGGTAATTCCAGAAGAGATGCAATTAGTCAATGAAAAAAGTATTGCCAAATCAGTTAGAGAATAGGAAAAAGGATTTTTGATTCAGTTGTGCAGTGTAAGTTTACAGGAATCAAAATTGGAAGGCCTAGGTGAAGAATTACCTAAAGAAATGCACTAGTTGATTCAAGAATTTGATGTGGTTTTTCAAGAACTACCCCACCTTCCTCCTGCCAGGGAGATAGACCATAGAATTCCACTTGAGCCTGAAACAAAGCCAGTTTGTATCAGACCCTACAGGCATGCACATTTTTTGAAGGAGGAAATTGAAAAGCAAATTGAAGAGATGCTGAAAAAGGGAATCATTAGACACAGTCATAGTCCCTTTTCTTCACCTGTAGTCTTGGTTAAAAAATCAGATGGAAGCTGGAGAATGTGTAGAGACTACAGGAATTTAAACAAAGCCACCATTAAAGATAAACTTCCTATACCAGTCATAGATGAGCTTCTAGATTAGCTCCATGGAACACAGTTTTTTATCAAATTGGATTTGAAGTCTGGTTATCACCAAATAAGAATGTAAGAACCAGATATTCAGAAAAATGCGTTCAGAACTCATAGTGGACACTTTGAATTCTTAGTTATGCCATTTGGTCTCACAAATGCTCCTTCAACATTTCAGGCTCTCATGAATACCATCTTTAAAAGTTTGCTCAGGAGGTCTGTGTTGGTCTTCTTTGATGACATCCTGGTATATAGCAAAGGGTGGCAAGATCATCTAGTGCATTTGAAGCAACTTTTCCAGATTATGAAGAACCACAAATTAGTTGCAAAGCTGTCCAAATGCAGATTTGGACAGAAACAGGTTGAATATCTGGGGCATATTGTGTCACAAGAAGGGGTTAGTGTAGACCCTAATAAAATTCAAGCTATAGTTGAGTGGCCTGTTCCTAAATCACTCAAAGGGTTGAGAGGGTTCCTAGGCCTAGCTAGGTACTACAGAAAATTCATAAGAGACTTTGGAACAATAGCTTAGCCCTTAACACACCTTTTAAAGAAGGGCCAATTTTGTTGGAATTCAAGTGCAGAGGTTGCTTTTAAATCCTTGAAGGTAGCATTAACAAATTCTCCAGTCTTAGCTATGCCTGACTTCAATTTACCATTTGTGATTGAATGTGATGCATCTGGAACTGGAATTGGGGCTATGTTGATACAGATGGACAGACCAATAGCATATTTCAGTTTTGCTTTGAAGGGGAGAAATGCTACCTTATCTACTTATAAGAAAGAATTACTAGCTATAATCTTCTCTACTAGAAGGTGGCAACAATATTTGCTTGGTAGAAGTTTCGTGATAAGGACTGACCACCAGAGCCTCAAATATATTCTTGAGCAAAGAATTCAGGTAGGAGTCCAGAATAAATGGCTGGCTAAGCTACATGGATATGATTATGTAGTGGAATACAAACCAGGGAGAATGAATAAAGCTACAGATGGCTTATCCAGAATTCATGAAGAAGAAGTGGAACTTTCAGCCATTTCTATGGTCAATAGTGACTGGTTAAAGGAGATCAAAACATTATGCTCTGAAGATGCCTTCTACAAGGAACTTGATGAGAAGCTACAGCAAGGGCATGTGAGCACTGAGGAATATTCAAGGAAAGAGGGCATTTATTACTATAAAGGTAGAATTTTACTCAGTCCTAGTGCCCAAGGATTAAAAACCACCTTATTGAAAGAACATCATGATAGTCCTACTGTAGGACATTCTGGAGTTACCAGAACATTACATAGATTGAGGAGGGCTTTTTACTCGACAGGAATGAAAAAAGATGTCCAACAACATGTCCAATCTTGTGATACCTATCAAAGAGCTAAGGGAGAAAATGTTGCATCCCCAGGGCTCCTACAACCATGGCCTATTCCAGAGTATATTTAGGAGGATTTGTCCATGGATTTTATCACAAATTTACCAAGAAGTGGAAACCAAACTGTGATATTTGTTGTGGTTGACAGGTTGTCAAAGTATACACATTTCTTTGCATTAGCACACCCTTACAATGCCTAATCTATTGCTCAGGTGTTCTTTGAAGGAGTGTTCAAACTCCATGGGATGCCCAAATCTATAGTTAGTGACAGGGACTCTTTGTTCACTAGCTTATTTTGGAAAGAACTTTTCAAATTGTATGGGAGCCAACTCAAATTCAGCTCGCATATCATCCACAAACTGACGAACAAACTAAAATAACTAATAAAAATCTGGAGTGTTATCTGAGATGTTTTTGTTGTCACAAGCTAGGGGAATGGAGTAAATGGTTGCCCTTGGCTGAGTTTTGGTATAATACTATATGGAAGGTTTCAACCAATACTACACCTTTTGAAGCAGTGTATGGCCGACCTCCTCCATCCTTGCTCTCTTATATTCCTAAGAGTTGTAAGGTAGAGTTTGTAGATGCAGCTCTCTTTTCCAGAGATATAACCTTGCAATTTCTTAAGGACAGCTTGAAAAAGGCAGCAGAACAGATGAAGAGGTTTGCTGATAAGCATAGGAGTCCTAGGAGTTTTGATGTTGGAGAATGGGTATTTCTTAAGCTTCAGCCCTATAGACAATTGAGTGTCTCCTCCTATAAAACTCATAATCTTTCCCCTAAATACTATGGGCCTTACCAGATCTTAGAAAAATTGGTGAGGTTGCCTACAAGTTGGACCTTCCTACTCAGGCACAGATTCATCCTGTGTTTCATGTTTCCCAACTTAAGAAAAGAATAGGCACTGATGTTGTCCTTCAAAATGATCCTCCTAGCTATGTTGCTCAGTTGGTTGATGAACCTGAAAAGATTCTGGACATGAGATCAATAGTTCAAGGGAAAAAGTTGGTGTCAGGGGTTTTAATCAAATGGAAGCAACATTCTCCTTTCGATTCTACTTGGGAATCTTATTGGGATCTTGTCTAGAGGTTTCCTGTATTTGACTTTGAGACAAGGTCCAATTTAAGGGGGAGGGAATTGTCAGGGATGGAGCATCAACCTGTCGGATGAGCTGAGCTGGAGCTGAAAATGGGTGTACATGAAGTTGGAAGACAGGAGCACTGAGAGAGATTGAACCCAGGCTTGGGAGGGTCTGTTTTGCAATACTTTTAAGTCCAGGGTGATTGTAATAAATGTCCAAAGTTTGTTACAAACAGTAAAAATCTGTTTTGTTGGTTTTGAGTATGTGCATGTTTTTGTGCATGTTTATTGTTTTGTTATTTTGAGCGACAGTATAAAAGGGGGAATATAATCAGAGATCATTATGAATGAAAATATCGATTTCTTCTACTCAACTCAATCTTAATCTCTCTCTTTCTCAACTTCTCTCCATTTTCCTTTCTTTCTCTGTTCTTTACAGGTTCTTCATAGCCAAGAATATGGTTAGAAGGTTCACTAGAGGAACACGATCCTCTCAGATTTCCACAAGCTAGCCTCAATCCTTCATGTCTGGAGCTATGGCTCAAGGACTGCTTCATAGTGAATTACAATTCCAGAAGCATGCCTTTTGATTTGAAGCCGGACTAAACAAGAGGAGATTTGAAGTCTGAAGGGCCAAGAAAAGGATTTGATAATATTATATTAGGGAAAATAAAAACGAAATCAATGATCAGCTCTTGACTTATTACATATAACAGTCATAGAATCTCTGGTCACGGGGGCGGGCGATGATGGGGTGGCCGCCATCGTCGTCGTCTTTGCGATTTGAGTTTTGAGTTGGTTGTTGAATTTGGGGGGGGAGGGGGGAATGAGATTTATGCCCTGTTTGGATGGAGGGTAGAGAGGGGGAGGGGAAGAGAAATGAGCCTTTCACCTTGTTTGGGAGTTTTTTTAAGGAGCGTAGAGAGGAGGAAGGAAGGAGAAAGGAGGTTAAAATTGCTTGGTCCCCCCCCCCCCCCCCCGATTTAGGCGGTAGAGGAGGGTAAAGGGGTGTAATAACATTCTTACCCCCATCAAAACAAATAAAAGGGCTGATGTGTTATTAGTATAAAGTCATTTATGTAAATTTACATATATTTACTTCCTTTCACATTCATTCACCTTACTCAACTCCCAAACAACATATTACAATTCTTTTCCCTTCCCTTTCCTTCCCTTCCCGTTGTTTACCTATCCTTCCCTTCCCTTAGTAAACTCCCAAACACACTATTAGAGTTTTTGAGTGAAAGGGTAGAAGAGGAGAGAGCGGTTTTCTTAGTTTTCCAAAATACACGGGACTAGTAGTCCCATATAATTTAATCCGCCTATTAAATCATACGGGACTACTAGTTTCGTATTTTTTAAACCGCATGTTTTTCAAAATCGATTTTTTTTGTTCTGAAAGAGGTCGATTTTGCTAATTATTTAGCAAAATGGTCTATTTTGCTAATTATTTTGCTAAAAGGTCTATTTTTTTAAAAAGTTAGTGATTCTTATATCTAGAATTAAATAACTCAGGGTACCAAGTTTGAGTAATTTGGAAAGCTATAGCGTGCATGTCGCGCCCATCTGTGAAACCAATTGTTGGCCTTCTTGTTTTGATGATGTTTAACAAATAATTTACTACTAATGTTGTTTGTCTAGTGTTTGTGCATTTCTATTTGTTGTAGATAAACAACATGTTGGAGGATGGATGGATTGCGCCATAACGACGATATCCAATGGAGGTTGGAGGAATTGTGGAGTGAAGCAACATACAATTCAAGTTAAAGATCAAGTTCAAGCTTCATCCGCAAAGTGTACCAAGTCAAGCTCAATGAAGATCAAGATCAAGCTTGGATAATATAGTTTAGATTTTATATTATGTGTGTTAAGTACCTTAAGCTCAATATCATATACACACACGTATTTGGTTTCTATGTATATATATAGTTATATATATACATGCATGGTTTTGAGTTTTCATGCTTTGGACACACTTGCAAAATACATGAGTTTTCACAAATGGAAATTTAATTTGAGAAATTCTTTTTCTAACATGTTTGTTTTCATGTTTACAAATATTTCACAAAATTTCATCAAGTTTGGAATTGATTTGTTATGTTTAATGGAATTTACAAAATCATGTTTTTGTTCGTGCACATGTTCGTACATGTTTTACAAAACAGATGAGTTTTCATAAATGGAAAGTGATATTCAATAAATTCTTTCTTTGACATGTTTATCTACATGTTTAGAAACTTCTTTCAAAATTTTACTATTTTTGGAGTTGATTTATTGTGCCCAATTGATTTTACAAAATCGTGTATGTCTGCAGTTTTTTAGAAACTGTAAATCTGTATTCAAACACTTATTTCTCTCAACTGGGAAAATATTTTTTATAAATTCTTTCTTTAACATGTTATTCTATATGTCTAGTATCTTTCCTCAAAATTTCATAATTTTTAGAGTTGATTTACTATTTTTAATTGATTTTATAGAGATGGATATATAGTGCTACAGTACCATCGGTCGACCGCGCTACAGTGCAGTCGACCGACGAACTCTCTGGAAAACTCCTCCGTTTCGGACCTTGTTCGCGGTTGACCGCGATTTTCCTTGGTCGACCGCCATAGTTCTAACGGCTATTTTTAGAGCCGTTGCATAGTGTTTTTTTTCTTGGCTTTCTCTTATCTTTGGGGTTTCATATAAATACCCCCTTACCTTAGTTTTTACAAAATCCAAGAGAATATTTTAAAGAGTTTTAAAAAGAGTTTAAGCTTGTTTTAGGCTTGTTTAAGGGTTTGGTTTATGAAGAAAGTTTTACAAGAGCTTGAGGAGATTATCAATTGTATTTTGGGCATTCAATCCATCTCTCTCTTGTCATCTATTGGAGAAGTTTTCTAAACTCTACTCTAGCTTTTATTTATCAATTATTTGTTAATTATCATTTCTATTAAAGCTAGTTTTATATTGAGTTTAGATTTGATTTTACTCATTGTTACACACACCCACTTGAGCTTATTGTATTTGCATTCATAATATATTTGGGGTTGTGAGAGTTGTAACATTGAGTGCGAGCTTTCATTGTTTTCTCATCCATAGTAGAGAACAATTATTTATTGAGCCTAATTGTGAGATCTCTTTGTAATACACTTGTACACCGAGAGGAGTGTGTGGTGAGAGTCGGGGATCGTTCCAAGAAGAGTGGCGTCGGTTGACGAGCCTAGGGAGAGGTTGTAACCGAGCACTTGAGGGAGACACGGCTAGGTCCAACACTTGTGAGGGTGTAGAGTGTGATTGCAAGAGTGTCGATTGTAAAGTTTTCGGTTAGCTAGAAAACCGAGTGTGAGGTGTGTAGAAGTTCCGGCTTTCAAACCGGATTGTGATAGTGGATTTCTCCCCGGGAGTGAGGAGCAGAGACGTAGGACGGAAGGTCCGAACTCCGTGATCATTTGATTGTGTTTGAGTGTGCTTTGGCGATTATTCTTATTTATGCTAATTGCTCATTTCGCCATTGTCTCATTATTTATATCATCCACTATCTTGTTTCATTTTGTTTACCCTTGTGTTAGTTTCATATCCTTGCATATATATCTCATAGTATATCTCTTTGCTAGGATATATTTCATTGTTCATATTGCTTATCCTAGTTCACATATCATGTTGTATTTCATACTTGCTAGGATAACTTGTTAATTAATTTTAATTGGCATAAAATCAGATTAGATTAGCATAAGACCCTAATCACCCCCCCTCTAGGGTCTAACAATTGGTATCAGAGCTTGGTGCTCTTTGATTTAAGGTCTAATCACCTTGTGTTAAAGATCCAAGTTATCTTTTTGTGCTAATCTTATTTGATTGTATTTGTATCTTGCTTGCATATTTTTACAAATTATGGATATGAATGATGCATCTTGTTTAGGCTATGATTCTAGTATTGCTCCTAAATTTAATGTTTTCCCCTATGCTCAATGGTGTTTTAGATTCAAAATGTTTGTTCAATCTAAAAATATCTATTTATGAAAAATCATTGATTATGCTTATATTGTGCCCACGTTGGAGAAATCCAAGTGGAGGAAACATGATAAAAAGATGTTTATTATGAACAAGCTTATGTTAGAATTTTTATTAAATGCATTTGATTCATTTATGTCTAACAAGCTTGATTCTTTTGATAGCGCTTATACATTATGGAAATTCATAGAAGTGCATCAAGGAGACTTGGAGGCGATCCGACAAGCTTTGGAGGATCCCGCTTCAAGTTCTAAAGGAGCTTCATGCACACGAGCACTAGGCGATAGCCCTAGTGAGGTTTGCGAGTTCGAATCTATTAATGATTTACCTAATGATGAACTTGCTTGTGCTAGTAAAAAATTATTGCATGCCTTTAACAAATTGCAAAATGATTTTATTGATTTAAAAAGCAAGCATGAAGATTTAAAATCCTATCATGAGAAGTTAGCTTCCAAATTTGATATCATTTCTCAAGAAAGTATTGCTCTTCAAGAAAACAATGATATGTTAAATTTGGAAAATAAAAATTTAAAATTGGATATTGCTAATTTGACTCATGATAAAAATAATGCCATGTTAGAAGTAAAGAACATACAAAATGATACTGTTTCCTTTATAAATGACTATTTATGTTCTACTTCTAAAAATGCATATGTACCTAAAAATAAAGATTTGAATCTTATGAATAATCGCATTTCATCTTTAGATTCAACTTTAAAAATATGCTTTGATAATCATAAGAGGCTTATGGATATGTGTGTCAAGTCTAAGAAACCATCCACTCATCATGCACACATATATAGCAAAATTTACAAATGCTCTACTTGCGGCAGAAAAGGTCATTTATCTAAATTTTGTTATGATGCACACAAACATAAGAATTCTAATGCTCCTTGTGCATCTCATGTAGCTTCTTCATCTTGTACACTTACACATTCACATGCTCATTCTCACAAAGCTCATCATAAGCATGCTAGTGTGTTCAAGTGTGGTATTTGTGGTCGTTTTGGTCATTTGGCCAAATATTGTTTTGATTTGAAAAATAAGTCTCATTTGCCAAATGTTTCTAGTAGACCACATGTTTTTAAATGTGATGTTTGTGGTAGGTTTGGACATCTTGCTCCAAATTTTTGGAGCATTTTGCAAATCAGATTTAAAAACATCACATTTAAAAACATGTCCAAACCTACCACAAACATCACATTTAAAAACATGTGGTCTACTAAAAACATTTGGCAAATGAGACTTATTTTGCAAAATGCTCAAATTTGCAATTTGCTTCAAAAAGACCATATTTGTTTAATGATATTTCTCATTTGCAAAATAATCTTAAAAGAAAAATCTTTATTTGTAAATGATTCTCGTGCACGAGCTAATGATCCACAAAAACAAATGGATCTCTTTCATTGCACATATTACAATCGGAAGGGTCATTTGAGCGATTATTGCTTTGACCATGTTAGTGCACCACATGCGCCTAAAAGGGTTCATAACCCTAGGGCTTTGAGCTTAAATGATATGAGTCATGTCCCTAAATCTTTTGGTACCAAGAGTTCTTGGGTAAGAAAACAAATTTGATTTTTAAACAAAGAATTTTAATGTTTTTGTCTTTCTTTTTCTTGGTTTTGAAAATTATGCTTTGAAACTTTTTATATGAAAACATTTTTTTTAAATTGATCAAATCTTTTGTTTTCATGATTATTTGTTTCGATCTTGATGAGAGGACTTCGTTTATATAACCCTCCGGATTTATTGGGTGTTTATTCCCAAACTTTGTTTACCGGATGCTAAAAATGTTTATATGAGTTATTATTAGCTCAAGAGCTAGATATGGTTGCTTCTCTTGATTTTTTAAAATCAATGATGATTTGGTTTTATGTATAAACCATCTTTAAAAGATTTTTTTTAGTGCAATCCATCACCAATCAGTCAATTTTTTCTCTAGAAACCCACAATTACCCTTTAAAAACTCACTTTCAAGACACTGGATTTATTTTCTTAATGATTATGTCTTGTTAATTAGGATACAATTTATACTTTAAAGTTGAATTTTGTAAGCTTATTTTTTGATTTTTTTAGTAAAATTTTGATGGATGATAATTAATTGCAAGAAAAACCTCACTTTAAGAATGGTTTATGTATAAATTGAAATGAAAAAGTGGTTTTTCTTATAATTACCGTATGTTTAAAGTTCAATAAGGAGTTTTAAATGTAGCATGCTCTAACACCCATGTCAGTATATAATTTATCTAAAAGCTTAAACTTTTTTATTCTGAACTAAATATATATCAAACTAACATTAATTTTAACATCAATCAGCAACTATTTTCTAGAACACAAGTAATTGCGATGTCTATTGACTTTGGATTAGACTTCAAAATATCCAAACCAGCCGAGATTTCTAAGGATAATGGACGTTTAAGCCCATGGGCCTGATGTACGAAAGGTTTGCAGGGTATATACACGAGACTAAATATCTATAACGCTCCACAAGGTATCATAATATCAGAAACCCCCTTTAAGTTTAGGGTTCATCAAAAAAAGGCCTCTTTAATCTTAAGATTTGATCTCAACCCTAACCCCTCCCCCCAACCGACACGCACACCCAAAAAATCCCACAAAAAACCCCCACCCTGCAAAACACACACACAACCCCCACAAAACAAAAACAAAGAAAAAAAAAACTAATCGTAAGTTTTCACATAGGAGCGTAAAATTATAGAGGGAATATTTTTCCGGTGAAAATTGAGGTTCAACGTTTTGGGAGATTTCCTGGTAAACTCTTAAATTCAAAGGGGTTTTGCTGATAATCCCTAAAGTTAGGCGTTGCAGAGTCCACAGACGCCTTTATCGGCTCATATAAATTGGCCCGTAGGTAGGCCCATACAACGCAGGACACTCTCCGTTTGATTCTGGACCAAGACGAGAGGATCTAGGCCCATTAGTCTCCCTCTCGCTCACTCTCTCACCAACTTCGTCGCCGATCGCCAACTAACACAATCCCCCCTCTTTCTCACTCTCGAAAACCCTAAAAAAAGCCTCAGTTTCCACCCAAAAAACAAAATTTTAAAATCGGGGAGCTCTAAAAATTGCAACTTGATATCGTTCAAAGCTCCGCCCTTGGATATCTCCTGGTTCTCTTCTTTGGTAAGCTCGTTCTCTTTCCACTCTACTCTCTGAATCTTTAAATTCTTTTAAAAATTTGTAGTCCGTATTTAGACGAAAGAAGAAGGATCGAATCTGGCTTTTTTTTTGTTGATTGCGGTAAAAAGGCAAACACTTGGTGGGCATAGTTATTAGTTAGAAATTCTAAATGTATCAAATTTTTATGGATAATAATGCTGCATAGTTTCTGGTGTTTGACCACCCAACCTCAATCTCAGTTTCAAACTTATTTCTTCTAGTTTATAAAGTCTTGAATTTGTGTATTTATTATTGCTTCTGATTTCTTATGGGTCGTATTTTGAGTGGGGGAGGTTATAGAAACAACATTATAGCTTCTGACAATTTACAACAAACTGGATTTTACTTGTTGATGGGAGATGGGCTAATGTTTGGGACTAATAAATTTCTGAGTTCGTTGCTATCCATTCACTAATAATGAGTTAAGAATTAACGGAACCTTCTTTTCTCTCTCTCATTCATCAGATATTTCTCATGCTGTTGTTGAGGAATGACCAGAAGTTTATCAACTAGACTTCTGAATATATGCATTTCGTCTCTCTGCAAGGCTAAGAAATTGGAGAGGGCTGAGGCTGTTATTATTGACAGTATACGACTTGGTTCTCTTCCCGATGTTGTCACATACAATACTCTTATATCTGCATATTGTCGTTTTGTAGGAGTACATGAAGCACATTCAATTATTCCTCGAATGAGGGAAGCGGGATTGAAACCCGATGTTATTACTTACAACTTACTAATTGCTGGCGCCACTAAATATTCTTTAGCAGACCACTCCCTTCAATATTTCGAAGAGATGTCTCAAAACTCAATTCTTCCCGATGAATGTAGTTATAATACATTGATTCATTGTTTATTTAAATCAGGATGCTCCGAGGGCGCCTTTAGTATATTTCAAAATATGATCGAGAGAAATGTTCCCCCTTCAATAATTACATACAACACATTACTGTATGGTATGTGCAAAGCTGGGTATGCAATAGATGCTCTTAGATTGTTCAAGGAATTACGAAAGTATGGGTTTTCTGCAGAATTGGTGACATATAATATTTTACTCGATGGCCTTTGTAAATATGGTAGGTTGGCCGAAGCAAGAAGAATTCTCAAGGAGCTAGGGGAATCACAGTATGCTCCAAATGCTATAACTTATACAACGGTGATGAAGTGTTGCTTTAGATCTCGAAGGTTTCAACAAGGTTATGAAGTATTTTCGGGGATGATAAGCCGAGGGTACACTTCTGATTCCTTTGCTTATTGTACGGTTATAAGTGCGATGGTTAAAGTGGGTAAGATTAAAGAGGCCTATACTTTTGTCGCGCAAATGTTCAAGAGCGGTACTGCACTTGATGTAGCTTGTTATAACACTTTAATCTATATGTATTGTAAAGAAGGTAAATTAGAAGATGCAATTCAATTAGCGATGGAGATAGACGAGGCTTCGGACGTATATACACATTCTATTCTTGTTGATGGTTTGTGTAAAATGGGTTATGTTGATGATGCTCATAAAAAGTTGAACGATATGGAAAGGAGGGACCTGGCATCTAACTTGGTAGCTTACAATAGTCTAATTGATGGATTGTGTAAATCAAGCGATGTGGAATCTGCGATGAATTTGTTTGATAGGATGAAATCAAAGGATTCTTTCACTTATACATCATTACTACATGGACTTTGCAAAGCTGGTAGATATCGAGTGGCATCAAAACTTATGATTATTTGCTTAGGCGAAGGTATATCCGTGCTTCCTTCAGTTAGACGTGCAATTCTTGCCGGTCTCTGGTGTTTAGGATATAGGAGGGATGCAAGGAAACTAAGGGCAGCAATAAAGAATGCGAGCTTATCTTGGTAAAGAAATGGATAATATAACAAAATCATGCAACGTGCCAATCCGAAAGCCATTATGAACTCAGGTGACAAGAGTGAACTGGCTCACACTGAATTAATTGATTGACAAAATTTTGGATATACTGCGGAATTCTTCACCTTCACAGGTATTCCTGTAATTAATCTGTTCTGTTATTTCTTAAGTGAATTCAGCTTTATAAATAATGTGCAGGTAGACTAGGTAGCAGAACTTTTTCCTGAGCAAAGTGTTTCTATTAAAGTGGATGTCATAGGAAGAAAATCTCAGTCACTAGCTATCTATAATTGCATCTTGATATGAACAATTTTATATAGAAGAGCATATAGTCATTTGATTTATCTGATTCAGCTTTGATTAGTCCGCAACATTATAAACATACATTGGAAACAAGCTCCTAATGGTGGCACCTTTTGTAGGTGGTATGGCTCCCTTTGCTCAGCATTAAGGGAACAATAATGTTGATAGTTCCCTTCATACAATTCCATCATGTGAGTATCTATAATTGGTATTTTCTCTCTTTCCCTTTCTTCCATCGTTGCAAAGTCACTATATTCATGTTTCAAGTTAAAAAAAATCAATATGTCTGTTTAATTTTAGGAATTTTGCAAAATTTAGTATCAATTTAGATATAACTACATTTGATCTGAATTTGTTGTTGTAGTAGTTTATTTTTTTATGATTCTATATATAAACAATTGCAATAATATCTATCTGCATTAGTGTTTTTTTAATCAAGTAAGTCTTGCTTTTTCAAAAGGCTTCTAGATATATAAGCTTCCATAAAGGAAGAAAGAAGCTAAATAGGTTTTGGGGGGAAAATGTACATAGATAAGAGGTCTTGGACTAATCCTAGCAAGTATGTACCTCCATATTAATTCAAAAATTCTCTTGTGCGCTACAGATGAGGAGATTCAAATGCATAACTTCTTATATACCATCTCAGCTAAACTTATTTGGTGCACTAAATGAGTCAAGTAAAAAAGTTAAGAATGCTAAATTGCACACAGAGATGACCTAAGTTCTGTTACAGAAGTGTCATGCAGTAACTGGGTCAGTGGGATGATGAATATAAGTCACGCAGATGATATACAATCCTTTGTCTGAGATTAGTGATAAAAATCCTAAAGATAGAAATCCATTTGCATAGGCACTAAATAACAGGAAAAAGGAACTAGAATAACAATTACTTTGAAGGAGATCATCCATAACTACATGAAACCAATGTCATTCACTGAAATACATCATGGAACCTAGTGCTCTATGTAATGCATTCTGTAAGTGAGCATTAACATCCAGTTCATAGTTAAACCAGCATGTGGGTAAAGAGATGCAAACTTTTTGGTTGAAGCTCTTGATTATGTATTTGTTGAAGTACTAAAAGAACATCACAATTTTGTGGACATTGTTCTGCAATTAGTAGGGTGGTAATTGCATGATGGTAGAAAAAGTTGAAGTTTTCTAAACTAGTGAATAGGACATGCATTGCACGTGAGCGCTTCCTGGAGTTGTCGTTTCATCGAAATTCCTATTAGACCCCTCAATTCTCATAAGTTGTTTCAAATAGATCACTTTAATTGCTAATTCAATTCTTTATTTGAAGAGGTAATTTCAAAATAACTTATGAATAGGTAGACATAATGGCAATTTCAATAATTTGAGGGACTAATTTCACAATAGCTAGGGACCTAATAGCAATTTAAAATGATTTGAAGGACTAATTCCAAAATATAAAAGATTTAAGGGACCAATATAGTAAAAAAAACGCTTTTGGTTATGTGGCTTGTTTCCACTCTGGTACCCCAAAGTTTTGTACTTTTCACTTTGAAACCTCAAGGTACTTTTTGACAATAAATAGTACTTTGTTGGATAAATGGAGAAACCAATTTAATTGTAATCTCTATCATAGCATCAAGATAAATTCTTTGTTAATGGGTATAACCAATATGCATCCTCATTCAGAGTCTTGATATTCATTATTTATCTATTGATAAAATTGGTATAAACTTCAATTTAAAATTTTATACTATACTACAACCTAAAGTTTGTTTAAAACATTTATAAATTTTTAATACATAATTATAAAGATTTCTTGATAGTTTGTCTATACGTATGCAAATATTCACTTAAGATTTAGGGTTATGTAGATATTAGTTCCTCCAATCTTCTATAATTGCATATTTGTCACTCAAATCTTTGAAATTGCTCATAAGTCCCTCAAATTCTAAGGAATCTTGCAATTTGGTATCTCTATGAAAAATGTATAAACTTTGGGGTATCATAAAAAAAAGCTCCGAAGTATCAAAGTCAAAAAAATGCAAGCTTGATTTCTTTTGTTATTTATCTAATCTTTAATTTATTGTTTAGCGATTTTTATTTTTACATCCAAAATTTTACTTCCGTTTACTTTAAAACCACATAGTTCTATATATTCTCATACGCCCATAATAAAAAGTTTATTTACCTTTAAATGCAAAATATAGAATACAAAGTGTGTAGCTAAAAACAATTGAGTATGTAGCTATACATCCTATAGGATGTAACTGTGCATCCTATAGAATAGCTATGCATCCTGTAGAATGCATTTTGTTATATGTAAATGACTTTGTACTTTGTGTGTATGAGAATGTATAGAACTACATAGGTTTTAAGGTAAATGGGCATATATCCTTGGGTTTATAAGCAAAAACTCAAATTATTTGTTAGTTAACCCATAGAAGTTGGGAACGTGGGATGCTATAGCGAACCGCGACCCAGGTTCAATCATCCTGAATTCATGATGGAACATGACCCAATTTAGAATTCAAACCAATTAAAATTGGACAAATAATAACTCTTTTTCAATCAAAAAATGTCAAATTAAGCAAATAAAGCATGCTACTTAAATTGCAACATAATTCTTAAATTTGATACTTCAAAACTTCTGATTCCTACATTTAAGAATCAAACCTATGTACCACGTGCCCTAGCATACCAAGCCTTCCCCCTCGTACCTGATTCCTAATGAGTGGTAGACCATGCGCCCGTACCTATCTCGTGAACCGGAACGAATCGAGTTCCATGCGACTATAGCTCAAGATCACTCAATATTGCATGGCTTGTTAGACGTAACTATTTGTTGCTTCACCCGATAATATAAAAAAAATTATGAAAGCTCGTTATGACAATGACTTGAGGAGACCATGAAAGTATTATAATGATGTTGATATGTCCAAATTCATTAAAATATGACTCTAGTTGAAAGTTATTTACTGTTAAAGCCATGGAGATATTATCAACATAATGTCGTATCTGCGAAAAGAAAATTTTGCCTATTATATTGTCAAGTATACGTCTGCACTCATTTTCAAATGGTAAGAATGGAAAGACAACAAATGATAAGACTGTTATGGTTTATATCTATTGTGTTTCACTTGGTAGACAATGTCCTGTCTACAGATGTAAAAAGGGCAAGGTGACAATCATCTCCCTTTCTGATCTATGTTTGTAGAATAGCGTGTGTCTTGGGATACGTTATTTCTTATGTTATAACTTAATGGGACTTAGTTTCTACATTTTGACTGCTTGTTAAACTTAATACCTTCGAGGGTAAATTTCACAAAACTACCATGAGCCTAGGAATGTTTTTAGGGCTAAGCAGAATTCAGTTTAAACTGATTAAACAGACCGAATCACGTGCTTTTTAGTAGTTCGGGTTGGTTTCGTGTTTAAGTTAGGTTCGGGTTGAAATATTTAGCAATCAAATCCACCGAAACGGACTGCATACCTTAAGTTACACATAGTTATACACCCTATATACTCTCTTCACCCTCAGCGAGTCCCGCTTACCCATGGCGTTGAATGTGATCCCCAACTCATTTTTAGTTGTCATCCACAACCACGGGCTTTTCCACTCTCCGAAGAAAAGAACAAAAGGAAGTCAATCTCTCTTCTTTTACGAATAGGCATCACTATGACAAATTAAAATACCCATTTATTTCCTTATGTTCCTTCTTCAATCTCTACTTTCTTCATTCTTCAAAGAAAAAATTCCTTCAAAAAATCATTTGCTTCGCTTATACTACTGCTATATTTTCTTTTTCTTTTTTTTTGTTATATTTTTTTATCCTCTTGCAGCCATGTTGTTCCTGCTTGGTGTTGAAGTTCTGTAACAACCAAAAACACCGAACCAAATTGAACAGAAAAAAATAGGACAAATATTGAAAATCGACCGTTTTTCAAAGTTAATCGGCAAAATCGACCGTTGAAAA